>CM077345.1:19467884-20067884 GCA_039655645.1 Ammopiptanthus mongolicus
CACAAGTTTTAGGGACTTAATTACAACAATTTTATAATTAGTGCGGATTTGATTAAAAACTCACAAACACACAAAAATCTGAGGCATAAGAGGGTGTAGAAAAAAAAAGATCTACCCAAGATTTTTGTTTGTAGTTCCCTGCAATGGTTTTTTTTTTGTAGTTTATATACCCATTGAGGGTCAATTTTATCTTTTGAATGTAATCAAAGCACAAGGCTGCTACCGAATGTACTTAGTTTTATTTGTAATGAAAAAATAATAGTTAACTGTGAATTTCAATTTATGTTGCATTGAGTTTTAATGTTCTTTCAGTTTTTAGTTCTGGTTTTGAGTTATAACACTGGGAAACATTTTAGTCATGCTGAGTTTTGAGTTCTGGTCATGTTGGTTGGCATAATTGCACAATTGTTGTACTGGCACAAAGAATTTGCACAACTGATATGCAAAATTGTTAAACTGATGCAAAATGAATTTGCACAACTGATATGGCACATGTATTGGCAGAGTGAATTTGCACATTTTTTTTTTTTGCAACACATAGGCATAAAATCCTGCTGCACAAGTGTTCCAAAGATACCATCCCGCAGCAATAATAATGCTACCATGAGGCAAATTACTCATTGTCATTGAATTGTACAGAAAAAGTGAATGCTCTAAACAATGCAAAATACCTAGACATCATGTCTCACACTACATGTCATGCAAAATTTAATACAATTTCTTGCCTACATGAGTAATACTGAGTTACCAGCCAGCTACTGATCATTCTAGGCCTTTTGAAAAGAAATATATTTTTTTGTTTATTTTTAGGAAGACTGACTCAATGTTTTTTAGTTCTGCTGCTGCTGCTGCTGTATATAAGAGAATTTAGAAACATAATTCCAAGTTCATTACTGTTTTATATCCAAGCAAGCTTCTAGAAGTAGGATCATCCCACATAAGGAGCAACACTCTCACACCTTTATGGGCGAGGTTATGCCAAGTGAAAATCGAATGCCTCAAAATTTTTATCAGGCTAAGAAGTCGGTGGCAAATTTGGGTTTGGGTGTTGAGAAAATTGAATGTTGCCCGAATGGATGCATGTTATATCGTAACGAATATGCGGTTGAGACGGTTACTGTTTGTAGATTTTGTGGCACTGATCGGTATAAGATCACAACCAATCGAAAGGGAATTGAAAAAAGAACCCCCTTAAAAAGAATGTGGTACTTCCCGATTACTCCTAGACTCCAAAGAATGTACTCTTCAATGGCCACTGCACCTCACATGCGATGGCATGATAACAAACAAAGAGATCAAAGTGTATTGTGTCATCCGTCAGATGGAGAAGCATGGAAGCATTTTGATAGGATGTACCCTGAGTTTTCTCAAGAGGCTCGAAACGTCAGATTGGGGTTATGTACGGATGGATTCAATCCTTTCGGCCAGTACGGTAAAGCTTACTCGTGTTGGCCGGTTATTATGACTCCGTATAATCTTCCGCCTGGGATGTGCATGAAGAGGGAGGTTATGTTCCTGACAGTTCTAATTCCAGGTCCTTCGAATCCGAAAAGTAAGATTGATGTGTACATGCAGCCTTTGATAGAAGAGTTGACCAGTTTGTGGAGTCATGGTGCCGCAACATATGATGTATCATTGAGGCAGAATTTCATGATGAAGGCAGCTTTGATGTGGACGATCAATGACTTTCCGGCGTATGGGATGTTGTCGGGTTGGATGACCGCGGGGAGGCTTGGTTGCCCTTGTTGTATGGGGCAATCAAAGGCTTACACTCTTAACCACAGTCGCAAGACTTCTTATTTTGATTGTCACCGCCAATTCCTTCCACAAAACCATCCTTACAGAAAGAATAGAACTGCATTTAAGAAAGGGCGTGTCGAGACTGCTCGGCCTCCCACACGTTTTACTGGAGAAGAGATTTGGAAGATGATTGAGTCACTCCCGTTTATTCATGAGTCTGGAGGAGAACCGATACCTGGGTATGGCACTGAACATAATTGGACAAAAAAAAGTATATTTTGGAGTTTACCGTATTGGAAAACGCACCTCCTCCCCCATAACATTGATGTCATGCACACTGAGCGAAATGTGTTTATGAATGTGTTTGACACGGTGATGGATATCAAGGGTAAGACGAAGGATACATATAAGGCTCGCTTAGATATAGCAGAAATATGTAAACGACGGGAGCTTGAGTTGATGGACATTGGAGGTGGCAAGTTTCGAAAACCAAAGGCAAAATATGTATTGAGTAAACCCCAAAGGGTAGCTATATGTGAATGGGTTAAACAACTCAAGTTGCCAGATGGATATGCATCCAACTTATCAAGATGTGTCAACTCTAAGGAAGGAAAGTTGCATGGTATGAAAAGTCATGACTGTCACGTATTCATGCAACGGTTGCTTCCCATTGCATTTGCCTCTTTACCGAATGATATTTGGAAGCCGCTTGTTGAGCTCAGTTTATTTTTCAGAGTGTTGACTTCCACAACATTAAATGTTGAACAATTGCTGGTTATGGAACGTGAGATCCCTGTCTTGTTATGTAAGTTGGAACAAATATTTCCTCCGAGCTTCTTTGATGCAATGGAACATCTTCCCATCCACTTACCATATGAAGCAAGAGTTGGTGGTCCAGTTCAATATCGTTGGATGTATCCCTTTGAGAGGTATACATCCCTTTTAATCATAAAACGTGTTAGTCTTTTATATATATACAAGGAAAAAACTCCTCTAAAGTGAGTAAGTAAGAGCATATTCACCATTGATTTGATCTAAAGTGCATTATGACCCTAACCTGCTAAATAATTAAAGGGCGGGTTGCCTTGCCATTTGTTTAGGAAATGCTTGTGACCAGTACATCAGTGCATGATGCCAGTACAGCTTTTAGAATATGATATGGTACTGTTTTGTTTTGCATATGAGCTAGAGGCCCTGGTTTTATGCTTTGTCTAATACTTTTGATTGTTGGATATGTGGAAAACAAAGGGTAAAATCAACATCAGTTATGGTGAGAGCTGCTTTATTATATGTTTTATTATTTTTAATATTTAAAAATCCTAATGTGATTTATTATGCAGGAAAAGTTTTATGAAAGACGGGGTGATGCCACCAGTCAGGGACAAGAGCACTCTGCTGCATCCGACAACGCCATTTTCTTGGAGGTGGTGGGTGGTAAAAACAAGAAGGGTGTTGTGTATGGGTTGGGTCGGATGGGGGATGAGTACTTGACCTCATCGACGTCACATACTCAATCCGATCCTGACCTTACCCCCGACGTACGAGAGGTTATCGCCAATCTCAATGCTGAGCTGGCAGCGAAGGACAACAGGATAAACCACTTGGAGAGGACGATGGATCAGACACAGAGAGAGATGCACGCATTGTTCCAGCACTTAGGATACAGGCCCGGTTCCTCTGGTGCCGTTCCACAAGATGATTCGCATGCTGATCCAGGTGCCGACGATGAGGACGATGGCGAGGACGATAATGGCTGGATCCCCCCACCCCCCCCACCACATTGATATTATATTTGTTACATTTAGTTATTACCACTATTGTACTACATGTGTTGTTTCTATTTGGATATTGGATATTGTATTAGATGTTTATATATATGGTGGATTTATATTGATGTTTGAGTTGAGTATAATTTTATGTAATTTATCTCTGTTTTGTATGATTAAGCAGGATGGTAATTTTGGTAAAAGTTTGGTATTATTGCAAAAAAAAAAAAATGATATTTAGCTACCGAATCGGATTCGGTAGCTAAATATAATTTGCAAATTTAAAATTTAGCTACCGAATCCTATTCGGTAGCTAAATAAAATTTGCAAATTTAAACGTTAGCTACCGAATAGGATTCGGTAGCTAAACCAAAATATATATTTAGCTACCGAATCTTATTCGGTAGCTAAACCAAAAATATATATTTAGCGACCGAATTGTATACGTCGCCAATTCGGTCGCTAAACTGGTAACAGATTTGGTATACGTGACCATTTCAGCGACCACAATGTTTATATTTAGCTACCGAAATATTCCGTAGCTATTGGCGACCGTAGTGAAATTCGGTAGCTAAATCGATTAGCTACCAGCACTTTAGTTACCAACTCCAGTCGGTCGCTAATTCGGTAGCTAAACAATTTAGCTACCGAATTTTGAATATTAGCTACCGGAAAATTCGGTAGCTAAACATCATTTTTCTTGTAGTGATAACACCACTTTCAAAACACTTCAAAAACTAATCATGAATTTATAGAAGAATCACTTGCACAATGAAAAAAAATGACATAGAGACTAATCACCAGAGCACAAAATGAAGACTAATGATGACTTCAAATATAAGTACTAATCAAATAGAAAAAGAGCACCAAATGAAGTGTGCGATACAGAGACAATACATAAATATATATAGATATCATGACTTCATACATAGCATTTTGACACATATCAGAGATCTCCTCAAAAATTAAATAATAATAATAAATAAAATAGTAAAATCAAGCATGAGTGATGAGTATGCTTACCTGAATGCAAAAGCAAAGGGAAGAAGAAAAATGCAGCAAGAAGGGAACAACTGGGTCGTAACAAGTATGGCTGGTGGACGGCTTCCGCGGCGGCACCGACAGAGGGAGGTTTGGTAGTGGCGGCACCGGCAGATCCACATCTTGTAGCAGCAACAGATGGGAGGCAGAAGAGCAAGTAGGGTTATGTAGTACAAAGAGGAAGGAATGGCCGAATGTTATACCCAAATTACAAAAAGGGCATTTTTGTATTTCAAATTATTATGAAGGACATTTTAGTCCAATTGTTTAAAAAAAATTTAGACCCACTTTCCCTGCCCTCCAAATCCCTCCAATATTGGAGGGGAGCCAAAATTGGCTTAGGAGAGATTTTGCTCCCCTCATCTCCCCTCCTAAAAATTGAACCAAACAAGACATGTTTAAAAAAAATCCCTCCCCTCCTTAAACCCTAACCATATCAGAATGCAAAAGCAAAGGGAAGGAGAAAAATGTAGCAGGAGGGGAACGATGGGTCGTAAAGAGTATGGCTGGTGAACGGTTTCGGAGGCAGCACCGAAAGAGGGACGTCTGATAGCGGCAGCATCGACAGAGGGAGGTCTGGTAGTGGTGGCACCGGTAGAGGGAGGTCTGGTAGCGGCGACAACGACAGATCCACGTCTAGTAGCGACAACAAATGGGAGGTAGAAGAGCAAGTAGGGTTATGTAGTACAAAGAGGAAGGAATGGTTGAATGTTATACCCAATATACAAAAAAGGGCATTTTTGTATTTCAAATTATTATGGAGGACATTTTAGTCCAGTTGTTTAAAAAAATTTAGACCCACTTTCCCTCCCCTCCAAATCTCCCCCAATATTAGAGGGGAACCAAAATTGGCTTAAGAGGGATTTTTCTCCCCTCGATTCCCCTCCCATCCCATCCAAACCTCTCCAACCAAACACTATGTTAAAGTACCGGATAACACCACATCCAAGCTCTCAAAATCAAACATATGAGAAGAGTTTTATGATAAGAGATCAAACATTAAGAACAATGCAAGGACAAGAGTAAATCCCTTATCTCTAGGCTATTCAAGCTTAGATTCTTGGCGAGGAGAGATTTTTTCAAGCTCTTCCTCAATTTCTCTCTTCCACTGCTCAAAAGAAGAAGAAAGTATGAGGATTAGAATAACAAGAAGAAGATAGTGAAGGGAAGAAAGGGAGGAATCTTACCAAAGCTTCCTCTCACCAAACCCTAGCTCCGAAAGCTCTCTCCTCCCTCTAATCTTTCTTATATTTTCGTTTGCAATGGGGAGGCCAATCCCTTACCCTTCTTTTTATTTCAAAATTAGAAAGAAAAGGGGGCAATTCCCCCTTAGTCCCCTAATTTTAGCTTATTTTATACTTCCTTTCCTCGAACTTTACTAATTAGTCCTTGGACTTATAGTTAATGTTTATCCCTTTTATACTTTTAATAATTTAATTCACATTGGATAAAAGAGGTCAAATTCCTATTAACCTACATATTAGTAGAGACGAGTTTCACTAGTTAGTTGGATGAAAATTGGATGCCCATTCCCTCATAGTGAGATAGTGATCATATATAGCTTATTGTGTTAAAGATATTATATAGTAAATGGAGATGAAGGAGACGACGGAGGAGCTGTCTATGGAGGAACAAGACTTGGTTAACAAGAGTAAGAAGAAGGTCAGGGGTGGAGATCACTGCTTCTCAGTGAAAACCTCCATGCCTGTTTCTTATGCGAATGTTGTGGAGGAACCTCGAGTTAAGAATGTGAACCATATGCATAAGTCCTATAGGGATTCAGTCTTAGGGCATGAAGGAGGAAAGAAATGAGACTCTAGGGATGAGAGTGATAGTGATCAATGGATAGGGGCTTCAAGTGAAGATGATATTGAGGATGATTTGATGACAATTCTGGAGAGGAGGAATGAGAAATAGCTGAAAATGAGAAAGAAAGATAGGGAATTATGAATGTTCTACATTTGTTTTATCTAAGAGGGAGCATGCCCAGATTAGCAGACCTTGGAAAATGATGTCATTATGAAGTTTTTTGGTAGGAGGATTGGTTTCAAGGCCTTGGAGACACATTTGAAGCAATTATGGGCTCATAAAGAGGTCATAAATATTGTTGATTTAGGGAATCATTATTGTGAAAATAAGATGAAAACTTTGTTGGAGCCTTGGGGCAAGGTTAAGATCCTCTAACCAATAGGTTGAGGATTAGTCCCCCACAATCTGGACCATTGATCAATTGATTAAAAATTTTAAGATTAAAAAAATGAATAAATTAATGACCGATATTGATTTGAAGGTTTGGTCCTCCATAAAACTATGAAGAACCTTTGACTTTGCCTTTGTTGGAAGAGCCTTGGCTAATATAAAAAACAAGTTTTAAATCGTGTGCAACAAATCAAAAGTGAAAAAAAAAAAAAAAGTGGTAGAACAGTTTACCAAATAAATAGTGGTATGACAAGTAATGAACACGAATAGGGATTAAGGTTTTGAACAGTATACTAAATGTTCAAAACTTCATGTCTGCCATGACAAAAGAACAGTTCAAAAATGAAGTATATAGTATGTGTAGAAATTTATGATATATTAAACGTTCATGTTGAAACATTTGTTGAATATGATAGTCTAACCATTAAATTGTGTTAATATTGTATACCACAAATTTTTGTTTAATATGTAAACTAATAGGCGATATTTACATATTATACATTATATAAAGTGGCGCAATAAAACATCAAATTTTAAATTATATGAAATTTTATAGATTTGATATACCTGATAAGAACTTCCAATCTATTGGATTGACGAAATTCTAACATTCGGAAAAATGTTATTCAATAGAGCAAGTATGCCAAAACTTACTCTGATATAGGTAGATAAGATATTTACCCTATGGTACGGGGGAAGAGGGAAATGAATTTGAAAAGGATGTAAGATCAACAAATATGTCCATCAGGTGACATATATCATATCAGGTTAATAGATCCACTCGGGGATCAGTATCTTGCAACTGTCTAAATCGTTTTGTACATCTGACCTCATTAACCAAAAGAAATTGTACTTAAAACCATAACTATAATATTTTATATTTCCTTTCAATCTAAATTTCATGGAGTTCATTGATTGAAAAATTTACCAAACATGAGAACTAAACATGACAATTATCAGCTAGATATGTTGGCTCAAAATCATGAGCCAACCAAATAAAGCGAGCTTAAAACAACTGGTAAAACAGACTTGTTGATCCATCTCCAAAGGTCCGCAGATCAGCCGGTTTAACATTTGCCCTGCATAATGGACAAGTCCTTTCTCTCTCAAACCTGAAAAACAAGTGTCTGGTTTGTCAAGAGAGAAGTGATAAATATGATTATGAACATTTAGAATACAATCTAAATGACTCTTGTATAACTCAAAGGCATCTCTCAAATATACTTACTTATCATGGTAAATTAAATATTTGATGGGTATCCAATTGGGGAGAATAAAACTTGTCATGAAATCAAAGTTCTACAAATCAGTGCTTCTGGCCATTAGGTGCAAAGCATGGTAGCAGACTGTATTTGGATGCATAATATGACCATAGGTATTATTTTTCTTGGAGGTATCTTCATGTTTCAGAGTGCAATTTTAGAAAAGTCCATTTCCTTTAATACATTTCCTTCCCTCACTATTTTAATGTAAAGGGGGCAATGACCACATCTCTTTCCCTAATACCCCCATTTTCGTGTTCCATATATTAGCTAAACTTACCAATGCAATACTTGTATAAGCAGGAAAAGCATAAAGAAACTGAACACTATCAAGAATTTTTTTCCCAGGACAAAAGGCAAGGGTTTCAACTTCTATTAGTAAATAATTACAAATTATTCGTATAAACCAGTTCAGTTTTCTAACTGAACTTATTCGACAGAAAAGTATTTTATACCACTGAAAAATGCGGCAAATATATGCCCTTTTTACGTACAAAAGAGAGATGCAAACCATTAGCCAAGATCAACACATTCTGAAGAATTAATAAAAGTATTTGGTCAACACATTCTGTAGAATTAATTGGACACTACACCGATTGCTTGTCCACCCTCAACAATTATCTTTTGTTTTAAAAAACCTATGTTTATTTCTCGTAAATATTTGTGAGCCTGCAATTGAAAAGGTCCAAACAAGGAATAAAAGTATAAAACTATGAACTGACCATTCGGACACACACTCCTCACAGAACATGTGTTTACAGCGCAACAAAACAGGAGCACGCATCTTCTCCTGGCATATGGCGCACAGGTCACCAGCAGCATTTACCTGCATTTAGATACTCGTAATTTAGAATCACGGTTAAAAAGATTTCCAAAAAAGAATCTTTGATAATACAATACTGATATATACAGAAATACATGGATATATTGATGTAGGTAAACATATGTGCAGAAATAAAGATTGTTCATCAAACACGGTTAAAAAATTTACAAATAAAGGGGGTTTATAAAAAGAGGACACGAGTTCTTTTCTTATGCATCTAAAATCTGCATAACCAATTTTAAATATATTTATAGATTTGTATGCATTTACAACTAAAAGAAAACTACAATTTCCGTTATTAAAAGGAGAGAGAAGTGTTGCTTACAATTGCAATTATTCAGATTCAGACTTAATCAAAGCATTTTACAGAAACTGGAATATTTACCTGTTCCATTGTGGCATAAACCCCATAATTAACTTCCCTTTTTGATAATGCTTTTAAGGCAGAAATGAAGCATCGGACCTAATAATCACATAGAAGGGTGAAGACAATGGAATAATTTAGTGTCATACACAAACAACTTTAAATACAGCACTAAGTAGGAATACTAATTTGAAGAATGAAAACATACGTTCCCAACTGCAGATGTTAGCTTGAAAGTTAAATACAACCCTGTGGTCAGTGCTGAAAAGAGACTTCCATTATCCTTGTTCAAGAAAAATTGGTACCAAACTGGAGTTGGCAAGAAGGCACGATACAACAGCAGAGTGTACTCAACCAGAGTTAATATTTGACCCTTGAAATAAGTTAAACACTTTCAGATGGTAGCAGGCAGAAGTTATACTTGAAAAATAAAAGCTTGTTAGTAAGGAAGGTACTTATAACCTGCCGACGGAAGTTATGGCCTCTCCCATTTTTGTAGTAAATAAGCAGCAAACACTTGAAAGCCATTGTTGCTTGCCGCACCAATATATCTGAAAGTCAATGTATATAGTGACCATGAATACCATGCAAAGAATTATCTTTTGCTACCAACAGAGTTAGAATGATTATATGCCAGGCAGAAATATAGAACCAAATAAGCATCAAACAATATCTCAAATATAGAAGCAAATAAGTGGCAGAATTTTTTTCTCAAAAACAAAATTGAACATATGAAAACGACTGCTAACAGCCAGTTTGGGTAAATATTGAGTTTTTTATTAGAACATAGAAAGGACTTCAAATTGCACGTGCTGGAAGACCCACAAACTTTGGAACATTAAAAACACATTTAATGTTGTAGTCAATTCATTTAGATTCCACCAAGGTTTTACGCATGACATACAGGAACGACATGAAACCTTAAAATTTAGAGAGGAACATTGAATCCATCCAAAGTACTGACAGTAGCAACACAATTGATATTAATTCTACAATTCATGTGACAATATCAGTTCTAATGAAGGGGGGGTCCATGCTCAAGCTCAGCTCATGCTTGACTCCAGGCAAAACATATTCAAGCTTTTAGAATATGCTGCTCTCAAGCTATTGCAAATTTGGGTAAAGTGTGAATCAGTGACTCACTTGTATACAAGCTTATTTCGACATTTGATCTAAATGGGCTTGAAGTGAGTGGAGATAGAACACTTGAGAGTTCAAAATCATGTCTCCTTATGGCGATTCTGGATTTACAACAAAATTTCAGCAGCAATATTCATTTTTTTCCTTGAAGGTACTGACATGCGAGTTACAAAACGTAATCAACCAAATACAGCTCATATAAAACAAAAGAAACTGTCTTTATGTCAAAAAGGGAAAAGCAAAAAAGAATTGGTAACTCTATCCCGAACCAATTTGAATTCAATTTCCGACCAGACCTACTAAATAAACACAAAAAAAACCTCTGCTCTTTCCATACCCAAGACATACTTTAAATAACAAAAACTTCGAAATAGAAAGAGTTATGAAACAACAAAATGGAAGGCTTCAATTTCATCATTATTAAGCAAGCAAATAACCACAGTATCGTGTTGAAACTTTAAGTCCCTTGCATATAAGTCAAGCATTCAACATATGACCTAAACTACATAATTATTTGCTAAGGAGCTGACTTTCTATTTTAATCATAAACTAATGAACATACATTTTACATCACTACGTAAGTCAGAGTAAATAAACAATTTGTATTTTGTAGTACAGTTTTGTAGTATAGTAAAAATATAACAATGTAATAACTGCATATATTGCATACACAGAATCAATCCATACCATTAACCAAAATGATGAATATAGCATGCCAGAAAGGTGGTGTTGCTTCAGGAGGAAACATGATCAGTGGGTATAAAAGATCATCATTTTGACACCACCAGTAAATGCATATCACGTACAGCATGAAGGCAAAAGAGATACCAAGAAGAACTGAGAGTTTCCGATCTCCCTGCAAAATAGAGCTTAAATTGAGCCTCTCTAATTTTCTTTTCAATTTTTTTTATGATGGGGAAGGGAGTTTAGAAATAGGGACTTCGTTTAGGAATGGAAATTTTATAGAACTTGCAAAAATTTGGGTATAGCACCTTTAGAGCTGTCTGCGTCTTAACAATTTCATTTGACTTGAACATCACAGCTGATATACAGATTGTGAGAAAGAAGCCTGCAAGTTCTCAGAAATGAATATCACAAAGTAATGTAGAAAGAGTCAAAATTACAAATTCGGAGGAAACTGAAACTAAATGTGAGAAGTGCTTCATCATGCCAGTACACTGTAGAATCAATCAATGCAATACAAATAACACTAACTAACCATATTGTTTCTTACCCTATTCAGAGGGGAGGAAGAGGTTGCAACTTGCAAGGGAGAGGAAAAGACACACTCACAAGTCACAAGGAAGATATATAAAGCAAGAACCATCGTCTTCTTCGTTAATTAGAGCTTTCATATTACCAAGGGTCATTAAAGAAACACAAGGCATAATCTCTTAATTAATGCTACAAAGTCATCTTTACTTTTCTTATATTAGGAAAGTTCCCATTTCCTTAGAAAGGAGAGGCGCCACCAAGTAGAAGAATCAGTAAGCAAAAGACAGGCACAACCCTACATGATCCAAAGAAATCATTTCACATAATCTTTTCTCTTGCTCTACCCCCTTTCCTTAAGTGATAACACCTAGTGTTGAAAGGCAAATGGTCCAAACCAGCATTGTTTTGGTCGGAATGAATCGAAAACATTTAATAAGGTAGCAACACCAAAAATAAATTTAAACAGATGTTAGCTTCCATCACTCCAAAAGACATGCAACCTTTCTTTGTCCAACCTTAATACCACCAAGCACATACCTGAGAACAAACTAGACAGTGCTCCAAACACAACAGGCAGCCAAATTATATGAAAGAACAACTATCAATATCAAGAGCACTATGCAGAAAACCATACCCCAAACAAGGTTCAATACCAAAACAAAAAGAAAAGGTATGGCCTTGGTTCGGCCATGCCAACAAGTCTAGCATACACAATTTCTCTACCATTAGGGCAATGGGATTAGCTTCAGCCATATCATCAAAGTCTAGCATTATACTATACATCAGAAACAAACAAGCCAATAATAAGTTAAGCATATATGCAATTGACAGTTTGACACAGTAAATATTAGGAGCATTTGAAACCAAAATTAACAAACATGAGGGAAAAAAAAAACATATTAAGATAACAAATAAACTAAAGCTGAAAGCAGCATTACCTTGCAAGTGCTGGCGGATGAAGATAACCAACAACAACAGTAAGAAAGGAAGAATCTGCTCGAGCCACTTTGCAAGCCTATGAATCTCAAACCTAGGGAAAGTGGAGGAGGTTCCTGAAATCCCACCAAATCCATCATCCATATCCACATCCAACAGAGGTATGTCACTCTCCATCACTCTCCGAATCTCAGGACTCATATCCTCCAAAGGCGGCATCTCAGTGCTATCACTCATCAAATCACCACAATCACCAGAACCCTCTTCCCTAACCTGGTTTCGCGACGAAGAAGAAGAAGAAGAAGACGATGAAGCCATCGATGAAATTGAACCGTTCTCTTGCTCTCCAGCCCCAATTATCCGAATTGCAACTTCACCGGTGCTTACACCACCGCAGGCGCCGCCACCGGAACTAGAACCCGAACCGGATGGAACCTGAAACCTAGGTCGCGTTACAGGTACATTTAATCTAGTAACAGGCTCAGAAGAATCAGCACGAGTTGTTGAAGAACGCATGATACCAGAGTATTCAATCAGAAGAGAAATTGGAGCACGAAAAGGATAACTCACACCGAACCACGATAAATTACCACCACCAACACCACTATCACCGTTATTCCTATTAACACTGTTGTTATTTACACCCCCAGAAGATAATGATGATGATGATGAATTAGTAGTATTTGATGAAGATTCCATCGTGTTCCCCAAGAAAAATTTAAAACCCTAATCCCTTTTTCACTTCACCTACCCCGGTTGAATTCGATATTTTCCTACGAATTATTGATGTTTTTCAATTCTGGGTTTTCCATCCTTGGGATCACAGATATGGAAAAACCATTACTTTATAGCAAGGAGCGAGATTTTTATTTCACCCTCGAATTAATTGCGAGGGAGGGGGAATATGGAATAAGGTGAAGGCTGAAAAGGAAGAAAAATCCAACAAGGAATCAATTTTGATAAATGAACAAAATGGGAATGCATTTTTCCCTTTCTTACCTTCACGGATTAATAAAAAAATTAAAAATGGAAAAGGAAAAGGATTTTTTTGTACTAAAGCTGAGAAACAAGGTTAATTCATGATGATAGATTTAAGCTCAACACAGCTATGGTGGCAGAAGAAGAAGAAGAAGAAAGAATGAGAACAAAAGTCAATTTCAGGAAGCTGAAACCTTCACTTTCAATTTTTTAAATCTTTTTAACTTTTAGTTTTAGGTTAAATGTCTGAGAACGCGTATAAACGGATGTAGTTATTAGTTGTTTTCTTCCCTTCGAAATTCCAACGGATGAACAGCTTACAGGCAATTACTTCTCGCCTTTCTTCTCTTTTTCTTTTTGGAGAATGTTCAATAAATATCGATTAAGAAATAAAAAAAAAATTTTATTTGAAATTGATGTATTTTTTTTATGTAAGAAATTGATATATTTAATATTTAAAGAAATATTATACTTAATTTTTTAATAAAAGTGAGTTTTTTTGTTATTCTCAATAATTTTGGAATAAAAGTTACATTGTCCAAAATATATCACCTCAATTAAATATAATATATTAATGGATCAAGTCAAATAATTCACACCATTTAATTGGACCACCTAGATGGAATAAAGTTACCCTTATAATACCAAAGAATTCACCTCCAACAAAAACTTGTTTTTTTAGATTTTTTTGAACCAATTCCCTACCGACAATAATTAGCATGATCATTTCTTTTTATTCTTTTTCAATCCATGTTTTATATATTATTATTATTATTATTATTATCATTATTATTATTATAGGATGGATAGATAATTCATCATAATAATTCAAATGTAAAAAAAAAAAAAATATTCTATATCAATAAAATTGCCTTAAGAAAATTATTAATTACATTAAATGCATAGAATTAGTAATAAATTAATTTTTTATTTTTATTATGATAAAACTGTTTTGAAAAGTAATTAATAATTCATTAAGTATAGGATGAATGTGGTAATAATAATACATGTATAATTATATATATATATATATATATATATATTATGTAGGCAAATATAATTAAAATTGTAAAAATTCAAGTCAATTACAATTTATATGAATTAACTAGTCGTGGTATATAGACCAAAAATATAAATATTAATATTTAGGGTTAGTATTCTCATTCAAATATGGTTTTTGCCTTTTTTTTTTTTTTTGCAATAAAAAATTGATGCCGATATCAATATAAATAGAACGTTTACTGTTTCTATCTAAGCTTTTCTAAAGGAATGGTTGAAGAAACGTTGGGGATGGTTAAGTTCAAGAATCTCGTGCTTGCGAGGTAATGGTGGTGAGATCCTTGTCATTATGTGTTAGAGTCTTGCCTTAGGTGGGCTGCTTATGCGCTTGCGTTGATGCTCTGCTGGACCTAAGGTCGAGAATCTTGTGCTCTACGAGTAACAGTAGTGAGCTTCTTGTTTTACTACCCATTATTCTGCGGGTTAAGGGGAGATATGTTAGGAATCTGTTAGAGCCCTGCCTTTGGTGGGCCGCTTCTGGGCTTGGGCCTCGAACTAAGATATTGGTCAGATCAGATGTCTCAAAATCCATATTTTATTTATTTATTTATTATTTGTTTATTTTAGTTATTTTATACATCATAATAATTCAAATTAAATTATATATGTATGTATATATATATATATATATATATATATATTGTGTTAATAAAATTGCCTAAAGAAATAATTATTGATTACATTAAATGCATAAAATTAGAAATAACATGATTTTTATATTATAGTATTATTAAATTCATTATTATTTATGGATTTATTTTTAAAATTAATTAATAAAACCATTAAATAGGATGAAAGTGTTAATATAAAAATCATTTTTGGTGAACTTTTTAAGAAAATTTATGAATAAAAGAGATAGTATATAAAAAATTTAAAGTTTACTTTTTTACTAATTTACATTTGAATACTTTTATTTAAAAATATGTTTTATGAATCCAAGATAAAAATTAACATAACAACTATACAAGGAAAAATAGTAAAAAAAAAAAAAGTTATAATATATAAATAATAATAATTCTTAACATTCTATTTATTGAAATTTGAAATTTTTTATTTAAAAACATAATCGGTAAACCTAAAAAAATTAATCCAAATGTAATAAAAATTATAAAAGTTCGTTTACAATTTACATGAATTAAACGTAGGCCAAATACATAAATACATATAATGGTAGGATCTGATATGTTTTTTCACCACTTTATTTTGAAATAGACAGGTACAAACACTAGAAGGGGGATTGAATAGAGTTTGACAACTTTAAGCGAAAATATAAACTTTTTCGCAAGCACAGATGAAGACAGACGAGTAAGTTAAAACAGGTCAATCAGACTAATAACTCGTCTGAAGATTTTCACAGAAAGCCACACAAGCATGCACGAAGAAAAAGTTTTATAAAACGATTATACCTTCCTTAGTTAAAAAATAAGCAAGTTAAATAAACAAACTAAAGAGTTAAGGTAAAAAGAGAGATCACAAGGCAAGTTTTATCCTAGTTCACCCTTTAACAAATGAGGTTACGTCCAGTCCTTGGCAGCACCAAGTTTTCTCATTATAACTGAACAAGTTATAAGACAGACAAGTATTATTTTCACACCTAGCCTCTTCAGACTCCAGACAAGTATTGTTTGCACACCTAGTCTCTTCAGGCTCAGACGTTTATTGTTTGAGAGAAGTTTGTAAATAAATTATACTTTGCAAGTTTTCACAAGCACTCAGACGAGTGTATTAAATGTGAAGTTCTAAAAGACTGCGTAATAACTTCAAATGATTGAAGAATATACAATGAAAGAATGAAGATATAAATGTGCAGAGTAAATGCTCTTTGAATGCTATGATCGTTCTCTCTGTTTGAATCTTCAAAGTCTTCTTCATTAAATATGCTTCAAGGTTTTAAAGCCGTTAGAGACAATATTTGAAAGCTTGGCCTTTTGCAGATCTTCATTAAATGCAAAAGAGTCGTTCTGGTTAGCCATTAAAACTTTGAGAACTTCGTTTGTTCTCTATCATCAGAATGATAGAGCCTTCTGATATGCCTTTAGTCTTAGCAGGTCTTTATATATGCTTTTTGTCAACAAAGGGAAGACTTTCCCTTTTAGTGTAATTTACAGCTGTATTCAAGTAAAGTACTTTGTTGTGATTTCCTTTTCAAGAGACGAGACAGCTTTCATCCAATATCAACGTCGATGGAGTCTTGAAGGGAGTTTCTTCAACGTTAGTCACCAGACGGATGGGTAACTTCATTAGACGGGTTGACTCTTAATAAAAGGATGACGTCAGTTGCGTAGTCTTTTAGACAGGTGAATCTTCCTTTGTTCAGGCGGGTGATTGGCTTCTTCAGACGGGTGAACTTTTAATAGTTCAAACGGGTGAAATTTTCCTTGGTTCTAGACGGGTGATAACACGCTAAAGCTCAGTTCATATAAACACTTAATGCTTATCATTTTAATCTGCACACTGGGTAGACGAGTTAACCACCACAGACGGGTTCAATTAAATCATTGAATAATTGTTTTACTCTCATCAAAACTATGGTAAATGCACATCAGACATTTTGGAGACTCAACAATCTCCCCCTTTTTGATGATGACAAAACATGTTAAATGATTTAATGAACTTAAGAAAATTCACGTAAAGCAGACATGTATATGTATCAGACAGTTGTAACATGATTAGACAGGTTAAATGTTGTTCCATTATTTAACATTCTCAGATAGATAAGCATCAGACAGATAAGCATTGTTCTTATGATCTAATTATCTTAGTCTTATCTTAGTATTTTCTCCCCCTTTTGTCATTATTAAAAACAATAAAAAGAGACAGAGAGAAAAGAAAAGATACTATTATTTATCCATCTTTGGCTGTGTACAAGGTAGTAAAGAAAATTACAGAAAGGTACTAAAAAGAACAAAAAAAGCGTCTATAGCAGCAGCTACAACTGTTATGCCAGATCTTTTCCTTTTAGGAATAACTCTAGGGGAAAAAGGTGGGTGACCTTGGTTCAAAGGCTTCTTCAACTGCTCCCCCTGAGCAGATGCATCCTCTTGACTAGAGACAAAGAGGATGAGAGGAAGATGAGGCGAGAGTAAAAACGAAGAAAGAGTGATTTGAAAACTTAAAGATGGAGGTTTTAAAAGAGACGGTTTAGATTTAAAATAAAACAAAACAGTCATGTACACATTTTGCCTCAGATAATAAAATGGCATTAAAGGATAATAACCATTTAAAAAGATTATTTCAAATATGAGTATGACTTATAGGGTCAGACGATTAATCACAGACGGATAACACAAAACTCATTAGACAAGTTATTCAACAATGGGATATATGTTCAAGTTATCTCTTAGATACTTAAATCTATCCTCAACTAATGGTTTTGTGAAGATATCAGCCCATTGATTTTCAGTATTAACAAACTTAACATCAAATACACCTTTTTAAACATAATTTCTTATGAAGTGATGTTTGATTTCAATGTGTTTTGCCTTAGAATGTTGTATGGGATTCTTAGTTAAGCAAATAGCACTTGAATTATCACACCAGACAGATATGTTATGCTCAAATATAGAGTAGTCTTCGAGTTGATGTTTTACTCATAAGAGCTGTGAGAAGCAACTTGCAGCTAAGATATATTCTGCTTCTGTAGTTGAAAGTGCAATAGTTGTCTGCCTTTTGCTTGATCAAGAGACTAAGTTTGCTCCAATGAAGTGACATCCTCCACTGGTGCTTTTTCTTTCAATTCTGTCTCCAGCGAAGTCAGCATCACAAAAACCAACTAGCTTGTACTCTTGTGTTCTTAAGTACATTAAACCAAGATTAGTGGTTCCAAGCAAATATCTGAATATTCTTTTAACAGCCTTAAGATGAGATTCTTTAGGATCAGGTTGAAATCTAGCACACATACAGACACTAAACTGAATATCAGGTCTGCTAGATGTTAAATAAAGAAAAGATCCAAGCATACATTTGTAGACAGTTTGGTCTACCTTTTTACCTTCCTCATCTTTGCTTAGATTAGTATTAGGTTGCATGGGCTTTTTGATGTAAAATTTAGCAAGTGCACTAAATCGATCAAGTAGTATAGAACTTGGAAGTTCCGAAATCGAACACGAGGATTGCTTTGACCAATTACCACTTCTTAACTTTGATAACTATTTAAACGTCAAATGAGTGCATCAATTAAATTTAAATAAGAGAATGAATTTTAAAAACAAAGGAATATTAAAGAATCAAACTAAGACTCAAATTGGAAAATGCTAAAAATAAATTTAAAGTGTACTTCAAGTCTAAAAAGCTCTAGGGCTCTGATTTCACCAATCTATGTAGCTAGAATTTCATAGACAAAATTCTAAATTCATATACGAACTCCAGTTTGGTGCAGTTATGGCAATTCATCCTAATTTCTAACATTAACTAATATCAACCGAGATTCCTAATTTATTCTAATGCCTGGGTTAGAGTACATTAAAATTTACCTCTTGAATCCTAACCAACTATATTTCTATGATGGTTATTAATCAAGCAGTTTATTAAGCTCTATGACTCTCTCTATAGAAGTTGCACAGGATTCTTATCTCCTCTCGGTCTCAAATTACCCTATGGTTTTTCACAAATGCTCTAGACACATAAATCTCCCGTCGGTCTCATTATGATTGGCCTAACATTCAATTATTTCTCGAGCTAACAATTGAAAGCATTAAGATCATGAGAAAAACATAAAAGCAATGCTAATAAACTAGGATTTAGCCATAATTCTACCAAACCTTCATAAGTGGCTACATCATCACCCTAGAAAAGGTAATTTAGCTACTCATTATTGAAACAAATATCAAATTCATTGAATAAAACCCAAAATCCATAACAGAAGTTGAATAATCTTTCAAAATCCTAATTTTCTCAACTAATCGCAGCCTATGGTGTAAAAGTAGATGACCTAATTGAGTTTAAAAACTGAATTTATACATCCTGAATGCGTACACTCGCGAGGCGATAAGCTTCTCGCGAGGCGAAATTTAATGACTGAAATCCTAATCTATCAGCGCGGTCTCGCGAGGCGAACGATCTGTCGCGAGGCGAGAATCTTCATCCAGTATTCTTCAGCTTTGTGCTCTACACCATCACTTGCTAAGCTTCACCTTTGACCCTAATTGAATACCTGAAAGTACGAGCACCCAATTACACATACCTGACTCAAAAACATACAAAAATTACTAAAAATAATAAAGGAACTCAAAACACAACTTAAGACTAAACAAAGACAAATATGGGTAAAATTGAGAATAAACTCAACAAATCAAATTAAATTCACTAGTTAATCATAGTAAAAACTAGATAAACTAGCGGGTTATCACTTTTTCATGACCTTTAAGCTATTCATTTTGTACTTCTTTAGAATTTCCTTGATGTATTTTTGTTGATGGATGTAGATACCATCACTTGTCTGCTTGATTTGCAGCCCAAGGAAGAACTTCAATTCTCCCATCATGCTCATTTCAAATTCTGTTTGCATCAGCTTAGAGAATTCTTCTTGTCGGTTATAGCTCTGAGCTACTAACCTTGCTTTGTTTCTGACGACTTTGCCATCTTCATCTAGCTTGTTTCTGAAAACTCATCTTGTTCCTATAACAGACTTGTCTGTTGGTTTGGAGACAAGTTTCCAGACATTATTCCTCTTGAATTGATTAAGTTCCTCTTGCATGGCAAAAATCCAGCTTTCATCTTCAAAAGCTTCCTCAATATGCTTTGGTTCAATTTCAGATAAAAAAGCCATATTGCTTGACTCTCTTAAGACAGATCTGGTTCTAACACCTTCATAGGAACTTCCAATGATAAGATTTTCAGGATAATGAACTTTGAATTTCCAGTCTCTTTTAAGATTCAAGTCATTAGGCTGATGTTGACTTGTCTGTTGACTCGTCTGCTCCACTTCTCTGACAGTTTCCTCAACAAACTCAACTTTAGATAAGTTTGGTTGTTGATTGTCATGCTGGGTAAGGTCAAGTCCTGCAAGATCATCTTCTAGATCTGATAGTTCCTTATCAGTCCTTAAATTATCATTGAACTTTACATGAATGGATTCCTCAACAACAGAGGTTCTAGAGTTAAAAACTCTATATGCCTTAGACATATCAGAATATCCGATGAAGATACCTTTGTCTACCTTGGAGTCAAACTTTCCAAGTTGATCCTTGGTATTTAAGATGAAGCATTCACATCCAAAAGCATGGAAGTAAGATATATTGGGTTTTTTTATCTTTCCACAGTTCAGAAGGAGTCTTCTTTAAGATAGACCATATAAGTATTCTGTTTTGCACATAACAAGCGTGTTCTAGGTGCAGAGAAGTTGTGAGAGATTTCGTTCTCTTCACAGAATAGTCTGAATTGCTTATTTTCAAATTCTCCACTATGATCACTTCTAAGGGTAGAAATACAGAAACCTTGCTCATTTTGTACTTTCTTACAGAATACAGAGAAGGCCTTAAAAGACTCATCCTTGTAGGTTAAGAAAAGTACCCATGTAAATCTAGAATAGTCATCAACAATGACAAATCCATATTTCCTTCCAGCTAAACTGGCAACACTAACGGGTCCAAACAGATCCATGTGTAACAACTGAAGAGGTCTAGAGGTTGATACAATGTTTTTAGATTTGAAACTTGAATTTACTTGTTTACCTCTCTAACATGCATCACATAAAACATCTTTCTTAAAACTAATATGAGGCAATCCTCTCACTAGGTTATCCCTTTTTAATTTTGAAATAAGTTTCATACTAGCATGTCCTAGTTTCTTATGCCATAACCATCTTTCATCCTCTTTAGACATCAGACAGGTTACACTTTGATCTGAAAGTTCAGTTAGCTCAATCTTATAAAGATTTTGCTGTCTATTAGCTGAAAAGAGGGTCTTGCCACTCTTGTCTTTGACTGTGCATTCATTTTTAGTGAAGGAGACATCAAATCCACTATCACATAATTGACTTATGCTAAGTAAATTGTGTCTTAGTCCTTCAACCATATGCGCATTAGAGATTCAGGGAAAAGGAGGTTTACCACCAATTGTACCAGCACCAATTACTCTTCCTTTTTGGATGCCTCCAAAGGCAACATATCCACCATTCTTAGACTGAAGGTCTTGGAACATAGACCTTTCTCCTGTCATGTGTCGCGAGCAACCACTGTTCAGGTACCAGCAGAGGAGTTTGCTTTGTCTTATTAAGGATATCTGCAATAGAAATTATTTTATCTTTAGGTACCCATATTTTTTTGGGTCCTTTTCTGTTAGTTCTAGGAGTCTGTGAAGACTTCCTTTTCTTCTTGTGAGTACACTTAGACATAACATGTCCAGCTTTTCCACAGAAGTTACAGACGGGTCTAGTTCTACCTGGACTGGGTTTAACATAGACAGTTGAGGTTTTTGTTGATACTTTGTGATCAGCTTGATGATCATATCCAATGCCTTCTTTGTTAAGAGAGTGTCTCTGACATCCAAGCAGTTTTGTCAAATTATCTCTGCCATTAACAAATCTAGCAAGATCAAAAGTGAGCCCTTCACTTTCTGTTGAAGTTTGACAACTTCTTCAGAATGTGATGTTTCACTTGAGATCAAAGCTTCATTAGACTTTTCAGTCCTCAGCTGGCTATTCTCTTTGGCCAGCATCTCACACTCTTGAGATTTTTGTTTATGCTCACTGAAGAGTTTAACATAATCTCTCTTGAGGGATTTGAAGGCCTTAGATAAGCATTTGGATTCCTCTATCAGCTCTTCATAGGCATCATGCAATTCCTCAAGTTCAGAATGTACCTCAGTTTCAGGTTCTGAATCTGTATTGGCCATCGGATAGAGATTAGCTTCCTCCTCTGTCTCTTCTCCTTCAGAAGATTAACATTCAAGATCTTCCCATGTGGCCATTATTCATTTCTTCTTCTTTCTGAAGAACTTCTTTTTGGGAGCTTTCTTCAAAAGAGGGCATTTAGGTTTTATGTGACCAGGCTTCTTGCACTCATAGCAGACAATAGGACTCTTGTCTGTTGATGTGGATTCCTTGTTGAATTTTCTGAAAGGCTTCTCCTTTTTGAACTTCTTCTTTTTCCAGAGATTTCTCATCTTTCTGGTCATAAGAGAAGTCTCTTCATCACTGTCAGAATCCTCATTTTCAGACTCGTCTATGTCACAGTCAGACTCGTCTGCCCTTGAAGCTTTTAAGGCTTTAGATGCCTTTAGATCAACCTTTAGAGCAATGACTTTGCTCTTTTTGATTCACACATCTTCATTGAGCTCTTGCTCATGAACAATGAGTGTGCCAAGAAGTTCATCCATAGTTAAGGTGGTGAGATCCTTAGCTTGAGATATAACAGTGACAAGAGGTCTCCACTGCCTTGGAAGACTTCTGAGAATCTTAGCAACTTTCTCAGCATTAGTATATATTTTACCAAGAGATTTCAAATCATTTGTAATAGTTTGGAATCTTCCAATCATTAGAGCAACAGATTCATCTTCATCCATGGTGAATAATTCATATTTTCTAACAAGCATAGAAATTTTAGATTTTTTTTACCTTAGTAGTACCTTCATGTGTGACAGATAATAAGTCCCACATTTCTTTAGTAGAATCACAAGCACATGCCTTTTCAAATTCTTCTGGACTGAGAGCACAGATTATAGCACATCTGGCTTTATGATTTAGATCTCATCTTGTCTTTTCTGCAGGTGTCCACTGAGCATTTGGCTTGTCTGAGCTATCATCATTTAGAGGAGTGTAAGGACCATCAGTGATGATATCCCATACATCAAAGTTTGTTGACAAAATGAACCAGTGAAATCTTTCTTTTCAGTAGTTATAATTTACACCATTGAAAAGGGGAGGTCTGGTCATGGAGCCTTCTTCAGGTTGGGGGTTTCCACTTGAGCTGGCTCCAGAAGTCATTATCTATTTATCAGGATCTTTTCTCTACACTGTTAGGTGCTCAACCCAGAGGCTGAGCTCTGATACCAACTGAAATAGACAGGTACAAACACTAGAAGGGGGGTTGAATAGAGTTTGACAACTTTAAGTGGAAATATAAAATTTTTCGCAAGCACAGATGAAGACAGACGAGTAAGTTAAGACAGGTCAATCAGACTAGTAACTCGTTTGAAGGTTTTCATAGAAAGCCACACAAGCATGCACGAAGAAAAGGTTTTGTAAAACGATTATACCCTCCTTAGTTAGAAAATAAACAAGTTAAATAAACAAACTAAAGAGTTAAGGTAAAGAGAGAGATCACAAGGTAGGTTTTATCTTGGTTTCACCCCTTAACAAATGAGGCTACGTCCAGTCCTTGGCAGCACCAAGTTTTCTCACTATAACTGAACAAGTTATAGGACAAACAAGTATTATTTTTACACCTAGCCTCTTCAGGCTCCAGACAAGTATTGTTTGCACACCTAGCCTCTCCAGGCTCAGATGATTATTGTTTGAGAGAAGTTTGTAAATAAATTACACTTTGCAAGTCTTTCACAAGCACTCAGACGAGTGTATTAAATGTGAAGTTCTAAAAGAATGCGTAATAACTTCAAATGATTGAAGAATATACAATGAAAGAATGAAGATATAAATGTGCAGAGTAAATGCTATTTGAATGCTGTGATCGCTCTCTCTGCTTGAATCTTCAAAGTCTTCTTCATTAAATATGCTTCAAGGTTTTAAAGCCGTTAGAGACAATATTTGAAAGGTTGGCCTTTTGCAGATCTTCATTAAATGCAAAAGAGTCGTTCTGATCAGCCATTAAAGCTTTGAGAACTTTGCTTGTTCTCTATCATCAAAATGATAGAGCTTTCTTATATGCCTTTAGTCTTAGCAGGTCTTTATATATGCTTTTTGTCAACAGAGGGAAAACTTTCCCTCTTAGTGTAATTTGCAGTTGTATTCAGGTAAAGTACTTTGTTGTGATTTACTTTTCAAGAGACGAGACAGCTTTCATCCAATATCAACGTAGATGGAGTCTTGAAGGGAGTTTCTTCAACGTTAGTCACCAGACGGGTGAGTAACTTCATTAGACGGGTTGTCTCTTAATAAAAGGATGACGTCAGTTGCGTAGTCTTTCAGACAGGTGAATCTTCCTTTGTTCAGATGGGTGTTCAGACGGGTGAACTTTCAATAGTTCAGATGGGTGAACTTTCCATAGTTCAAACGGGTGAACTTTTCCTTGGTTCCAGACGGGTGATAACACGCTAAAGCTCAGTTCATATAAACACTTAATGCTTATCATTTTAATCTGCACACTGAGTAGGCAAGTTAACCACCACAGACGGGTTCAATTAAATCATTGAATAATTATTTTACTCTTATCAAAACTATGGTAAATGCACATCAGACATTTTGGAGACTCAACACATTTTACCTTGTAAATATATGATTTCATTTTATTATTCAATTCATGTCTTAAATATTTAACAAAAAACTAAGGAGAAACAAAAAAATATATATGTAGAAATGCAATTTTAGTATAATATGATTATGTGCTTACTGACTTTTAAGTCAAGAATAAAACAATGTTCCTTTCATAACATCCCGAAATTTTGGCTCTTATGTACTTCTGATAAGCAATCGGTCATTAGAACATTTACCTTAGAGGTTTAGAAGTATTTAGAGGTCCCAAAGTATCTTAGAAGAGGTTGAGAAGAAGGCTTGCCATTGGAAGGCCAACTGCCCAGTGTTGGGCGCTGAAGAGTTTTCCAAAGCCAAGGCCTCTGTATGTCATGTGTCGAACGCTGGTTAAGTGGGCGTCAAGGACCCTAACCTTAAGCACGAGTGTGCTTCAGGGAGGCATGATCATGCCTCCCTCTTGACATGATATTTTCGCGTTTTGAACCCTAAAACTATCTAGAGACTCTGAGGAGTTGAGACAAAGATATTCAAGGTTTGGAAAAGGAAAAATCAAAGAAGAAATAAGAGGAAGAAGAAGGAACTATATACTTGAAATGGGGAGGTAAAATGGGTTGTCCAGAGAGCTTTTAGGGCATGAATTTGGAGGTCTTCAAGAGGTGAGTATTCACCATTTCCTAAACTTCCATGATATGATTTTAAGGGGTTTGATTGACATTCGTATTGATGATTCCCTATCGTTCTTAATGGTAATGTAATTAGATAGAGTTTGTTTCATATATCTTGTGGTGTTTGATGCATATTGGGGTTTTTTTATAGATTGCTTTGGGGATGAGTGTGTATGAGGAAATTGAGATTTTTCATAAATTAATGAATTAGTTGAATTTGTTAATATCCTTTTGTGATGACTTATGATGCTTATAATGTAATTGCATGAATATGATAATCGTTAATGGAATTCCTTCCTCTCTCTCTCTCTCTATCTATCTATCTATCTATCTATCTATCTATCTATCTATCTATATAGTGAGAGGGTTATCTTATTGTGAGAGATGAGAGCATTAAATAGTAAATGTTAGACTAAAATAAAAGGATGAGATTATAGCAGTAAATAAAAAGATCATGTGCTGCTACCCCCTTCTCTCGCGCATGAAATATTCCCTCTCCCCAAATCCCTGTTTAATCCTCTGCCTAGCTATCTCCCCAAATCCCATAAGTGTTCCAACTCAAGGGGCATTCACCGCTTCAGACCCCTTTTCCTTCCTCATCTTGCGTGCATAGATTATGAGCAAAGAGAGGGTAAAAGTACAAATGCAACTATCATCTTCATAGCTTAATCAAATGCAACTTGACCATACAACAAGGAGGGACATCAGTTTCGTACCCTCTTCAATATTTCCTAATTA
Source organism: Ammopiptanthus mongolicus (assembly GCA_039655645.1). Taxonomy (NCBI): domain Eukaryota; kingdom Viridiplantae; phylum Streptophyta; class Magnoliopsida; order Fabales; family Fabaceae; genus Ammopiptanthus; species Ammopiptanthus mongolicus. The sequence continues at coordinate 19,494,177 of CM077345.1, forward strand.
ACTAAGTATGAATAAAAACATTATATGCAACAACCATTCTTGAATGAACAAAAATTCTTCAATCCTCCAGAGTTCTCTAGACTATCAGTTTTATCAAACATCATATGCAACCACCATTCTTGAATGAAACATCATATTTGTTATCTTAGTCTATGTATTCAAGATGTACTTACTTGGTATTTCATTTAAACGTTTCCCTTTTAGAACACAAAGTATGTGTCTACAAGGTATGTCTTGAGATTGAAACATTTTGCTAGAACAATTTGCATTGTGATCAGAAGGATTATGAACCACTTCTCGTAGTTTACCATTGGTCTCATTGCTACCAATTATATGCAATATTTCCATTCAATCTTCCTCTTTCTTATTTTAAGCTCCACAATCTACACATGCAATCCATAATTCTTTCTGAAATATATAAAGGTTCTCATGAGTATAAACATCTCTTCCATGTTTCTATAAACCACAATTCAAGTGTAGTTTTGGCATAGAATGAAGCGAATCGTTATTAGCAAGTAACTCATTATGCCTCTGTGCTATTGCAGAATCAAACCTCATCCCGAATTCAACCAAGCTAACATTGGGATTCAAGAAGTTACCATAAAAAGAATTCTCACTTTCTGATCTTGATGTTGTTCTCAATATCCCAGCCAAAAAATGTCTCTAAAGTAAGATGGGATCCACATGCTTCGCATATCATCCATATGTGATAGTCAATCATTCTTTTCTAACTTAAACCTACTCATTACAGATGTCCATGTTGCTTCAAAATCATTTGGTGTCTCTGATCTCCCAAGACATCACTTGAAATTATTGTTGAAGTCCTCGTTAGCATTCAAGGAAACACTTACTTTTTCAAAAAGTTTGTTCATAATGTGCCACATACAAAATCTATGAATTGAAGGATTAAAAATCTTTTCTATAGCAACTTTCATGGAAGGATCTTGATCTATTATTAGATGAGTTGGCTTATCCATTGCTTCCAAAAACTTTTCAAACAACCACATGAATTAATTAATTTTCTCATCTGCTAAAAATGTTGCTCTGAAAATAACACATTGTCTATGATGGTTTACCTCAATAAATGGTGCAAAAATCATTGAATATTTATTTGTTTCATATGTAGTATCAAATGAAACCACTCCTCAAACAAGGATTAATTTTTCCTACAAATACCATCAGCCCAAAAAACATATTTTAGTTGACCTTCCACATCTACTTCTTACGCATAACAGAATGATGTATTAACTTATTGCTTCCTTTTAAAGTTATCAATAAAAACATGTGCATCGGAATCTTTAATCAAGGTCTTTAAATCTCTCGAATAATGTTGGAGATCCTTCTGTGTGCACCCATCATTTTAATAACCCCATACTGTTCTTTCAATAGATAGTATGTTTTTGAAGGCCGAATATTTGCTATATTATATACATGCAATAAACTCTTGTGAACAAGATTCAATTTTCTTGTTGACCTTAGAAATTGTCTCTTCATAGGTGAAACGAGTGCATGTGTATGGCTTTCATGAAATCAAATGATCTTTTATTTACCTTCCTCTGCCATTTTGCAAACAACTTTTGCGTTGCATCTTTCTCTTGTAAGACTTCTTCTTCTAGCCTTAATAGTTGCTTCACTTCGCTCCACAATTTTTGTCTTATCTGGTTTGTAACCTTCTTTTGAGCAAACAAAATACTTCCAACGCTTCACACCATTTTTATCTTCAGTTTCCAATAAGCAACACACACTAAATCCGACATCATGTGCAGACTTTTTGTAAAATTGTTCACCTTCTTCTAACGCCCCCTATCAAGTAAGAGGAGTGAGTTATTGTGAGAGATGAGAGGAGTAAATCTGGACCTTTGGATCATACACGAATGGTTAAGATTAGAAGTTAGTTGGTCATATGATCACTTAAAATAGTCACATGACTTTTATGTTCTAATCTTGACCATTCACGTCTAATGGTCAAAATTTACTTCTCATATTTTATAATAAACTACTCCTCTCACTTCATATGCTAAGTTATTGGGTTACTTTTATGTTATTCTTGAATTGTTTTATGATTATTGAAATGGTTGGGTCGATATTTTATGGTTGCAATTGCTTGTGATATTAATTTATGACATTTTAACGTTCACGTTAACTCAGATTAATTGTACATGTCACTTCTCGATATTTTATAAATGCAGGTTTTATTCTGGTAAAATCTCAGCAAGGAAATCTGCTGATATAGCTAATATTCTGGGTTTTGTTGCTGGTAACTTTCCATTTACTTACCTTGGTGTGCCATTATTCAAGGGGAAAGCCTAAGAAAATTCACCTCCATCCTGTTGCTGATAGAATTATCAGCAAACTAGCTTCTTGGAAAGGCTCTATCTTATCAATAATCGGGAGGGTTGAGCTTGTCAAGTCAGTCATTCAGAGTATGTTGCTTTACAGCTTCTTTGTCTATGCTTGGCCTATTCAGTTGTTGAAACATCTGGACAAATGTATAAGGAATTTCATTTGGGCTGGAGATGTTAATGTAAAGAAAATTGTCACAATGGCTTGGCAAAAGCTATGTTGTCCTTTGGTAGAGGGGGGTTTAGGACTGAAATCTCTCAGAGCTATGAATGTTGCAGCTCTTATGAAATTATCCTGGGAAATGTTTGCTTCTAATGAGGAATGAGCAGTGTTTTACAGAGCAAGGTTTATTCATCTGCATAAGCCGGTGGTTAAGTATGTGAAGTCTTCAATTTGGCCTGGAATAAAACAAAATTTGCACACTATTATGTCTAATTCAATTTGGCTTTTAGGGAATGGTAGCAAAATTAACTATTGGTTGGATAATTGGCTTGGACGACCTTTGGTGGAATCTCTGCAAATTCCAACACATCTTCATCAACATCTTAAAGCTTCTGCTGCTAATTTCATTCATGATAATCTTTGGATAATTCCAGCTCCTTTGCTGTTTTTTTTCCTCATATTGCTGCTGCTATTGATCAAGCAACAATTCCTAAGTTTAGTGCTGATGATCAACTTGTTTGGAAGCACTCAAACTCGGGTATGCTCTCTCTTAAAGTAGCTTGCTTACATTTAAATCCTCCTCAACAGCATCAAATTTGGTCTGGTTTGATTTGGAGTCCTACAATTCCTCCATCTCGATCCTTTTAAGCCTGGAGGCTGCTGCATCATAGATTGCCAACGGATGAACAATTACAGCATAGAGGTTGTGTAACAGTCTCAATGTGCAGTCTTTGTTACAACTTCATTGAAACTACTGATCACCTATTTTTTAGCTGTCAATTTGCAAAAAAATTGTGGGACTGGTTTAGCTCTGCTTTGAATCTCCATATTAATACTTCAACCTTCGATTCTGTTCTTTCCATCTGCAACAAAAGTTGGAGCCCGCAAACAAAGGATGTCATTGTTGCTGCTATTATCAACATCATTCATGCTATTTGGTTTTGTAGAAACAGAGTGAGGTTTGATTCCAAATTTATTAGCATCGGGTCTGCTATTTCCATGATCATAGCCTCAACCTCTCTTTGTGGAAAATTTTCTAGGAACTACATGAACTCTTCAGTTCATGAGTTTTCTATTCTAAAGTATTTTAAAGTTGATGGTCATCCGAGGAAAGCTCCATCTATTACTCAGGTAGATTGGATTCCTCCAGCTTGTGGTTGGATTAAAGTTAATACAAATGGTGCTGCAAAGGGTTCCCTTGGTATTTCTGGTGGTGGTGCAATTTTCAGAGATATGCATGGTGCTGTCCTTGTTTGCTTTGCAGACTTTTATGGTATTTCTGATTCTTTACATGCTGAATTGAATGCAGCAATGTCTGCCATTGAGGTTGCTCATGGGAAAGGATGGCACAAGCTTTGGTTAAAGTGTGATTCTTCTCTTGTTGTACAAGCGTTTTCAAATATATCAATTGTTCCTTGGAGAATTCTGAACAAGTGGAAAAACTGCCTTCAGCTTGTTTCTTCTATGGAGTTCAAAGTGTCTCATATCTTCATAGAAGGCAATAATTGTGCTGACAAATTAGCTACTTTTGATGTATTTTCAAGATGTTATTCTTGGTGGGATTTAATTCTTGATTTTATTAGGATAGACTTTTTTCGTAATAGGTTTGGTCTATCTAATTTTAGATTTAAATAATGTCCTTCTTGGGTTTGGTCTATGTCCTCCCAAGGTCTTGTATTCGTTATTTTTTTTCTTTGATCAATAAATTTATGGTGTGCTGCAAATGATTGTTAGTGCTTGGGGCGCCAACCTAGTTGGAATGCCTTGCATTATTGTGATGCTTTGCATGTCATTTTTTGCTTAAAAAAAGAAAGATTAATTGTACATGTCATAATTGCTTATATTGATGTTGTTTCAGATAATTTCTGCTTATTTGGTAAGAATTATATTTTGGGAAATTCATGAATACCACAATTGATTTTTCGAACACTGACCCAACAGAAAATAACATCTTTGAGAAAATACTTTAAAGTTGGGTTACTTTATACTAAGTTGTTGGGTTAATTATTAAAATGGTTGGGTCGATATTTAATGGTTGCAATTGCTCTTGATATTAATTTATGACATCTTAGCATTCACACTAACTCTGATTAATTATACATGTCATAATTGCTTATATTGATATGGTTTCGGATAATTTCTGCTTATTTGGTATGAAAGATATTTTGGGAATTCGCACGGTTGATTTTTCGGACACTGACCTGACAAAAATAATGTCTTTGAGAAAATACTTTAAAATTATGTTTTACTCACTGCAATTATATCTTACTAATGATTTTATTTTCAAAAAATGCAGATGTAATAACAACATAACTTTATGTCAAAAAAATAACAATATAACCTTGGAGCATTGAAAATTTAATATTTGCTTTATTTTATTTCTTTTATTATATTGTTACACGCCTGGATTTTGAGGTTAAAACCTTAATTAAGAATTATATGAATTTTATTTAAATTAATTTTATGAGTTATTAATTATTAAATTATTAGTTTTAAATATCATAATCTTGTTGACGCTATAAATAGATAATTAGATGTTTGTTTTAGATTTTCCATTATAAAATCATGTTTCGAAATCAAGGTGGCCAAAACTCCTCTCTCATAGCTTTCGAAAAAAGTGTCTCAGGACTTGTTTTTTCTACTTTTGCGTTAAGAATAATCTCAACCGAACAAGCTCTAAGACGATACACCTTGAAAATAAATTTACCTTTAAAATGAATAAATAAAAATATATCTATATTAAATTATTTAATAGATTAAAAGTTTTATACATCATGAAATTAAATACTGACTTAAAGCATCTCCAATAAACAACCAATTGGAGTTGCTTAACTCTTTTTTATGAATCCTACTATATCACTTTACTATTTTTTACTTTATAATAATTTAAACAACTCTTCACTCCAATAATACAATGACATGTTTATTTACATCTATTAGATGTAATTCTCTGTTATTTTTCTTTTTTTTATTGAATTTTTATATAAGAAATAATTGCTTACAAAAATGTCCTTATGTGTAGATGCCATGTCATCTTACAATGGTGCAACCCAATAAGAAACATATCTTATTTTTAAGAAGCAGTACTAATAACACACTCTTTGCTATACTCCATTTAACATATTATATATTATTGATAAATTTGAGTGAATTCTACTAAATCACATGGATACGTTGTTTATTTAGTAAGTCCCTTAGAAATTCATTCAATAATAAAGAGTTTAATAAAGAAAGTATATTAAAAAATATGTCATTGGTATTTTTCATTTTCAAGAATTTGCCATTGATACCTACGTTTGCACTATGCCAACGAAAAAACTAGACCATCATTCTAGGGCTAAAACCAAAATACATAATAAAAAGTTTGCATAAAATAAATATAATGAAAAGCAAAGGCTTAAATTACTCTTTTGATCCTTTATTTGTTTTAATTTATTCAACTTAGTTTCTCTATTTTAAAAAAGTTGGTCCCTTATTTTTCAAAAATTAATCAATTTGATCCTTTCCGTTAAGTTTCATCGTTAAGTTGAATAAATTAAAACAAATGAGAAACTAAAAGAATAATTTATTCAGAACTTAATGAAAAAACTTAACGAAAATGACCAAATTGTTTAACGTTTAACAAGTAAGGGACCAACTTGAATAAATTAAAACAAATAGGGGACCAAAAGAATAATTAACCAAAAACAAACAAGCAGTTCATTAAAAACGAAGCATAACTTACGATTAATGCTTATTTTTATTAAATTCAAAGGGCGAAGGGTTACTTCAGATACGGGTAGGAGAAAAGAATGTACTTCGAGATCACTAGTAGATGACATGAATGAAATAGAACACCTTAGTGTTTAGGCTAACCAAAATAATATACATGTCTAGTGGCAGTGCTTGTCAATCACAATCCACGGCCCTAACATGACAAGCACCTGATATTGCCACTCCAGTTTCAGTAACACCAACTGTTAAAAAAGGTACATAAACACTTTCATATGGAGGATGGAACAGAAAAGGAAAATGGAATAGAAGAGCATGAGTATCCAGTAGTTCATTAGCCCCTCCAGTTGTCTTTCCTCTTCCGTATCTCTCTTAAAGCTTCAACGGGAGACTTGCAACCCACCATCTCCTGCAAAGAAACGAAAGAGTGCCACAAATAGCAACTTTGTTCATGTGTTGAATTTCTTATTTGATAATAAAAAAGGACTAATGGATATGCAATTATGCATTTATATATATATATATATATATATATATATATATTCTTGTAGCCCTTTGAAGAGTGGGTTAGGAGGAGACAGACCTGAACAATGGGCAGATCAACCCTCATAAATGGGTTGGTCTCCAACTCTTCCTCAATGGTTGAGGGAATAGTAGGTTGGCCAGCTTGATGCTGTTTCTGAGCCCATGTTAATTTTTGTTGTATCTTCAAATTGTCTGGCTCAATTGTCATAGCAAATTGCAAGTTCTTCACTGTGTACTGTGTGAGACAGTGAATTCAAAATCTTTTGGTTGATTAACAACATAACTTATATAAGAGGCACAACACGGCATAATTAGATAAGTAAACAAGAATGTAATCTTTTAATTGTCTTTTCTCTCTAATATAATTTCTTTTTCAATTAAAAAGAAAGAAAGCTTTTAAGCTTTTGTAGGTCAAAAGCACATAAGGACAACATGAAATCTACAATATCCCCTTCCCTCCCACTATAGGTTCTCCATGCCTCAGATTGCAAATGGATTAAATATACATATAAATTTATATCTGAGCATAGTGCACAATCAATTTGGTACAAATGAGCGTCTTATGTACACTCACTAAGGAGTATCTAGAGAAATCCACCTCTTTTCAAATCATAACTATGTAGCTGGCTCTTACATCTCTCAATCCAATGTCCTAAGGATCTACTGATTGTCATGCTTAAGGATATGCTGAGTAGAATGCTAACTCTTAACCGGAAATCTAAGTCTCCATTATAAGTACGTGAATAAAGTGACTCCAGCAATAAACAAGTTTTTGAAACAGTATTGATGAATTACTTAATAGTCTTAATTTTATCCCTGAATTTGTTACACTGATTATGTGTCAATAGGCCTCAGGTTACATTCAAATCAATCTGACTACTCTATGCAACCAATTGGAAATGTAAGCCTTGCCTTTGCAAGAGTTTACAGATATGCCCTGGCCCAAGATGATTATTTTGGAATGTACACAATAACTTTCACAACCAAACATTCCCTCTATATTAAATTAGAAATTCTCACTGGGTGAAGTCATGTATAAACTAACTGTTAATACAGCTGGGTGGATCAATCCCATCCAGCATCTAAATTCAAGATCAATGGCATTCCCTATCATAAATGATTTTCAGTAAAGGGGAAGGGGGATTTTAGTACTATTTTACCTCATGGCCGCAGTAAACTCGGGTTGGCTTTGGTAATGAACCTAATGTTACACAAAGTGACTGGTACATCTGTTCTGCAGTTCCTTCAAAAAATTTCCCACAACCAGCAATAAACTGTAAAGAAAACAATAACACAGTAAATCTAGAGATTTACACACACACAAACACACACACACACAGAGAAGTCATATTGACCAACTCCTATTATATGCTTTCCTAAGAACTCTTTTCTTTTGCACATGTTACAAGGGCACTCATTAAAATGAAAAAGTAAAAAAAACAGGACTAATCAGTGAGCTTACCAGTGTATCTCCAGTAAAAACAGCAGGGTTCTCATCTTCTTTGCTAGTAACGTAATAGCTTATGTGACCTTTGGTGTGGCTGAGCAGGTCATAAAAATGGATTATGTTAACTAAATAACTAATAAAGAGGAAAATGTGTCTTGAGAAAGGATGAAAGTTAGGTTCAACCACTACAGATATCATCAAGCAATAATATGCATCCTGGGTAGTTAATAGTGGGCATAGCAGCCGCAATAGTGGCATCGCGGGGCGGAGCGGCCCCCTCGGTGGCTTATAACAAAATTCAATGCATTTGTTGGTTTTGCTAACACATAAACATTGCTATGAAACTCTAAACCTGTGTTTGGAATTAATATAACTTCAGAATTGCACTATCAAAAGTGGTAAGATGTACAAATCATGAAATATTACACACAGAATTGTTTGTAGATGAGTTGAATCCTTCTAGATCAATTTTTCTACAATAACTCATTTAGATTTGAAATCAATATTTTCATTTTAAAGATTCCAAAGGGAGGGTAACAGAGAATGAGAGCACTAAGCACAACAAAATTCAGCAAGTAGTAAACAATTCTTCAGCAAAGAACTTTGTGATGAGAGAAATACATTACAAAGTTATAGCTTCCTTAGTTAAAGACTGCCATAATATTCACCAATACATTACAAAGTTATAGGTTCCTTAGTTAAAGACTGACATAATATTCACCATGTTTTCAATTCTCTGTAATCAAATAGTATACTTAGCAGTTAGCAGCTTGATGACTTTTCTAAATCTCTTCCAGCATTTCACTATTAGGGGACTTACAGTCTTACACTATTGTCATTTCCTATGAAATGAAGAAAAGGCCAAAACATTAGTGTCCTAGTCTAAAGGGCAGTACATCTGAAACACTCCAGTTTTGGGCTGGGGAAAGGGGGCCAACAAAATAATGCAATTGAAAAGTTCAATAGCCATACCAAGGTGTGTGAAGAGACAATATATTAATATCTGCCCCAAGGGACACCTTATCCCCATTTTCAACTTTATCAGTGCAGCCTTCCACGTTATCAACTGAACCACCATACACCTTAATTCCGGGCACCAATTGCTTCATCTGTTCATTTCCACCAGCATGATCCCTGTCATTTAATGAAGAGAGAGAAAATTTACAAACTCACATAGCCACCAAGTTTCAGATGTTGATAGCCAAGTGCAGTTGTATAAACTGTAAATCATATTTCTTTCTCAAAAGTCAACACTTAGACAAAATAACTGACTAAATACATTACAGCTAATCCAAGTGACAACAGCCTGGAATTAGTGCCGAGATCTCAAACAATAAATGAATACTATTAGAGCGTAGAAACAACTTAGGATAGATCTCTGACTACCAGTTAACATGCAAATTACCAAGCTTCAAAACTGATGGAAGGCAAAATATACAGATTCTATAATTCATCTTATACTGCAATTTTGAGTCGGATACTTCTACTGTGAATCAACTTACAATGACTATCATAAACAATTTTACACAATCAAGTGAATCAACATGTGCAGAAATCACGTAAGACAAATATTTAAAAAGTGAAAAAAAAAATTTGAAGAGCAAAACTGTGTAAGTTTTTTAAGAAAATACGGGCTCCTCTTTATACATAGTAGGTACAAATTCATATACTTGCTTCCTCGAATAGACGCATTAATCAGAGTTCTAAATTAAGCAACAAAAATGTTATTTGTACATAAAAAATTCACAACTTTTTTCCTGGTTAATGGGGTTCAAAATTAATGATGCGTTGGACGTGATTAATGAGTGTATCTATAATAGATGGGTAACTCGTTAACCGACAACTTGGTTAATGATATACAAAATATTGATTAACGAAGCTCGGTGGATGGGCTAACGAATTACTCATCTTGTTGTAGCTTGTTGTAGCCGTTAACCAAATTCAACACGATTTTGAACGTAGCAAAGCTAATTGTAAAAGTGGATAACAGCCCAATTGAATTTCTATCAACCATAGAGAAACTAAACAAATACACAGAAATAAATAAATGGATAAATAAATAAATAAGTGGAAAATAGTTGCAGAACCAGTGATGGTGCGTGGTGAGAACGAGCTTGAGATTGATCCCATGGGCATTGGCAGCTTCAAGAATCTTGTCAGGCTCTACAGGGTCCACCACTGCACCTTCTTTGGTGCTCTCGTCCACGATCCTGCAAACTCAGAATGAAGGGTTCGCCAAAAAAAGGAGAAAAAAAACTATAACAACAATAATTTTGATTAGGATTGCAAAGAGTAACATAGAATAGACGTACAGGTAGGAATAATTGTCTTGCAGACAAGGAACGTGGTAGATTTTCATCGTTTCGGAGAGTGTGTTGTTGTGTGTGCACGCACACGCACCAAGTTACTTATATGTTTAGGAACAATAATAAGGAACCTACTACACAAGTTCGGGTTGTTTCTAGTGTGGTTTGAGATTGAGACGAAACATTCATAGGTGGGAACAAAAGGCAGCTCCATGGCTCTGTTGGTTTGGTTTGTTCCGGTCCTGAGACTGCCACGTTCCTCTCACGTGTCAGATGAAGGCGAGAAACTATGCTTTCTTGGTGTGTGTTTGGATCAGCTGTAAAAATTTAATTATTTCAATGGAAATCAGTTTTTTATTTGGATGTATTTATTAAAAAATAATTATAAAATAATTTATTTCGTTTGGGTTGTGTAAAAAAATCACTTATGTGTAGTAAATTATTAAAAATGGTATAAAGTTATTTTTATGATTTAATAATATTTGTTTAGCGATTAGTCTTTGTTGGGATAAAATAGGAATAATGTGATTATTTTCAAAATAATCTACCATTTGTTTAAATAAGCTTCAAACTTCTAGTTTTTCTAAAAACAGTTTTTTTCTCATAAAAACAGCTATTTAAAAATTTAATCAGTTTATCCAAACATACCAGCTTCTATTGAAAAACAGTTTTTATCATGAAAATAGTTGTTTGATTAAGAATTAATCTTACCCAAACACCCTCTTAATTTTGATTGGCACAAAACTTTATGTTTGGAGAATGGAAATTTAGGAAATCTCACTACAAAACTTTATAAAAACGTAGTGTTTTTTTTTGAAGCGAGGAAATGGAACGGTCTGGAAAATAATCTTTTTTTATGATCATCTGGGCCTAAACCCAAGAAAATAAAATTATACGAAAATGAATCGGGGAGTAGCAACTCCCATTACATCGTAAGTCAAAATTGGAGCCTTTTCTAAAGGAGGATATTCATAGACCATCAGATGAGGCTGCTCATAACTACTAGTACAATTTAAGTTGGCGAACATGTCAGGTGGGGTCTAGGGTGGACCACCTTACAAATGGTTCATGTGTGGACCATCAATTTTAGCCCTTAGATATATTATTAAAATAACTAGACGATTTAGATTAAAACATGATAATTTTTAAGCAGGCAACAACAAAAAATACAATTACACTTTTGTCTTTCATCTCATCTCACCCCCAACCCCAAGAATCGTCTCGTCTCTCACCAAACTTCCTCCTCTCCTCACCATTTCCTTCACTACTAAGCTCAAGTAACCTACCAGAATGCATAGGCCCCCCAAAGTAGTCAATATCATTATCTGGACGCAAATGAAACTGAATGTTCATCCAAATTCCAGGGACTTGTAATCATCCACGAGTATGACTGAATGCCTAATATTAACAAGGCGAGATAAACAAAGGAGAAAATTTTCTTCGTTTCCATAACATATCAGTTTCACAATAGAGAAAATTCACCATGGAAAAATTAATCAAAGAAACACGTGAGGAGAAAAAATAGCAATAGCTAATGGAATTGTGGATAGTACCCAATAAAATTTAAACAAATAAATAAAGAAAATTGAGGTAAGTTATTGAAGATAAAATCATTAAAGTGCACGTTGCTGCGGTAGTGACTATTAATGGGTCCTCTTCTTCTCTGCCTAAACACTTGAGTCAAAGTCCAAAAGGGGTTTCAGTTCCAAGTCATGGGATCTTTTTGAATCTGAGAAATCTTCCTCTTTGAATATTTGGGACTACTCTGACTCTGAGGCCGCTCCTGTTTCCTCCTAGTCCACACACCATTTCGAGTATCACTGTCACTGTCGGGAGGAGTGGCCGAAGTGCGAGGTTGATGACCGAATATAGGTTGTGCGTATAGTGACGCGATCGGATCAGGGTTCTTCTGTGTTGCTGGTGGCTGTGTTGGAGATGAGGGTAGGATTGAGATTTACAAAATAAAAAAATTACAAAAATAATAAAAACCAAAAAAGCTACCTGGAAACTGATGGTCCACACATGCACCATTTATAAGGTGGTCCACCCTAGACGCCACCAACATGTTAACACATTTATTAGCTTCATGGAAAACATGAGAGATACACACATCTCAACTGGAGGACTACATCAAGCTCCTTATCACTAAAGCCCCAAATTTTATAAAGATGATTAGAATTTAATTATAAAAATAAATAAGCTATGGACTAAAAGCCCAAATTTTATTAAAAAGTAAAAAAAATTTAAAAAAATTAATATTCTAATTATAAAGATTTAATTAAAATTTAAAAACAATTTATATAAAAAACATATAAACATGTCATTTTATATTTATAAACTAGTTCAACAACTAATTTTACCAAATACTTTTAATTCAATAAGCTAGCTTTTTCAGTTATAAGCTATAAGTTATAGCTAAAAGTTAACTTATTAGCTATAAGCTAGCTTATCAACTATTTTTGTCAAACAGAACCTTAGTCCTTCACAAAAAAATGTGGTCCCACCTTTGGTCCCGTAGAAAAATAAAGTAACCATTTGATCTCTCAAAATGATAAACCAAGGACACGTTAGTCCCTCCGTTAAACTTCGCCCAGTCAACTCCGTTATCGTGTTTAGGTGTCTCGTTAAGGCGCCGATATGTCACGTTAGTGGTATTTAAACATAGAAAATGGTTAAAAACATACAAAAAATGGAAACTATTTTAATGCTTAAATGCCAAAAAAAGTTTCGTTTAAGTGTTTTCCTTCTTCTTCATCCATCACCATTTTAAAAGCCAAATTAATCCCCTAAAAAACATTAGTAACCCAAAATGATACCTAATTTTTTTTTTTTTTTTGCACAAACAAATCACCACTGTCAAACACCGAGGTCCTTCAATAAAGTTAGGGCTTTAAAATGGTGATGGAGGAAGAAGAAGGAGAAGCACTTAAATGAAACCGTTTTTGGCATTTAGGGATTCAAACATTATAATGGTTTCCATTTTTTGGGTTTTTGACCATTTTTCATGCTAGAATATCACTAATGTGACACCAAAGCACGTTAACGGAGCTGCTTGGACGGAGTTTAACAGAGAGACTAATGTATCCCTGGTTTGTCATTCTGAATAATCAAATGCTTTATTTATTTTTTAAGGGACCAAAAGTGGGACCACATTTTTTGTGAGAGACTAATTTGGATCTTGAGTCTTAATTATGTGACATCATTGTGCTAACTTAATTTGGGAGCCCAACTCAATTAACTTATTATCGTTTTGAGCTATCATATTGGTTCAAGCCATGAAGTACCCTTACGTGTAAGGATGTCAAACTGTCTTGGATTGGCTTTAAAAAAAAGGATTTGGATCATCTCATGTGGGGATTCAACATGAGGGGGGTCATGTAGGGGATCTCATATTGATGAGTCTCACTTAAAAAATATGTAAGTGAGATTTAATGATGAGATTCTCCAATATGACTCCCTCATGTTAAATCCCAACATGAGAGGATCCAAATCCTTAAAAAAATGGCTCTTATGTTGTAGAAATAAAAGTAATTGTTTGGAACTGTGTTGAGACAGTCCAAAAGCTTGTTTCAGACTTATAAACTACATATTGTACCTTCAGTTGAGCACACATTGGGGAAAGATTTGACACAGATCCAAACATGGCATAGAAGTTATTATTCGAACCACAAGCTATTTTGCTTTTGGATGAACTTTAAAATAAAGTGTTTTTATAAGATTTGTTCTAGAGGCATTATTGTCCAATAAAACATGATTGATATTCACTCTCTCTTCTACTATGTATCATTTTTTTAGAAGTTAGAAATTGTAGCGTCTTTAAAAAGCACCAAAATATTTTGGTTAAAATAATAATTTGGTCCCTATACGTGACATGAATTCTTCATTTAGTCTCTAAACTTAAAAACTTTGGAAATGAGTCCTACATATGTAAACGTTAGCAAATTCGATCCATATATGTGCAAATGTTAGCAAATTCGTCTCTGCAATCAGCAAATTGGTCTTTATACGTGATAAAAAATTTTGATTTGGTTCCTAAACCTAAAAAAAAATTAAATTGGTCATTATATGTGCAATCGATAATAATATTGTCTCTGACGTCTACCAAGGAGCTCAGACCCAACTAAAGATTCTTTTCGTGTTGAATATTTTCTATATACTATATCAATCTATTCCTTCTATTGAGAGTAAAAATGGTATAATTTGGTCCGTAAATGATTTTATATTTTGAAATTATCCAAGTCGACTCTCAATAGAAGAAATAGATTGATATAATATATAAAAAATAATCAAAACGAAAAGAATCTTTAGTTGGATCCAAGCTCTTTGGCAGATAATAGGGACAAAATTATTACCGATTACACGTATAGGGACCAATTTAATTTTTTCTCTCTCCAGGTTTAGGGACCAAATCAAAAATTTGTGTTGTGTATAAGGATTAATTTGCTGTCGTTTTCACATACATGGACCGAATTTGCTAACGGTTACACATGTAGGGACTCACTTCCAAATTTCTTATGTATAGGGATTAAATGAAGAATCTGTATCACGTATAGGGATCAAATTATTGGTTTAACCAAAATTATTTTTTTCACTACTTTTGCTTTTTTTTAAAATTCATCCAAACACTCATACCTTTTAAACAAACTCCTCTATTTTAAAAATAAGTGTTTTTTCTGAAGAAAAAAACACATCCAAACGGGCTCAAATTGGGTTTGCTCGTTTAACACGGTATTTTGTGGGTTGGAAGCGAAATAGATTAACTTATTGATTTTTTTTAAAGCATACTTCAAAATTATGATAAAAATGAAACATATAAAACAAATAATCTTAAATTTTTTTGAAAGAAAGTGACATACAATACCACTAAAATTTTAAGTGTGGTGTACTTGAAACTACAAATATGTGGTTGCAAGTACATCCGGCACACTTAAAAGTGTTCTCTATGTAAGCACCAAAAAACAAAATATTCTCTACAACTAAAAACCCAAAAACATGGGGATTGTAATTAAATCGCCGATTCAATAAATTAATTTTTTTTGGGTGAAGCGATTCAATAAATTATTTTGGATAAGGGAAATCATTTACTTATTTTTTGGTGTGACTTTTCCAAATCAAAAGACATCCACAAGCGTAATACCTGAAATTAAAGGTTACAAAAGTTGTTCCTTGAAGACCTTTAGGTCATGCCATAAGAGAAACCTTTTATTTACTAAATTATTATTGTAATAAATGTTATCAAAAAGGTTTGGAGGGTGGTGACTAAAGGAGTTCTCGAGAGCTAGGAAGGTGCTCAAATTGAGAGAAAATGGCAAGATAATATAAACCAAGGACTTGCAAACACTTTCTTTTGTAAGCAAGAAGATGGTTGTATTTCTACACGTCCACCTTGATTAATAAATTTCGTAAGTTATAAATCTTGATGATTACCTCTTCGTAAGGTTCTCAATTGATTATTAACCATTTTTAAATGAACCAACATTTTGTTTGGTATTAACCCCCTTAGATTGCAACATACTCTATCCTAGGGGTGTAAATGAACCAACTTCATCATAGGGGTGTAAATAAGTTGAGCTATTCGTGAACTATTTGAGCTCGGCTCGTTAAATGTTCGATCAAGCTCGTTCGTTTAATTAAATAAACAAACGCAAGCTTAAAGTTGGGCTCGATTATTTAAATGAGTCAAACTCAAGCCTTATAGACTCGACATTAACGGCTCGTGAATAGCTCGTTTATATATATATATATATATCCTAAATTCATAATCCTAGTTTTTGTAATTATCCTAGGCGATGCACACTTGTAACTAAAAGAAAAGTAATGAAAAGACGATGGCAAACCAGTAATTATATGGGGGAAAAGTTTGTAAACTACAGAATCTACAGGTTCTACTTCTCGTTTACCACAAAGATTATCATCCTCAACTGGTTGGTCTAAGTTGATGAATTATATTAAGCAAAAGGAATCTACGTCAACTTTCAATATGAGATCGAGCTCTATCTAGATGAGAGCCTAATCATATATGAAATGGATTGGGAGCCTTTCTCATCCTGTAAAACTACTGCATACTTAGTTTTGGTTTTGACCTCTGTAATTGGTTTTATAGATCTAATAGGTTTCTTTAATCCTTCTTTTTTTGTCTCTTGTATATGAGTTAGAGTATCTTTGTACAATTGTACTCTTATCAATGTATCTTTTGTTTATAAACAAATATATAATATTTTATTAAAAATTGATAAAATTAAGAAATAATTGAAGGAAAATTTTCATAAATGCAAAAAATAATTAAGTTATAAATGAGTTAAATAGGATGTAAATGAACTGAACTATTTGTAAATTATTCGGGCTCAGCTCGTTAGTTAACAAACCAAGTTTAAACTTTTGGTTAGACTCATTTAAATAAATGAGTAAAGTTCAAACTTCCCATTTTTTTCACAAGCCAAACTCAAGCTTCAAGTATTCAACTCGGCTCGACTGATTTACACCCCTAGTTCATCCTATATACCAGATCCAGTTCTATATCCTTTTCTCTCATAACATGACTCTCTCGTATTAGAAAGTAAGGATTATGATCCTAGATAGCACATATCCTCGTGTTATATCGATGCCTCTCTGGTTTGGACAAAATATGACAATCAAATGTGTCTTTTTCAATGATTAAGTGCTTATATGAGTTGAGTTAACTGATCTTACTTCCCATGTTCCAGGTACAACTCTTCTCTTATAACATTTCGAATGTTGCAATTCATTGGAGTTTCTTAACTCTTATTTTTATGCTATCATGTTACATCACCATTTTTACTTTATATCACTTTAAACAATTTTGAGTGTGTTTGGAAGAACTTATAAAAAATTTATGAGAATAACTTATGGAAATAAATTTATGCAAATAGTTTATGAAAATAGTTTATGATCTTCCTATAAACTCTTTTTAGCTTATTTCCATAAGCTTGTCAGAGAAACTTATGAAAATAAGCTGTTTTTAACTTATTTGAAAAAATAACTTATTGAATAAACGCTTCATTAAGCCGTGTAACCAAATGCACACCCTATATACTCTAATGATCCAACTGTTAAAAATTCATCAAATGGGTCCCACAAGTTACCTCATATATTTATTTATATTTATTTTTGTTTCTTGTTAAAATATTAACTCATTTATATTTTTTTTTCCTCTTTTTATTGATGATTCTTATATAAGAACCGGGACATTCACATCATTTTGCTCCAAGGGTACAACCAACAAGAACTTTTCCCTAATGTTAAGAACTTTTTAAGCAATTCTCATTAAAGTTGCTATTAGTTAATTTGATAGTCACTGTAGGAAGATGCAAGACAGTTTTGGGTGCCTAATAGTAGTTAGCCCAACAGTAGTTTAGCCCAATAGCTTAAAGCCAGCTTCAAGATTGGGCCCATAAATGAAGATCATTTTCAGAAGCGTATTACAAGCCCTAGTCGCCGACCTCTCTCTCTCTCTCTCTCTCTCTCTCTCTATATATATATATATATATATGTATATATATGCCAACGTTCTAGGGTTTTCATTCTTCGCTGAACAAGACGCGTTGTCGCCATGGGGAGGAGTAAGCATCCATCCTTCTTTTCTAAGTTTCGTTATTTTCGTCATTTCTCGTTCAATTCTCATCTCATCTATGTGGATTTTCATGAATACATGTAAATGGTTCAAAAGATTATGTAACTGTGTATGCGTTTCGGAATTTTCGTTGCTCTGTATTTCAATTTTATTCTTGTATTTAGATCCCAACCCTTTAATGGTTTCGAGGTTAGCTAGATTGATGTGTTTTCAGGGGATTTCTAGATTGTAATATGCTTTGGCCAGCTATATATGTTGCAAGGTTGTACATCGACGAAGAATAATTGAAGCTCTTTGAGCTGTTTTGTCTAAAGTTGAAATCTCCCTCAGCTCGTTTGTAGAAATGGAATATATGAATATGTGACATATTTGCATATTGCATGTTGGTTTGTGTTGATGGAAATTATGAAATTATACTGATGAATGGAATATAGTTTATTTTTATGATATTGAAGAAGAACAGTTCGTTGATTTGATTAGTGATGACTTTTAGGTAGGTGTAACTTGAGATATATTCCTAGAGTAATTTGATTAGAAAGTTTTTTTGTTATATTTGACTGCATAGAACGATTGGTTTATTTTTTAATACATTTTAAGTCCTCTGACCTCGTATTGAATTGATCTTGCCAAATTTATAGATCATTGTATAATCATTTCTTCAAGATTTCAAATTCATATATGATATATGATATGATGCTTAAATCCATTGACTAAATCTATATCCTTTAATCATGCTGTGATAATAGTCATTTTTGTTTACTTTTGCCTCAAAATTATCCAGTTTCCTCCTCAAGGAGTTACATTACTGAAATGTCCCCGCAATGTAAGATAGCTTATGGATGATGATTGAAGAACTCATCATTCTTTAGGGCTTTACGTTTTAACTACTCGTTGAAAACCCAGCCGTGGGGCGAAAGTCATACGACTTAGTCTTGAGTCTTGCAATGACATTTTTTTATCAATACTTGTATGAACCACTATATGTATTGCTAAATGTTATAAAATTTTATATCTAAACTAGTTCTGTTTTTTTGTGCCATATTCATTACATTGTTGTAATGATGAACGATGTATTATCTAGGACCTGCAAGGTGTTATCGGCAGATTAAAAACAAGCCATACCCTAAATCACGTTTCTGCCGTGGTGTTCCTGATCCAAAGATCAGAATTTATGATGTTGGCATGAAGAAGAAAGGTGTTGATGAGTTTCCTTTCTGCGTCCATCTCGTTAGCTGGGAGAAGGAGAATGTCTCAAGTGAAGCATTGGAAGCTGCTAGGATTGCATGCAATAAATATATGTCGAAATTTGCTGGAAAGGATGCGTTCCACTTGAGAGTCAGGGTACATCCATTCCATGTTCTTAGGATCAACAAAATGCTTTCATGTGCTGGAGCTGATAGGCTTCAAACTGGAATGAGAGGTGCATTTGGAAAACCACTGGGTACATGTGCTCGAGTGGCCATTGGTCAGGTCCTTCTCTCTGTTCGTTGCAAGGACAGTAACAGTCATCATGCACAGGAGGCTCTTCGTCGTGCCAAGTTTAAGTTCCCTGGTCGTCAAAAGATTATTGTTAGCCGCAAGTGGTATGTATTGAAATTACCTTTGCATGATTGCATCTATGAACACTTTCATTCTTATTTGTGTTGCTGCCATATTATCTGATTGTTTAGATCAATTAAGGAAGTTTTACACTTCAGTAGAATGCTTACCATAATACCTTGATTTGCACCATATGTAATACTTGACATTTTTTTATCTATTCCTATCTTGTGATTTGTTGGATTGAGTTTGTGACCTTTTCGTTTGAGGATTTGATTAGATTTTCTTTCTTTTGGTTCTTTGTCATATGGAGATCCTGTTGTGCATTTGGATTAACAGTGGTTTTTGTTTCAAATTCTTGCTCAGGGGTTTCACCAAGTTCAGCCGTTCTGATTATCTTAGGTACAAGTCAGAGAACAGGATTATGCCTGATGGTGTCAATGCCAAGGTAATGTGAAGCTACATGTGGATGTATTTATGCATCATATTTGAAACTTTGTGGTTTGGTTTATTTTTGAGCTTGAATCAAGCTTTGTTTGGAGCATATTTTTGCTTAAATTTTGCTTTGTATACTGTATTCTATTGATCCCTCTTTTAGGTATTTTTCTAGGGAGCATGAGCATTTCAAAATAGTTGCTGTGTTTTTGTTGGACACTTCACAAGCATGTGATATTTCTTGCTGTTTTTAAAATTAACTACACAAATATATATGGGAATATCTTGATAATTAAATAAATGGTAGTATTTATTAACTCTACATTGATCATGCTTAGGGATGGCAATAGGTATCTTACCCAGTGGATACCCGCAAAAATTACCCATGATAGGACGGGTAATTACCCGCACAACGGGTATGGGACGGGGACGGGTAATTACCCGCAAGATTTAATGGGTACGGGTGCGGGTATGGGTACCTTAGTACCCACCCCGTCCCATACCCGCATATCTATATATTAATATTTTTTAATTATTTTATATATAACTTGGGTTACCTCTTTGATGATCCTGGAACTAATTCCTCAGTGTGAATGATGTTTTTCATTCAAACATACCATATGTAAAATAAATACTATTGCCTTATTATTAGACCAGTGAACTTGTTTCTTATGTAATTGGACCAATTGACTAGACAATATTGGAGTGGCTGATGGCCGAAATTATGTTAATTCATAGGTTTGTTGTGCTGTGAAATTATGTGGGTTTAAAAGGACTCTGTTTTTTCCTCTTTTCGGATGGTAAATATTTCTCAGAACATGGAGTGTGAATCAAACCCATGTTTGAATTGAAATATATATATATATATATATATATATATATATGTATGTATGTATGTATGTATATTGATTGAATTGAAATGAAAGTTAGCTTATTACTTTCCTATTATTCCTGAGTTTTTAGTGCCGTTCAATTATTCATCACTTGAGTTCTTATCTTTCCTGAGTTCTTATTCTTCCTTGTCCTATAGATCCCAACGTAGGACTTTAGTAATGTTCTTTTTTGTTATATACTATCATGATATTTTATACTTTAATAATATTTTTATTTATTTATTGATTTTTTAGTTAATTAAAGTGTCAGTAATGGGTGCGGGTATGGGTACTTAGGTATCCAATGGGTAAGGGTACGGGTACGGGTATTTCAGTTGCTACCCACGCAGGTATGGATTCGGGTGCTGGTATTTTTTAAAACGCGAGTATAAGGACCGGTACTATAGTATCCTACCCATTGCCATCCCTACATGCTAACTTTTAAAACATTGTTTTTCACTTTTAATTTAATATTTCTGATTTTTTTTTGTAAATTTATACGGATTTTACATATTTTATTCTGGGGTCATGTCATAATTTTTTTTTATTTTATATTTGTGTCTGGGTCTATCCATACTTCGTATGTATTTTTTAGCTTAATTTAATCGACCTTTTAACTTACAAGATCCTTCTTACGGTTTTGCAGCTTCTTGGGTGCCACGGTCCATTGGCAAACCGTCAACCTGGAAGAGCTTTTCTGGACAGTGCTACCGCTTAGGCTGTTACTTGGAAATAGTAGACTCTGACCTCAATAGTTGTGAAAGACTGAATTTATTTCCGATTTATTTTGCTCATAGCATTAAACTATGTTGAACTTATTTGTTTTTTCGAACCACCTTGATTGGAATGAATGTCATATTTTGTGGGGATCCCCTTTTGCCCGAAGGTTGTTTGGTGTTTGATAATCGCTGTTATATTTGGCTTATTCAGCTAATTTTGGGTGTCTATCGTGGTCTGCGGTTGTATCCATTGCTGGTCTTTATTTGTGTTGGATTGGAATGTTAAGAAGCTCAATGTGGCGGTCTTGTTGGAAAATTGGACTGTCACTGAATCATATGGTTCGAATGCTCGAGGTCTGTTTTGGTGACCTTGGAGATCTCATTTGAATCATCATTGGTTATTGAGGGACTATTTTCTCGCCCTTGTGCGTCTTATTTCGATGCTATCCAAGTTTAAGAAAATTTTCCCTTATTACATTCTCCGCCACTGAATTAATTTTGTTTATAATTATTTTCCCTGTTCTTGTTTTTCCACCTTGGTCATTGATTGCTCCCAATTGAAAACGAAGCCCATTACTTTCTGAACATTGTCTCCTGTTGGTATTGCAATGGCTGGCGACCATCTACATCGAGGGATCTTCCCCGTTTCTATTAAAAAAAATTAGCATGGTATATGGTATTAGACAGATTTTTTTTCGGTGAATGGTATGAACAGATTTTGGGGATTGTCTTACCTACTCTAAAAACAAGTGGAGTATAAATATTCCTACGTTGCTATAAAAATTACTCTCTGACGTGACTGAGTTGTCCCGGATCCACCAACCTAAGGTATTAGCATGAACATGTTTGCTAAAAATCAGTTTTATAATAATTTATTTTGTTTAATTCGTGTAAAAAATCACTGTTACACTGTGAATTACAGAAAAGAATCTTGTTAACCATTAACCGGCTTGCTCTAGTTTAGGACTCAAAAGGGGGCAAATCTATAATTACAATATTTATTAATATATTAACTATATTATTTTTAATACATATTTCTCTTTTTTTGATTCATTAATCAATGTTTTTATATCCTAGTATTTGTCTTATAAAAAAGATAAGAAATTATTTATTTAGATTAATATTTTTTTTCATTTTTAGTTTTGCAAGATTGAAATGATATAAATATAATTGATTTTAAAATATTCAAACAAATTTTCCCGAATAAGGTTCAAACTTTTATCTTCAAAAATTTCCATCAAAACTTGTTTTTTCGTATTTTGATCCAATTTTTCAAACTAAATCCGAAGTTTTGTTTCGGAAAAAAAAAAAAAATCTTTGGCAGAGTTGGTGTATAGGAACCGGTCCTTTGGCTGGGGCAGCGTAGTGAGTTGGTGTTTGTTGAGAGGGAAAACGCAAATGCAAATGTCAAGACCCGTTTCCCAATGTCTTCTCCGACGACATCTCCACCGCTTCACTTCTTCCTCTCACTTCCGTACCCCACCGCTTCGCGATCCATTCCCTAAACCCACTTCTTCTTCTCATTATTCAAATGGCACCCTCTTCCGATACTACCCTTCCCCGGACCCCAAATCCACCAGGCTTTTTCCTAAACACGGTGCTGACTTCCGATTCTTCTCGAATTTCGGCGGTAGAGTTAACGCTGATTTTGCGAAGAAGGTATTCGATAAACCCGCTGCTGTCGTTACCTCTGCTTTGTCGCGGTACGGTGGGGCTATGAGGTTGCAAATTGAGGCTTTCTTCAGGAGGAATTACCTGTTTTTGTTGGGTGGTGCTGGAGTTTTGGTTTGTGGTGTGCTGTGGAGGATTATGTTTTGGGTTGCAAACGCTTTCGTTGGTATATCCGAAGGCATGGCTAAGTATGGCTTCCTTGCTCTTTCATCCGCTATCGTTACTTTTGCTGTAAGTTCTTTCATCTCTACTCTATTTTCTTTAATTCCTAGCAGATAAGCATATGATGTTTAAAACTAAAGAGCGTTTGGAACACTTTATAAATAGCTTATTCGAGTTTATGAAAATAAACTTATAATATAATTTATGAAAATAATTTTTGATATTTTTATAAAATCTTTTTAACCTATTTCAATAAGCTTGCCGGAAAAGTTTATGAAAATAAGCTCTTTTTAACTTATTTCAAAAAAGCTTATTAGACATACGTTTAAACACGTCCTAAACGTGTAGTTCAATCAAGTCATAATGTGCATTTCCTGAATACATTATGTTGCAATTACCCATATGGACCTAGTTGAAACTTGGGAATTGGGATCATGAGTTTTTTAATCCAGGAGTGACATTGAACATTAAGAAAGTTGGCTTCCTTAGAGCATCTTCAATAGTGCAACTCATTGTCTTTTTATCGGCTCTATCATGCTACATCACCACTTCTTATTTTATACTACTTTAAGTAAGTCTCCACTCCAATGATGCAACCCTTAAAGCTAGAGTGCAACTATAAGAACCGGTTGCTTCTATAAGCAACAATGCTTACAGCCGGATGTCATGTCACTGATGCTCCAACGGTGCTACCTTTTTTAAGATGCTCTTTAGCCACCTATTAATTGCCAATTCTCACTCAAACTGTCAAACAAGTGTTTCCTCCTGAGTCCTGACCTTCACTTATATCATTATATGGTTGATGGCTGTGCTGCTTGTCTTTGTTGTCTATCCCACCTGTTTAGGTCTATTTCATGTTTAGGTTACACAATACTGCCACCTAGCACATCATATGCCGTCACTTGATCGATGCTACATTGTTGTCCTTCAATTATTGAATTAAAATACTCATTGTGTATACCTTATCTTGTGTCCTCATTATAAATAACTTGACTGCATTGTGATAGTAATAATAGTATATTGATCAATAAAGTTTTTAGATCAGGATCAGAAATGTGCATTTTCCCCCATTATATGTGGTGTGGACTACCGCTGGTGAAACCTCTCATTACTGAATCGTGCTTAACACATAGATCACTGTCTAATTATTTTGTGCATATTGCATCTTTAAGGGCTTGTATATCCGCTCAAGATTCACAATCAACTCTGAAAAAGTTTATAGAATGGCCATGACGAAACTTAACACATCTGCTGGGATTCTTGAAGTTATGGGTGCCCCACTTTCAGGAACTGATTTAAGAGCCTATGTGATGTCAGGGGGTGGGTTCACATTAAAGAAGTTCAAACCCAGTATTAGGAGCCGGCGATGTTTTCTCATTTTCCCCATAAGAGGTTCTGAGAGAAAGGGCCTAGTCAGTGTTGAAGTCAAGAAAAAGAAAGGCCAGGTACATCAAGTCTCTTCTGTTTATATCACTAAGTAACTTCATAGAATTCATTAGTCTAACATTTACATGTATTGTATCTCTTATTCTGTCTCAAGTCTCAACATCAAGCATCAAATATTAATAATAATGTTACCTTTTGATATATTTTGTTGTTCCACATGTGAGATTTGTTAGCCCCAAAATTTTTTTCTCGGAAAAAAAACCATATCTGAAGATTGGTAGTTTACCTTCACCTTGTGATGTATCAATTCAAAATTATCTCCTTTTAAAATAACCACATCTGATTGTGTTCAGTCAATGAATGCCAATGATAAACTTCCCAAAGTTCTGTATTTGCAAGTAAACAAGTTGCTTTGAGCATGTGCGCTGAAGCACAGGTGCAAACAATTTTAGACAAGTGTTTTTTTTGGTTGTAAATCTGTAGATTAATATGGTTGTATGCTACTGTAAACAACTTTTTTTTAACATATGTTCTCACCGGAAGAGATGTATATGTATTTGGGTGTTTTCTTTTGCAAAACTTGGCTTGATGTGGATGAGGGTGTATGTTGCTGCATACAGATGCTTTAGTGAACATGGCAGTGGGATAAATTTTTTAGGCAATGTGCAGTAATTGCTACTTTTTGGCCCATTTGGTTGGAGGATAGTGCTTGTATTTTAAGAAAGTTTCTTTGGCATCTGATTTGGGCTTAATTAGGCACTTGGCTTCTATTTGGTTTAAAAAGCACGTGCTCTCTTTGTATAAGGTGTTTCCCTAACAGATACGCTGAGGGATTGGGCTGCTATTCTCCATTGATGATTTTTATATTTATTTATTATTTTTGTGTTCTTTCTTCATTAAGGAGGATTACTTATCCTATAAATTCCATGTGATTTTCTTTTCTTTGTCCTTATGACTTTCTTCTTTATTGAAAAAAAGAACATAGCAGTAGGATGATAGCTGGCTGGCAACTTGCTCTACCTAACTTAGGGTCATGATAAGAATCTGCTTTGCAAAGAAGCTATGGGTATTGGTTCTCTAATACTTCAATTAGGATTGAGTCATGAAGTAAGTAATGGATTTGTGGATTGGTTACCGAATAGATAAAAAAGCATGCTAAACTTCAAAGCATGAATCTTGCTTTACTTGCAGAAAGATTGAGAGGGATCTGGAATTCATCAAACCCAGGTTGGAGATTGGAGAAGTAGTATACTGACATGAGTTAGATATTGCAACAAAAATCATGATGTAGGCCATTTTGGGCTGTAAGAAGGATTTGGAGGGATCTGGAGTTCGTCAAACGCAGAGCTAAGAAGTAGTATACTGGCATGAGTTAGATATTGCAATAAAAATCATGATGTAGGCCATTTTGGGCTGTAAATATGACACGCATGATCCCCTTTTTTCTAAGGAATTAGCAATATATTATGATATAACTAAGAAGTGATTAAGCACAAGCTTAATGAGAAGAAAAACTTTTGTAGGGAAATTTAAAGAGGCAATTGCAACTTGATTTCTATTTTGAATCTACTTTCAGAAAAGGGTTCAAAAATAATGAATGACGTGCTATTTTAATGGATTGCTTGATTGTTTTGAAATATACCTCACTTCTCCTGCCAGGAAAGTACCGGTAGTCCAATACCATGTTTCTGTTGATAAACATAGATTATTTTGTGGTTGTTTTGTGTTTTGTAAGTATTAAATCCTATTTTGGTTGAATCTGTTGGAATGGATTAAAATATTCTCATCTAGAATTGGTTGCTGGAAAGTGTCATCTGGTTCTCTGAAGCTAAGTACATGCTCAAGATATTCCCCAGGGAGTTTTATGTGCAAATAACACGGGCTCTTGTCTTCAGCAACATCCTACTAGTTACTTTAGAACTGGTTTTGGTAGACTTTTACAATTGATACCATATCTTGTCCTCAGGATATCTTCTTCATTTCTCTTTCCATTATAATGTAGGACAGTTTGCTTGGCCTGAAAATGTTATCTGGAATTGAAGAGCTTAATTAGCTATGTGTTCATATAGAGAAAAAAAGCTGGTAATAGAAGTGCTCAGTTTAGGATGGACTTCTTCACAATTCCCCCTCTCCAGGAAATAATAATAATAATAATAATAATAATAATAGTAATAATAATAATAACAACAACAACAATGATAATGATAATGATGATAAATAATAATAATAATAATAATAATAATAATAATAATAATAATAATAATAGTAATAATAGACTTTAATTGGTATGCACAATCAATGTAAAGTTTTTTACACTGTCAACTAATCACAAATCATGGTATGGATGACTTTTAAGGTAATTAGGATAAATGTCAAATCTTTTTACTGATGTGGTAATTTATGATTGGTTGAAAAAACCTTTACACTGACAGTGCATACCAAGTAAATCCATAATAATAATAATAATAATAATGATAGTAATAATAGATGGTTGAGCATCCAGCAAGGCATGTGGTTTCTACTTGAGGAAATCTGGTGGTTCTTTTGCCTTTTCCTATTTTGCACTATGAAGGGTTTTGCTCTTCCACATGCACTAGGAACTGGTAATAACAGTAAAAAACAGTAAGAACACCAAGGAGCCAAGCTCCAATTACAGTGATAGAAAATAGAAAATGTAGAGACCGAAGTAACAATGGAAGAAGAAAGAAGAAAATCAGAGAAGCTAAGTGTTGTCTCTGCCCAATGGCCTAAGCCACCCTAAAACCTTTCCAAGTTTCATTATATCCCGATCACCTCACTTCCCTATTTATTCTCTCTACTATTAGCCTGTTCATTTACCATAGCCCCCTTAGGCAAATGTTAATTGCTGCCCTCTTAATTCTCTCCACTCCCACTAGATGTAAATGGCCCTTACCACTTTCTTTACTCACTCCACTTCCACTTTCACTTCCTCTTGGGTAAATTCTCTTGCTGCCCCACTCACCTCTTCTATTAGACACAAGTTTAAATGTGGGTCTCTCTTGTTGCAAGTCTCACATCGCCTGATTCTTCTCCCGGGGTGCGGTTTATATACTTGTTAGGCAACTTCACTTAACATCAATTGGTTTTAGGTTGGAATCTAACATGGTATCAGAGCTTAGGCTTACAATCCATCCTTTTTTTTTTCATTGCATTCTTCCTGTGTTGGTGTCCCAAGGTTCATATTCGGTCGTCACTAGTTCTTCACTTTCCGGCCACCGCCTTATCTCACTGCCACTCCCGTTGGAACCGTCCTCCACCGATCTGCCGGACTATCAATTTTCGCCGCCGTTCGCCGTCGCACACACTCCTACGCGCGGCTTCTTCTCCGGCGCGTTATATACACGCGCCCGTTACTGCTGCTGCTGCTTATATTTCTATCTTCTCGTCTTTAGTTTCTAACATGGTAT
Source organism: Ammopiptanthus mongolicus (assembly GCA_039655645.1). Lineage (NCBI taxonomy): Eukaryota > Viridiplantae > Streptophyta > Magnoliopsida > Fabales > Fabaceae > Ammopiptanthus > Ammopiptanthus mongolicus. The sequence goes on from CM077345.1 coordinate 19,522,474, forward strand.
CAGAGCCAGATCCCATCTTCCTGTGTTTCCGTTGTTTGTCGCCAGTTCCGTCAGGCACCCGTGGAGGGGTGGTGTTGGAAGTCCCATATCGCCTGACTCTTCTCCCGAGGTGCGGTTTATATGACTGTTGAGCAACTTCACTTAACACCAATTGATTTTAGGTTGGAATCTAACATCTCTCACACAAGCTTTTTGTGCATTACAATGCACTCAGTAATTTGTCATCTGCAATGCATACAACCAGAGAGGGGGGGGGGGTTACATAATAAAAATATAAATTAATTATGTTATCTATCTTGACTTCATCACCATATGTAATTGCTTATTTTTGTACCCTTCTCTTATTCAGATATTAGCAAGATACCAGCAGATTGATATGTTGTTTGTTTTGTGTTTAACAAAACTACTCCCCTTTTTCTATAATTATTATATTGGAATTATTAGCAAGAATAATTCCCAAGAGACCACGGCTTCCCGGTTTGCTCACTTAGCCTTTGTTATCTGCGTATGCAGTATGATATGAAGCTATTGGCCGTTGATGTTCCCATGGCTTCTGGCCCAGACCAGCGTTTGTTTCTGATTGGGGATGAAGAAGAGTACAGGGTTGGTGGGGGGCTGATATCTGAGCTTAGAGACCCTGTAGTGAAAGCAATGGCAGCAACCAAGGAATTTGATGATCTTGATGAGATTGAGGAAGAGGAGGATGCTGAAAGAAAACGCCAGGAAGCTGAAAGAGAACGTCAGGAGGCTGAAAGAAAGCACCGTGAAGAAATTGAAAAGCTTGAAAATAGTGGAACCTCGTAATAGTCATTCATGATGTTTCTCTTCTGATTTCTTCTCTTGTTGATTACAGGAGTTGTTTTGTGGTTTAGAATGCATTTAGTTTTGTGGCAGTTTGGGTTTTCCTAAGGTTTAGAGCACCTTTGTACAACAAATGGCCAACTTTATCTGAACCGGAGTTGAGAAAATAAGGCGGACAGGGATCAACATGTATCGGAATGGACTCAGCATTTGTTGGTTTCGATGTTGCCTTGTCTTAAGTGTATTATCCTTGTCTATAATAATATGGTTACTATCTGCCATTGTGGGATGTCATTTCAGGGACCTAAAATTTGACCCCCTGCCCCCTTCCCGTGGAAACTGGAAATTAAGTTGAAACCAGGTTGTTCTACTTTCCTCCAATTTCCAAATGATTTTGTGCACCTGGTTGGTGCCTCCTCATACGTTACAGCTAATGTTGAATGGTATATCCTCCTAAAATATTCTTTTAATAACTCTCTTAATACTATTAAGAAAAAAAAAAATTCTTAATATTTAATCAAGTATTTAAAAAAGTAGATGTGTTTAAGATTTAAAAGCATAAAAAACATTTAATGGTTTCTTCATTGGGTAGTTAGAAAATCAGGAGAATTAATTAAAAGCGTATAAAAAATTTATGTTGAAGTTTTAGGGAAATGCTAACCGGTGTCCTGAGGGCATTGGTTAAGAAATCAAAAGATAGAAATTGTGTATTGGAAATGGTGTATTCAATATATTAAACATCCAAAAGTCATATTTTTCAATAAATATTTTCTATCTTTAGATTCCTTAAACAATGTCCTTAGAGTACTTGTTAGCAAGACCCAAAGTTAAAATAATAGTTACTAGGTTAAATTGTAATTTTCGTCTCTCAAGTTTTTAAGTTTGGCAAAAATGGTCCCCAAATATTTTTTTTAACAAATTTAGTCCTCCTAAAATTTAAATGTTGTGAATTTGGTCCCCATATTTTTTAATTGTACTTTTGATCCTCCAAAATTATGGGTTTTTTGCACTTTTAGTCTCTAAAAATCATGGATTTTGAAAAAATGGAGGACCAAAAATGCAAAAAATCCATGAATTTAGGGATCAAAAGTGCAATTAAAAAAATATGGGAATCAAATTCGCAACATTTAAATTTTAGGAAGACTAAATTCGCCAAAAAAAAGTTGGGGGATTATTTTCACGAAAATGAAAAATTAGGGAGACTGAATGTGCAATTTAACCTAGTTACTATTGTTGTCAGTGAGAAAATTTTAGGTGCTTATGCCATAAAGAGAAATACCTTATTATCTACTATTTAATTAATGTGTGTACTGCCTTAGTTATTGTATTAAAAATGTAATTATAATATAATTAAAGTGAGATACAATAATGACTCAAATAACTAAGTGATTTATATTAATTCATTAAATGGTACAAATCTTGCTTTGGGAGTGGAAGCACCTTACAATCCCTATGTGGTGCCTGACTCTCTGCGAGCAAGGTGAAGGTTCTTTTTTTTTTTTTTTTTTATTTTCCTTTGCTGTCTTCCTTTTTCCATATTACATTTTGGGACAGGGAAAATAAGCAAATGAAAGCATTGTTAGCACATGGACTGGCACAAGTATATTGAATGCTGCCTTTGTTAGAAATAGGAGAATCTAAGAGAGCCTTGCCTTCTACTGTGTGACTGCTCAAATATCTTGTACATCCACACGGTGTCTAGAATAGAAGCAAAAACATGGACGGCTGAACCAGGTGGCTTATGATATTAATGTGGCACATGTTTCATAACTATATGTGAAAGTGACTTCAAAGTTCATGCTCTATAACAGACCCTTGATGTGTCTGTTGCACAATTCATCTTGCACAATTCTGTGACTACAGCTGGTTCCATCACAACTACTGTGTACTTACACTCTGATTCTATCACTTACACTGATTGTGAAGGGGTGTGAGGGGTGGGTGATATGTAAGAAGTATTGTTGTTCTAAAATTATTGGTCTTTAGATGTGCGTCTAGCACTGTCTCAGAATTTCTCACTTGTACAAGACTTGGTATTTCATTATATGAGAAACTTTTTTGGGTGGTCAATTTTTCTAAAGAATAAGCTACGAGAAAAACAACTCCACAAAACATATCATCACTAATATTTAATCGGTTTTTCAAGGGTGTGGCAATGAGCATTGTCTTATAAAAAATGTCATTGAGAATTAATGTATTTATTATTTTGAGAAATGATATACTTAATTTTCTGATGAAAATTATTTTTTTTATTTTTCCATGCTCACACAATAGAAATACAGTCATTTTTTTATACATACTCTCTCCATAACAAAATATAAGTAAAAATTGACTTTTTGCATCCTATTTAATGATAATATGTCAAAAATATCCTTCATTTTATTGTATTTAATTGAAATAAGTTTTCATATAATACAATTAATGCAAATAAACAAAGAGGGGTAATTTAGGCAATGAAGTTGAACTTTTAAATGAGATTAACAATATTAAATATAAATAATTAATTATCTTAATAAGTATGAATGTGATTAAATTTATTTATATTTTGTTACGAAGGAAGTACAACGTAGAAGACGAACGACCGCTGAAACTTCAAAATGTCACTTTCATACTCACTAATCCAAGTTCCAAATAGAGAAAGTATCAATGATGGTTAATGTTGACGTGATGAGTTGTGAGTGACAGCCCACCTAGCTAATAACGATGACATTAATGAGGAAGGGAGGAAGGATTTCAAATGGTTTCTGTAACAGCCAACTACCTTCTTCGTGCTTTTATGGGTAACTCATTACACGGTTGGCCCCATAAATGGTCTTGTCCCTCTCACAAATCTAGCCTATATACCAATTTTAAATGTTTAGTTTCTCTTCAACACTCTTATCCTGCTCGTAGTTCATGACTAGTCATCACCTTCATATATATACACCTCTGTAGCCAACTAAGTAAGCGTCAAAATAATTAGCCAATGAACTGTAATATATTTTGGTAAAAAGTTAACAAAGGTCGGTTTGTCAGTTGAGCTCATTACTTCCTGCGTCATGATAACGAGTGTACTAAAAACATTAGTTAAAGGAATCCAAAAAAATAAGTTTTCATTGAAAAACATAATATATCAGTTCCAGTGAAAACTTTCTTATTTTATTCTTTAACTAATGCTTTTCGAACATTCGTTAGATTTTTCTTACTTTAGTGCAATGCTAAAGTGCCCACCATGGTGACCTCTCGTTTTAATCCTAATGGGGATCATTATGATGGATTTTGATGTTGAATATGAATTCAATGCATGCAATTATGTCAATCACTTTCCTCTTTTCGAATCTTTAATTACTTCTTCACAAAAGGTTTCAAACTCCTTCATAACCATTTGGGCAGTCATTCATGTAAGTTTTGATTAAGAGTACTGTCTCATAGTCATACCCTAGCCAAAAAAATTGTTGTCCCCTATAGCTGAGGGAGTTGGAGTTCGACATTGTGTAAGTTTTTACTATAGATTGAAGAGTTAAAATAAAATCTCTGTCTCATTGAATGTAATAATCATGGGGTAATTAATAGGTTATTAGTACTCTATACAGTCAGTAGTCATTTCAAACACATGTAAGCAAATCCTCATTTATGCTCCTGTACTCTTGGTACTTATTTTCATATGGTTATACCTACTCAACCCATGCATTGTTCCTTTTGTGTAGGCCTATTTTCAACACTAATAGTTGGACATTAATGTACTGGTACTAGTTAGATAGATAATATAGGCTTTGATGGTAAACACCTTCATTATTGCTGACATTTTAGTTAAGTAGGAAACTCCGTCTCTCTTTTTCCTTGTGTGTGAATCTCTTGATGACAAGACAAGAAATCAAATCATATTCTTAAACTGGTAACACTGCAATGATAGGTCTGATACCACCAACTCCAACGGTGTTGAGTAGAAGTAAGTAACTTTTAGAGAAACTAACCTCCCTCTTAAGTCCAAAGCTTCATGTTATACTAGTGTGAATGCACAACAAGTTAAGTCATGTTGTGCTCCATTTCATTGAAAATGGAGGATACTGTGCTTTATAAGACTTGGTTTCTTCTTGACCTTGATGATATCCCCTACTCATTTTTGTGCAGTGATGCTTCACTCTATGATGTGCTCTTGGTGTACCAAAACTGAATTTCATACCAAGGTAATATCTCTCACTTTCTTTAAATTCCAATTTGAATACTTGCAGTCCCTAACTTGGAACACTTAATATGACATTATACATGATTGAAGATAGGAAAATAAGGCATTTCTTAGGAAGCTTGTCCGTTTCTGGTTACCTTTGCTGCTGATAGTTGAGTTACCATGATTGTTCATACATCCTGATCCCTATGAAGTTTCTATCCCTTTTATTCATAGATCTGCATTTATATCTTGGAAAGCCTATCGGAGAATTTTTCCAGTATGATCTTTTTAAGTTTTCAATTCCTCCTCTAATGAATTTATTATTTTAATGTTTTCTCTAAGTGGGAATAATGGACAATTATTTTGTTTTGCTTGCCTTCACTAGAGGAATCAGCAAGTTGTTTTTGTTGAAATGCTGATGGTATGCTTGCTTTGAGTTGTTTAATGCAATACTTGAACCATCTGCATCACTTTAATTATCCTTTGTTACTATACTTGTCTAAATCTGGTTCCTCAAATATTTTCAGTACTTTAAGATGACCATTCTGAAGTATTCAATGACCAGATAAGGTGGCAAAAATGAGAAATCAACACCAATGATTTATGTTGATCTTTTTAATTTAGGAGATTGCAGGCTACTTTTGTTTTGGCAAGAATGCTTTTTCTTTATAAAGTACAAAGGAGAATCAAACTTTAGCTTTTTCTTTTTTAGTTCTATTTTTTCTTGGATTCTCAATTATCACAATGCTTCTTTTTTCCCCTTCTCCCTTCTTGGTTGTTTCTGAAACATTTAAGCACCGATTTATAAGGGGTTTCTTTATTCTCAGTGAAAAGTGCACTTTAGTCCCCCATTATTTAAAGTTCAAAGGCAAGCCTTTGGCTTTTTACTTTTTCTTTTTAAATGGAAGAGTCAGTTTAACACCTCAAGTATTGAAAGAATGAACATCCCTCAATTGGTTCATCTGAAGGAAGGAAGTCCCTTTCCCTACTTCATAACCTGCTGAATGGTAAGCATGAATAAGACTGCCTTAATGTTCTTTTTGGTTCTATGCAAAGATGCAATAAGTGATGTTTTCTTCATCAACATAAATATTTTCGTACTAAAATTCAAATTTTCGAGAAAGAAGTTGGTTCAGATTATTTTTCATTTTTGTACAATTTCTAAATTCGCAGTCTGTTCTTGCTACCCCTTTCATCTTGTAAACTAATCAAAATCATCACATTCTGTTTGAATTCTGATTCACTTACAGAATTGAAAATAGTTAATTTTAACTTTGAACATGTTCTACTTTCCTAGCTATATGACCAGCTAACAAATTGTTGTATTTCCAAAGCCAAACCAGGAAAGGATGAAGAATAGTTAAGGTCGGAGCTTGGAACTATCACTTGCCTCACCAAACAAGCACCCATGAAGTTGCAGTTCTCTATTGTTGCACTTGTTCTGCTATGCTACTTACTGTCTCTCCTTGGCTTGATTGTAGCTGACTTGAACTCTGACAGACAAGCTCTCTTGGAGTTTGCTTCTAGGGTCCCACATGCCCCAAGGCTCAACTGGAATGATTCTTCTTCAATTTGCACCTCATGGGTTGGTGTGACTTGCAACTCAAATCAAACTCATGTCATTGGCCTCCATCTTCCAGGAATTGGACTAACAGGTTCCATTCCAGAGAACAGCATAGGAAAACTTGATGCTCTTAGGGTCCTGAGCCTTCATTCCAATGGCCTCAGAGGAAACCTTCCTTCTAACATCCTCTCCATTCCTTCACTCCAATTTGCACACTTGCAGCACAACAACTTCTCAGGTCTAGTTCCTTCTTCTGTCACCCCTAAACTCATTGCATTGGATATTTCCTTCAACTCTTTCTCTGGCACTATCCCACCTGCATTTCAGAACCTGAGAAGAATCACTTGGTTGTATCTTCAAAACAATTCCATATCTGGAGCTATCCCTGACTTCAACCTTCCAAGGCTCAAATATTTGAATTTGAGCTATAATAACTTGAATGGCTCAATTCCAAATTCCATCAAGACATTCCCTTATACTTCTTTTGTTGGGAACTCTCTCTTATGCGGGCCACCTCTCAATCAGTGCTCTTCAATCTCCCCTTCTCCATCTCCTTCTCCTGTTTACAAGCCGCTCTCTCCGGCAGCCACCCAAAATCAAGAAGCTACCTCTCATAACCATAAGAAAAACTTTGGCCTAGCTCCTATACTTGCTCTAGTCATTGGTGGCATTGCCTTCATCTCTCTAGTAGTTTTAGTGATCTTAGTGTGCTGTTTGAAGAGGAAAAACAGTAAAAGCAATGGCATACTAAAAGGAAAGGCATCTTGTGCTGGAAAGACTGAGGTTTCAAAGAGTTTTGGGAGTGGGGTACAAGAGGCTGAAAAAAACAAGTTGTTTTTCTTTGAAGGCTGCTCTTATAGCTTTGATCTTGAGGATTTGCTAAAGGCTTCAGCTGAAGTTCTTGGAAAAGGGAGCTATGGAACAGCATACAAGGCTGTTTTGGAGGAGGGAACAACAGTGGTAGTTAAAAGGTTGAAGGAAGTTATGGTAGGAAAGAAGGAGTTCGAGCTGCAGATGGAGATTGTGGGGAGAATTGGACGCCACCCCAATGTCATGCCCCTTCGAGCTTATTACTATTCCAAAGATGAGAAGCTTCTAGTTTACAACTACATGCCATGGGGAAGCTTGTTTTTTTTGTTGCATGGTAAGTTCTATGTTGACCCATTGTTCAATGACTTGTCACTCATGGCCAATCTTTGCTCAGTTTTGTTCAAAAGTTGCATGTTTATGTTTTCTACATCAGCCTCTAAATGTTAATTAAATTGTTATAAGGAGTAATTCTTGGTTAGACACTACATGGAAAATGCTTATCTAAGGTGAATTTGTCTGAAAAGTGAAAAAGTAAAAATATATTCACCCTTAAATCATTTAGTGATTACGATGCCCATTTTCAAATTTGGGTGAATACATCCTCACTCTAAAGGAGTCTTACTTGCACTACCTATGGCACTCCATTTAATATTAAAAGGTAGTGTGGCCTATGAAAAAAATGCACCAATCCTTAAAAAACTCTTTCATGCATGTCAACTACTAAATAGAATGCCTAAGAGATGATTTAGCAGGAAAACCTACCTAAAAGGTTCCCCTTTCATAAATAAACTTAACTCAGAATCAGTGATCAAATTCAGATAGGAACTGGAACTCAATGAAAGTATAATCAAGTTCACCGCAGTTATAACTAGGGTCACATGCAACACCATTGGCACTATGTAACTTGGGTCCACAATGTCGTTGGTGATTTATGCTAGTAAGTGGATTGAACGTTTGCAACATTAAGGTTTTCATTCCTTCCTTGAAAAAACCCTCTATCTGTTTAATTTCATGCTGAAGTAACTCTTGGAAGTTGGAACTAACTGTCACATGTATTTACCAATGTCAAATGTAATAATGCTACACATTTGCCTTATTCTTCTATTTCAAACAACAATAGGAAACCGGGGTGCAGGAAGAACTCCATTAGACTGGGATTCCAGATTGAAGATTTCACTTGGTGCTGCCAAGGGAATTGCTTTCATTCACTCTCAGGAGGGTCCAAAATTTACACATGGCAACATCAAGTCTACCAATGTGCTCATAACCCAAGAACTTGATGCTTGCATCTCTGATGTTGGATTGGCTCCTCTGATGAACACCCCAGCAACCATGTCTAGAGCCAATGGTTATAGAGCCCCAGAAGTGACAGACTCCAAGAAGATCACCCAGAAGTCTGATGTTTACAGCTTTGGTGTGCTGCTTCTTGAAATGCTGACAGGTAAGAGTCCACTAAGGTATCCTGGTTATGAGGATGTGGTTGATCTTCCAAGGTGGGTGAAGTCTGTTGTTAGAGAGGAATGGACAGCTGAAGTCTTTGATGAGGAGCTGCTAAGAGGCCAGTATGTTGAAGAGGAAATGGTACAGATGCTTCAGATTGCAATGGCATGTGTTGCTAAGGTGCCAGATATAAGGCCTAGAATGGATGAAGCTGTGAGAATGATAGAGGAAATTAAGCATCCTGAGTTGAAAAACAGGCCATCCTCTGAGTCTGAGACAAATGTGCAAACACCATGACTGTTTCCCCGCCAATTGCAATTGAGAGGGAGAGTTATTATTGGAGACAATGTGGGGTACATACCAATATATGAATGGCTAGGCTTCCTTGATATTCTGTCCTCAAGCAATAAGTATATTTCATTGTAAAATGCTGATGTTTTTGTTCATGTTGGCCAAAAAAGTTTTCATGCTTCACCCTCTTTATTACCTTTAGTAACTTTCGGCTAATTGCTGTTCAGTCAATGAAGATAATTCAAGTTTCATTATGCAGACCAAACAGCCCATTATCAAAGTTTTTTTCTTCCCTTAGATCATGTTACTTTATGCACAATGTATGCACACCGACATGCATACACACACACACACACAATTCATATTGAATCCACTTAAACTTGTGGCTTGGATTTTCATACAAAATTTATCCATGCTGAATCCATTTTCACCCACACTTGCTCACTTCTCATGGACTTGGATGAAAACTTAATTCTTCACAATTTATGCAGTGGAGGGAAAGTGGATTTTTCGCATAAGGATAATGGATATTAATTATTTTTCTCCTTTCTAAAACCACTGAAAATTGTCATTCTTTTCAAAAATAAATATAATCTTCTCAAGAGTCAAGCATTGAATTTCACTACTAACATAGTAATTTAATATGCATTGGAATCACTCGCTTGCATTATATTTAAAAAGTGCTTTTCACAACAAAACGATGTGCAAATTATATTGTATGAATAACAAAAGTGTAAATTGGGGTGTGATGATGATATTAATTGTTTGATCATCCACCAGATTTCTTGTAGCTCTCATCAATTTAGGTGCTTGCATCTCTCATGTGCCAAAAATGAAAAAATAGTTGTATATGATTTTAGTATTTTTGTGTTACATTATTTTTTATATTAGTTTCTTTGTACACTATTTTTACACTAATTCTTTTTTTAAAATCAAAGTTTAGTTTTATCTTTGTCGTTACTGAATATTATGGGTTTCAAAATTATACAACAAATTCAGACTAATGCCTACGACTAATGCATTCACTTTTTTATAATGAACTAAGGCATTCACTTATGAATTTAGTCTTTAGTTAATTGGATTTATTAAGTCTAATTTATTTAGCGGCCATTAATAGATTACCTAGAATGGATATAAGATATCTATGTTGTGTTTTGATTTTTTTGGGTCAATAAATATGCATATCAGGAACGACATTTGGACCGTAGCAAGGTCCACGCATTCATGGACAGAATGGCCCATCCCTCACACTCGATGGCCAACAAACCACATGGCTTCTGGATGTAGTGGGCCCTAAGCTGAGGAACATAACATCACTACCAAAGTAAATTATAATTTACAATGTGCAATTTATTTTTCTTAATAAAATTTTTAAGGTAATGGAAGGAAGACTCTCATTCCAGTGCCAAGGTATCCTTATTCTCGTAGTAATATAAATTCTCTGTAATCTCCTATTTACTATGCTTTAGGCAGAGTAAATTCATATGTTCAGCAATGGTCTCTTCTCACTTGTTGTTTGCTAATTTTGATAGTTATTTAATGGAACCTAATCTGCTGCAGTTTTAAAAGCTATTGCACCATGAGCAGTTGATGATCCAACTGTTAGCTTTCCTTAAAGCCTTTTTTTCAATATTTTCTAGCAAAATCTTTTATTTTCAATGGTTAAGATTCCTTGCAGTTAAGAAAATTTGAAGAGGATCCTCATCCGTTATTATATACTTCATGGTTTTATGTGCATGTATTTAGCGTATTTTGTCCACTGTTTAATGAATAAATCACAACACATGAATAATTAGCACACACAAATTTTGCTTCGAAAAAAAAACACACACACACACAAATTGTACACAATCGCAACTTCTTTAAGAGTTATTTTACAGTATTCAGTTGAAACAATTGAGTATCGGTACTCATTGCATTGCATGTGACTTAGGGATGGAAATCTTCTTGTCCTATTTTCCTGTCACATTTTCTATCATTCACCAATGACAATTTGTCACTAAGTTATTGCTGAACAACTATAAACTGCAACTAAAATGGAGTTACTTGTCCAGATGAGCACAATGAGTTTGGGGTACGGAGCCCAACTCTCTAGAGTGGAAACTTTGCCACTAGCTCAATGTCTATTTGTTATAAATCCTTCTCATCGCAAACCCGCATTTGGACCTCTGTTTGCAGAAAGCTACAATTTGGAGCTTCAAAAAAAATGTCTTGGTACGTGCATTTTTTCTATTTGCAGTGAAGGGAAGCTAAACCAAACAAGCCATAATGGCGACCACACCCCCACCGGTCAGCCCCACCACCTGTGTTCCTCACCCGATGATTCCACCATGTGCATTTCCTCCTCCATTTTCCTCACCTACAACTACACCTCACTTGCCAGCACCATAAACACCATCATCATCATCAAGTACCACTCAATCGTTCATCTCTACAACTACTACCATCTATAGTAGTGTCTCCCCTCATAATTACAAATTCAACTTTCCAAATTCTCTGAGTAGCTCGCCTACCTCCATCGTTATATATCTTGACCCAAATATGCACAAGATTCGAATTGGCAAAGTCGTTGCGATTAACTTCATCTTTGACCTCCATCACATGTTGGCTCAACTCAGATCTATCGACAAATTGCTAGACATGGTGACTGGGTTGATAGGATCCACTAGCTATGTTAGGACCGCAATGTTTGTGGTTATTGGAGGGGCAAAATTGAAATTATACTAGATTTATCGCATGAACAAGTTATAGTCAAAGTTAAGGAATCAAAAGAAGAAAATTTGCACACAAAAAATGATGTATTTAATATTTTGAGAAATTATATACTTAGCTTTTCAATAAAAACTTACTTTTTATGAATTTTTTAACCAGTATCCTTATGACACTCGTTAGCAAGACCCTAGTCACAAATACCAACCATTGATCATTAATTCTTACTCATCAATGGCTCTCCGCGCACTGAGTATCAAAACTCAAGTACCACAAATGAGTTTTGTAAAACAAAACCCTTTTTTTAGACCCAAACAATATCATCTTTGTTGTTTGCGTAAATTGGTGAATAGAATGATTATGCAAGCATCACCTATAAGTTTTAAGGCTTGTTTGGGTAAACGGCTTAATTAAACGTTTATAGGATAAACGTTTGTCATATAAGTGCTTATGTATAAGCTATTTCTATAATCAAAGATAAAATATAGTCAAACTGTTTTCATATAAGTTATAAGCTGTTTTTATAAGTTATCCTGGAGAGCTTATCAAAATAAGCTGAAAACAACTTATGGACATATCATAAGCTGTTTTCATAAGCTCTCCCAAACACTGTGACAAGCACTTATATCAATAGATAAGACTAAAAAAGCTATTTATAAACCAATCCAAACAACCCGTAATCAGAAATAAATTCTCATGCATGTGGCCTATAACAAATAAAGAATATGTTCTCTTCTTATTTGTTGTATATGCTTGAGGCGCTTAACAAAAGTTGATGAGGATAGGGATGGACAGTGAGATTCCCTCTATAAATCCATCGTGATGTTAATTACATAAGCAAGCAATCCCAATTCCCAAGACACTATAGCTAGTTTATTCTACAATTATGTCTCCTTTCCCGTACGATAAAAGGCATGCCGATGAACTTTAGAACACCTTGTTTTCATTTATAAAAAATTAAAATTTGGATCACCTTGTTTTCATCCCATCTATTCACATATCAGTGGACACACCAAAAGGCTGGTGCTTTTATCGAATTGGATGCCAAGCATTTCAATTTACTCTGAATTTTATCCACGTGAGAGTTTCTTGTAAGGATTTATTGGTGGCATAGTGTAAAGTGATTTAATTGGTGGTCCTTGATGCTCTTTATGAAATGATTTATATTTAGGTATTTTTATTTTAAAAGTAAAATCAGTGTAAAATTTTTAATTCAATAGAGAAGTTACTTTTTATCACTTCTAATCAAATCGAGATTTAAAGATAAAATTAAGTTTGTTCGACGATAATTAAACACATTTATTTTTCATTAAAATCACTTTGGAGCAAAATCAATTTCCCTACTCTCATTTGTGAAACCAAACCCACACTTGGTATGTGTTTGGATGAACGTCTGTCAAACATGATTTTGAAAAAAATTGATTTTATAGAATTGATTTGAATATAATTGAGTTTGAAGTGAAACGATTTATGTTTGAGGCATGTTTGGTTTAACGTTGTAAACATACGTTTGGATCCAAATGTACGTTTGTCCCAAAGGAACTCTATAGATATTTTGTCCCAAACATACGTTTGGAAATTCCAAACGGTAAACCAAACATGCACTAAATGTTCTTATTTTGAAAACAAATTTGATATAAAACTTAATATAATTTTTTAATTCAAAAGCGGAAGTTATTCCAAGCTGCTTCTGATAGAATTGATTATAGATGCAAAATTGATTTCCCAAACATATAATCAAACACCTCTTTTTTTTTTTTGCTAGAGTCACACTTGAGACAGGTGCAAAAACACTTATATTGTCTCCAGAAGTGGAACCAAACTCACACTTAGTGGGTTAATAGAAATCCATTATCCGTTTTTGAAAAAGATAGAAGAGATATACTAAAAATGAAAAACTTTATTCACTTTACTTCACTTCACTTATTACAACACTAAATCTATTTATAATGCACACTATGATAGTTATTCTTCACTAATAAACTAACTACCATTTAACCATTTCACTAACTAATTCTATCAATACTAACTAATCTCTAATCTGAATTATTTCCAACACACTCCCTTAATTCACACTAGCCAAAAACATAATAGCTAATACATCACTCAAGAACAATTTTCCTAGATCTCATTGATTGAAGCATGACAACCCATCATCCCAATAGGTATCCTTCTCAGAATCCAAAAAATCAGTATCAGTGTGTTGAAATGTTTCACTAATAGCCAATTTGGCATCTGTCAAAAACTTTGGCTTACCTTTCTTCAATTGCTGAACACCCAAGGCCATTGTAGGCACCACACGGTTGTGTCTCACCTTGATGTCTTTAATCATTTCAGTGAATTCTTTCTCATCATTCATATTCTTGATCTCAGGGAAAGATCTAAGATCATGGAAAGAGTCCAAGTACCAACCTCTTACCTTGAGAATCGGAGGTCTGTGAGACAATCCAAAAGGGAGATCATGAAGCTTAATAACTCTCCTAGCAATCCTAATGGGAAGCTCCTTGTGAAGGAACCGAGCATAAAGGAGCAAATTATTGTGATTGGGTTTGGACCCAAATTCCTTCATGTACCTCAAGCTCACCCCTCTCTTCATACAACCCCATCTATGCACCTCTTCCATCAATAATCCACATGCCTTCTTAGCTGATGTCAAACTCACCTTCACAAAGGAAACTGCTTTTATTTCAAGATTCACACCCAAGATTGGTTGCTCCGTTTGGATTTCCTCTTCTTCGGTTGTCTCTAATTCCACAATCTTTTCATGGGTTATATTTTGTTCCAAGATACGTGGCTGCCACTGTTCTAATGCCTTTTCCACTTTATTGGCTTCTCTCTTTGCCACCACGCACTTCCTCTTCTTCAATTTATCAACACTTCCATAGGCTTTGTGCAAGATTTTCCATGCTTCTTTAGCACTCTTTGTTGTGGAAATCTTTTCAAGATGAACAAAATCCACACATTGCTTGATGAGAAAGAGAGCTTTGGAGTCTCTCTCGTTGGTTGCATTGTTAGCCTCATCAATCACACCATCATCCACGATTTCAAGCACATCCTGAAACCATAAGAGCACCCTCATCCTTGCCCTCCACTGATCGATATTCTTGCCATCAAGAATTGGCAAGGAAACTGGAAAATCTACATCAAACCCAAGCACAGCAGCCATGGACATACCCTCGTAGGTCCCTAATCGTATTGCTCTGGATACCATGTGGAGTTTTGATGCATCAAGGCAAGTATGCATCTGATATCTTGCAGAAGTTTAACATGTTGGATAGTAATCCTGCTGTGACACCAGCTGAAACTGGTTTGCAGCTAGAGAAAGGTGAGGAGGAGCTAGTTGATGCAACTCAGTTCAGACAAATAGCAGGATCATTAAGGTATCTTTGCAACTCTAGACCTGACTTAGCATTTAGTGTAGGCTTTATGAGCCGATATATGGAGAAACCAAGGTTTTCCCATTTGCTTGCTGCAAAAAGAATGCTGGGATATGTGAAGGGAACTTTGGACTATGGCATTCTGTTTCCAAACCAATACAACAACAGTGATCGTGGGGAGTTGTTTGGTTATTTAGATTCAGATTGGTCGGGGGATAGAGATGACAGAAAGAACACAGTAGGGTATGTATTCATGTGTGGAAATGCTCCAATCTCTTGGAGCTCAAAGAAAGAATCAATTGTGGCTTTGTCTTTGTGTGAAGATGAATATGTGGCAGCTGCAATGGGAGCATGTCAAGCAATGTGGCTTGACTCACTAATGAAGGAAATGAGGGTAAAAGATTTTGA
Source organism: Ammopiptanthus mongolicus (assembly GCA_039655645.1). Lineage (NCBI taxonomy): Eukaryota > Viridiplantae > Streptophyta > Magnoliopsida > Fabales > Fabaceae > Ammopiptanthus > Ammopiptanthus mongolicus. The sequence goes on from CM077345.1 coordinate 19,538,021, forward strand.
TTTGGTTACATTGTATGTTGATAATCAATCAGCAATCAATTTAGCCAAGCATCCTATTGCACATGGACGAAGCAAGCATATTGAGACAAGATATCATTTTCTAAGGGATCAAGTGAGTAAAGGGAGACTTGTGCTGGAATATTGCCGAACAGGAGAACAGGTTGCAGATTTGCTAACCAAGGCTTTGAAGGCTGATAAATTCAAAGAGCTGAGAAACAAGCTTAGTGTTGTGTCATTGTTGAAACTAACTAACACATGATATGCAGCAAATGAATGGTACAGGCTAAGGTGCCAACCTAGTTGGGATGTTAGTCCTTATAGTGATGCATTTGCATATCTTGTCTTTGTTAGATTAGTGTAGTGAACTGAATTAATGGGGGTGTATTAAGAAAAGTAGTTAATTCAATTGTGATATAACATAAATGTTTAGGTGTATATGTGCATGAGTTAGTTGGTTTGTAACTAATCTCATAAGTGTATAAATAAGTGTAATACAGTGAATGGAAAGAAGTGAAGTGATTCAAAATTATCAAAGTGTTCTCTGTCTATATTTCTATCTTCTCTAAACTCTTCTCTTTAAAAATCTCTCTTTCTTCTTTGTTCTGTATAGTGAGTGCAGTAAGTGTGAGTACAGTAAGTGGTGTGTTCCAGCAGTGACAATAAGATTTCGAGGGAGAAGATCAAGTTGGTGATTAAGAGAGAAAGAGAGTAGGTGATTAAGAGAGAAGTATTCTTAGGTTAATCAAGACCAAATTAATCTGTTGTCTTCACGGATGCATTTCTGCATTAGGCTAATTAATAGATAAGTTAATTCCAAGGTCTAAAATTCAAACTCAAATATTCAAAGCATAAAATACATCTCTTTGTTTGTACTACAAATTAAAGAAATGAAAATCAAGAGGAGTAATTATACTTATATTATTTTTAAATTTGTACTAACTTCTACTTTTTTATTTGTTACCCCTCACATTACAATGCCAAACAAATTATAGGACAATTGTATACTAAATACAAATAATTTTTTTATTAAATTAATTACCAAATTGATTTATTACAGTCACAGCACATTTTTTGGATACCAAAGATAAAGAATGGTGCTCCTGTCCTGAATTAGTTGCATCCAACGTCAGAAGCTGCAGCTTTTACAAGCAAACCAAAAAGGAGGAATGGGGTGGAGAAGAAGGGGCTATGGTCACTGTCCAGTTCATACACAGTAGATGGTGGCCACCTCTTTATCATGGCTTCCTGTTGCTCTGGCTTCACCACCTTGTCATGCCTTGTCTTTATGTACACGCGCGGCACCTTCTCTACTTCACTATCTTCTGTGAATTGTGCACTGGTCAATGCTAGCACTGGCCCTGGCCTCAACAACATGGCAGCCAAGGTCGAATCCTAAGATATTATCAAACGTTAGATTTCATTCTAAAATCAATTGATATTAAGTGAAAGTTGTTGAAAAGATATATAAATCACACTCTAAGAATTGAGTCAGGTGATATATGTGAGGCTTCCAATACCATCCCTCCATAACAATCAACATTTCTAAGATTGGTGAGAATTATGTGCACCCGCGTCCTCTTTTGTTCTAACTTTGAGCTTGGGTATATTACCAAGCACTGGCTAGAATATATGCCAAGTTGTTTTCATTATTCGGTGAATTTTCGGGGCTTGTCAGATTTTCTCAAGAAAAATTGCCATAAATGGTCCTACATGTGGCAAAAGCAGAGGATGAAATTGATGACAAGCTAAATTATATGCCATGTGGGGTACCCTACAGCCAAATGACCCGAGAAAGTGACAAAGGTTTGAACAGTTTTAGAGACCGTCACACTGTGGTACCTCTTAGTGGTATCAATATCCTCAAGTGATGTGATATAGAGTTAACTATTCTTTTATATCACATCGCAGAATCACAGTTTAGCATACTGAAAATGAGATGAAATTATCTTTAATCGTATAGTAAAGAGTATATATGAAATGATTAGCCTACTAGTGTATTTGAGTAGCATTACTGTTATATTGGGTCCTCCCATTGGGACTACATGTGCAGCATGTACTTTCTTTTCTTTTGGGTTTTGCTAACTAGTGCATCAAGCTTCTTTTTGTCAAGTCCAATAAATTAGTTTATAACTTATTTGATTAGTTTATAACTTTTCTTTATAAGCTAATTTATTTAGCTTATGGCTTATGGCTTATTGACTTTTCTCTCATTTTTAGCATCATTTATTTAATAAAATTCTCACTTTACTATGTTTGTTATAAATATGACATTTTATGTCATTTAACATTTATAAGTTAGTTCAACAGTTAATTTTATCAAACACTTCAAATTCAATCAGTTAGTTATTCAGCTATCAGCTATAAGCTTTCAGCCAAAAATTAATTTTTCAGCCATAAGCTACCTTATCGACCATTTTTGTCAAACAGAGCTTAAGACTCTAGAAACACTTGTTAAGGGTCTGTTTGGTTTGCCTTTGCATTTTCTGTTTCTATTTTTTGAAAATTGTTTTTATTTTCAAATTTTGAAAACATGTTTGTTTTGACCTCCTGTTTTCCATTTTCATTTCCTATTTTCAAAAATTTGGGAAGGAAATACTGAAAAACAACTTTTTTTATTTTCAGATTTGGACACAATTTAGGAAATGTTTCTAGTGAAAACATTTTTATTAAACTCAATCAAACGTATTTTCAAGCCTATTTTCTATTTTTATTGAAAATGAAAACAGGAAATGGCCCAACCAAATTGGCCGAATCCAAAAAACAATTTTTTTTATGGAAAAACTAAAAATACTACTTTTCAGACTAATAAATATATAATTTCGTCCACACAAAAACTTGTTTAACTTGATTCTTTCTGGATGTTCTTTTTATTTTAAGAGAGAAATGTACCTCGTGAGGGCTCAAAGGGTAGATGATTTTGCGTTGGAATTCTTTCTTCACTAAAGCACTGGTTGGAGGCTTATCCTGTCCCAATCCAAATCCTAGCTCGTACACATCCCCAAACTCAGACAAGTCAGGCACTCCCTGCTTGATACAAATCAGAAACACTTTCTAAGTATCATTATATCTATTATTATTTAGGAGAGGCACAAAAAGCTAGCTACACTATTGCCATACAAAGCTAGCAATTAGGCTCATTAATTATTTGTTGCATTTCAATCATTGGAGTTGCATTGGTCACGGTGAAATTTTGCTATTACCTTCGGAGGACAAAGTAGACATGTGGAACAGACAGGGCTGTCGGTTGACACACATTCTAGTTGAGGAAAAGGAAGAAAGCAAGAGATTTAGCAATTTCTTGTCTCCAAACAACATAACATGGCTATCAAGGATGCTTATGATTAATACAAGGATTGCTATGTTACAAGTGTTTAGATGGAACACAATTATTGATGATAAATGAGAGTAGACACAGTTGGAAGGGAAAACTAAAACAGGAAACTTGAGTAGATTGAAGTTGCTATAATGATTATGAATAAAGACAATTAGCTTTGTCCGTACACATTCTAGGCTCTTAGGAGATTAGGCTAGTCTTAGATTCCTCTTCATCATTTTTCAGAATTAAAATCTATTCTATATAGTATTACCATATGCAACCCGTCAGAATGCATGCCCATTATAAGATTATTACAACTAGTTTGTTTTCAAAGCCTGAAAAAGAGGTAACAAAACTACAACTAGCTAGTTTGTTGTCAAATCCTGAAAAGGAGGTAAAGTAAGCAGACATCAAGGCCATTGACTAAACTGAAGACTCAAATAATAAGCTTAAAAAAATAAGAATTGTCTCATAGACAAGGGAAAGAAGAGAAGGAGATAAAATAAAATAGAGAAAAGAAAGAACTCCCTAATTTTAAAAAAAAATAAATAAATAAAAGATCTAAACAAACTCCCTTATTGCTGAACAGCTAGTTTGTTTTTATATGACGTAAACCTTTGGAAAAAAATTGAGAGTAGGTACATGCAAAACGCTAGTGAGGCTCAAAGTTACCTAAGAATAAGTCGTTTGTGAATACAGTTGGCAAACAATTATTTAAACAGAGCATCAGCATTACATCATCCTTGCTGGAAATTAACCTTGAAGGTTACAGACACAGACACACTTAAACAATGGAAGCCAATACACAATTTTATGTGCTCATACTTGGCAACTCAATTAATTATCATAATACTCATTCACCCTATGAATAAATATAAGTATACAACCAAGTCTCAAGTTTAAAAAAGAAACATGCGTGGAAGAATTAATTGATTCAATCTTAAGGAACTAAATTAAGACTAAGACATTGAAAGAGGGAAGACATAAAAGAACTTGTGAAAAGGACTCACGTTTTTAAGATCATCATCGGTCCTGAATCCTAACTTGAGCATAGTTGCTGCTACATACACCGCTAAACGGATCTTATTTGCAAACTTGTAACAGGCCTGAGTAATACTCAACCCTCCTGCGCTATGCCCCACCAATATCACCTATAATTAACAAGCACATCACTGCTATGGTCAGGTTCTACTTGATCATATATTGGTTATATTCCCATCATATAATATAAGATATAAAAAGACACATATTAATAGAGAGAGGGGGGGGGGACCAATATATATATATATATATACCTGTTCATTCTCAGGCAAAGCAGACATGAAATCCATGAGAGGTTTATTATAATCATCGAAAGATAGAACAGAATCAACATCAGATTGATCAATTCCAGCACTTTTGAGGTCTATGCATGAGACCTTGTAGCCTGAATTCTCCATAAGGCACCGGATTTTGTACCAGCACCAACTTCCTCCACCTATGCCATGTACAAGCACAAAGTGTTGCTGTTTCAAGGGAATAGTTCCTCTAGGGTCAACCACTCCTCCTTCTCCTCTCATAGGCATGGCTTTCTCTGCCTTCACTATCATTTTGCTTTTTGCTTTCAACCTTGTTGGTGAGCAATGTATATAAGGATGGGAATAGTGTTAAGGGGTCCTGACGTTTCCCTTTTTAACTTTTCTTGTTAATCTATAATTACATTATTGGAATATTCTGTGAGTTTATGGTTATATCTTTTTATTGAGTTGGGGTCATTTCCATTCATCATCAGAACTTTGAAAATGTCAACATAGACATCTTGCATCTGTGGAAGATAACTCAGTGTTGCATAAACTGGTGTTGGATGCACTCACAACTATAAAATATGATCCATCAAGTGCCGATGACCCATCAAGTGGTTCCAAAGGGCTCCAAATTGTTGCATCACTCTATCAGTACTTTTTTGGATTATGTAAAAAAAGTTAAAATTTAATTTAATTTTTTGTGTGCATAATGTCTCAGAGTCAAAGTATAATCCTTTTCGAGATTTAACGATCACTCAAATGAGTTTTGTATCTCTCAATTTAAGGATAGCACTGCACAGTCACATAGTAGCACTCAAATCCTCTATTTGTGGTCCTATCTTTTTAAATAAAATAAAATATCACAAATTAAGAATTCATATGTAACTCTAAATTAGTATTATTTTTTAAGGACATAAGTGGGTATTTTAATAAATAACAAAGAATTATAATGCTATATAAAATAAAACTTTATTATCATTAAATTAAAATTGAATCCAAGAAAAAAAAATCAGACATTCGTGCAGAGAAGATTTAGCTTTGGAACTGGTGTTTTGTCCTTCAACCCCGAGGACAAGAATTAATTTTTTATATGAATTTAATTTTGATACATTTTAAATATAAGGATTTTTTGCTAATAAGTATCCTAAAAATATTATTTAGGGAATTTAAAGATAGAAAAATTTTATTGGAAAATGTAACTTTTGAATATTCAATGTATTGAATTCACCATTTTCAATACAAAATTTTTATTTTTGATTTCTTAATCAATATCCTTGAGAAACCGGTTAGCATTTGCCTAAGTATAAAACTTTTTATTACTATCAATCATTTATATATCACCTTATATTATATTTTTAAGGTAATTAATATAAGAGTCAAATATATTTAATAATATAATAAAATATGATTGATTGTTAGGGTAAAATAATTTACACTCATGATATATTATAATTAAATCATTTATATATAATGCATAATATTGACCGCATATGATGGTGGAATTGGACAGTTGTGTGACACGTTAATTTGTTTTATATTAATCATCCATTATCTTTATTTATAAGGATATTGCTGGCCGACAATATCCTTCTTGTTTTTTTAATTTATTGATTATTTATAGATTTGGATCCTCTTTTTTTATTTTTTATTTTTTTCTTTCATATTATGAAAGGGAAAGATATAAAATTAAATTTTAATAGATCCCACACATAAAAAAAAATTTATTTTTTATCTTTATTTTTCTAACATGAAAAAAAAAAAATGAGAGAATTCAAATTCGTATTTATATATAATATAAAATTTTCATTATTGTCTTTTATATCTTTCGTGCAACAAGATAACTCAAGAGAACATTTCCTTTCTATCTAGTGATATGTGAGTTTTTTTTTTTTGGATAGATAGCGATATATGAATATTTTTTTTTTTTTTTGGATACATAGCGATATGTGAGTTAGCACCATTATTATTCGAGGAATATATATAGAAGTTTCAAATCAAGACGAAAGGTACTATATTTGAGAAACAAGAAAGAATCGGGGGTGTCATCAATGAATAGACCGCACAACTATAAGGCAATGACAGATGGTTCTCATTGTTTTCCTTCCCTTCTTTCAATCAATATGCAGAGGAATTCCATCAGTTTGGTTAGATTTCTTCTTAATAAATTTTGCAGTAACAAAATTTCTCATCACAAAAAAAAAAAAAAAATCATTGCTGAGCGGCCTGAGCCTCTGAGTCCATTAGGAAAGTTTGTTTCTCTATGCATAAAGCTGTGAACCTTAAAGGCATCCATGAATTTTAGTGATTTTGTTGTCACATTATTGTAGAGGAAAAGAGTTTAACCGGAAAAGTACAAGCTCAAAAAGTGATTAATGAAGCAATACGTAGGATTTGTTTGTTTTACGTTCCGTAAATATAAAATCACGTTTAAAAATTATATTAGGAGAAAGATTTTCTCATATAGCTTCTAAAATAATTGCTTCGAAAAATATTATTTTCACATTTGCGTTAAAAATAATCTAAACCAAACGGACACTATATATAGATCACATTTGTGTAAATAGCTTAATTATATTAGTACTCCCGCTAGTCTCTACTATAAGCAAAACTTAAATAGAACACACATATTAAGGAAGTTAGTTAATCTCATTTAGGCTATGTTTGAGAGTTTTGAAGGAGATGGAGTGTAGTGGTTACTGATGGAGTGAAGTGGAACGGTAGAAATATATCACTCTATTGTTTGGAAGTTTAATGAGGTAATCCCAAACTCTCCCAATTTAAAGAAAAATTGGGGGTTTGAGTGGGGTGGAGTGGTTTGGGTTACCATCCTAAATCATCCCACTCCATTACTTATTGAACTCCCAAACAATGGGTTAAGTCCTTTTAATCATCTCACTCCATTACTAACCACCGCACTCCATCCTCCCAAACATAGCCTTAGTGTTGTTAAAAGTTGAGTGTATTACCTAAAGTAATATTCATAGAAAACTTCAATTTTTATTAAATACATCCCACATTGAGTTATTGGAAAACAAATTTGGTATTAAATGAAGGATATTTTAGGAACAATGTCATTAAGTAGGATAGAAGTAGTTGAAATTTGCGTATATATTTGAGGCAAAATAGGTTGATTGGTCCTATACGTTTATTTAAATTTTCACATCGATCTCATAAGTTTTATTTTTTTCAAATTGGTACTACACGTTATGTTTCGTTTTCACGTTAGTCCTTTCCGTCAATTTCGACCTTACAGCGTCAAATCAAAAGGCACGTGTAACACTAATATCATAGCCACTTTAGGTCAAAACTAATGACGTTAGGTCGAAATTGACGGAAATGACTAATTTGGAAACAGAATATAACGTGTAGAATCAATTTGAAAAAAATAAAACTTATGGGACTGATGTGGAATTTAAATAAACCTATAGGACCAATCAACCTATTTTGCCTATATTTGACCAATAATTTCGGGACTTTTTTGCTTATAATAGTTATCAGAGAGAGTATTTATTTAATAAGTATTTATCACATGAGAACTTCTATCACAAGCATAAGTTCAATAAGTTATTTGTGTTTAGATGCACAAATTGCAAAGCACTTATATAAATTGGGTCTTGCTAATAAGTGTCTTAAGGACATTGTTTAAGGAATCCAAAGATAAAAAAATTTTATTGGAAAATATGACTTTTGGATGTTCAATGTATTAAATACATCACTTTCAATACACAATTTCTATCTTTGATTCCTTAATCAATATCCTTAGAACACTGACTAACATTTCCCATATAAATTAAGGCGTCAGGAAGCAATAACATACAAGCACTTATAAGCACTTTTCGTAACTCTTATAAACAGAAAATTTTAACTTTATGAATTTAAAATAAAATTAATAAAAGAAGAGTTTAATTGTTATGCATTGTCAGTGTAAAGTTTTTTACACTGACAACCAATCAGAAATCATGGTATGTGGGATCTTTAAGTTAGTTAGGATATATAAGAGTCAAACACTTTAGTTTATGTAGCAATTTCTGATTGGTTATCTGTGTAAAAAAAATTATACTGACAGTGTATACCAATTAAATCCATAAAAGAATTTGAAGTTAGTAAATATTTTAAACAACAAATAAATAAAGATGTATATATAATTACCCTAGAGATATAAAATTACCTTAATCTTAGCCTATCACCACTCTTCACTTGCTGTCGGTAGTGGCACCGAGCAAGTTCAGGGTGGGTGACCGCAAAGGGGTCCTTGAGGGGGTATCAGATAGTGTACAAAAATTTAATTAGTATATATAAATATTAAAATAAAAATTTTATAATTGTTTTTTTAGCAATAAAAAATAATTGCTCCCAAAAATTAACAATAGACTAATAGAAAATATAATATTACAGTTGTATATCTGTATATTAAAATATCTCTTTACTTTAAATTAATATACTTATCAGAATCAGTTACACTCCTACTATTTGATTTGGAATTTTCCTCTCCCCCTCTTTCTCTCCGTCTCTCTTTCTCTCTCTTTGTCCCTCTCACTCAATCCCTAATTCTCTGTGGAAACTACAGCCGCCGAGTTCTAGGTTACTTCAACTAGCGATAATGACCTAAAAATTAATAGTGAAGTTGAATCTTTAGCAAGTCATGGAATTGTAAACTTAGAGTTTTTGCTAGCTATGGTTATTTGGTTTGAGTTGTTAATGAAATTAACAAAAGTTTTTTTAAAAAAAAGACATGCAAGAAGGACAATGCTCAAATGATTACCAGGACATCAATTTCTCGATTCGGACAAAACATCCAAAGTCTCAGGACCGATCCTACCAACCGCAATAGTTTGTTTATTATAATCTCATCGGAGACTTGTGTCTTTTCAATAAGTTTTACCACGCTTGCCATTTTTTTCTCAAAATATTCCATTTATTTTTCATTTGCTTGTACTCATAAGATAAATCCTATTTTTTCATTGAAACTCTTAATCAAGTCTGTCCACCCTACTTTATTATAGCAAATTAGCAATCTGAGCACAACCATCCAATTAAGTTAATATTATTCATGCCCTGAAACCGAAAATGGACATTACATAATAGGCATTCATGGTCTAGTTTGGTTTCACTTTTAGAGATATTAGAAGTGTTTTTGTAACTGTCAAATGAGGTATTTGGTTACATGTTTGGGAAAGCAATTTTACATCTAGAATCAATTCTATCAGAAGCAGCTTGAAGTACTTTCTGCTTTTAGATTGAAAAATTATACTAAATTTTATATCAAACTTGTTTTCAAAATAAAAACATTCAAACATAAATCCCTTCACTTTAAACTCAATTGTAATCAAATCAATTCTATAAAATCAATTTTATTCAAAATCATGTTTGTAATAACAAGAAACAAGAAACAAGAAACAAGAAACTAGAAAATGGATTGGCGGATTGGCCCATTAAAAAACTAAAAAAAATCAAAACAACTATAAAATATGACAAAGTAGCCATAAAATCCTAATTGGGTTGACAGGTTAACCCGTCTCTAACCAGCTAAAAAATAATATAAAAAATCAAAATCAATTAAAATAAATAATTTTGGAAAAATAGGCGGGTTGACACCAATCCGTCCCGTCTCTAACCCACCAAGGTGGGATGGGTCAAAACTGATTGGTGGGTTGAGAACTCTAACCCAACTCATCAAAATTGACGGATTAAACAGATTGACCCGCGGGTCATAATTCATTTTATCATCCCTACTTTATGAGGATTAAATCTTTAAAAAAAAATTAAGGACTAAAACAAACAGATCTCATATTTACACAAACTAAGAACTTATTTAAGCCTCAAATTGTTAAAGCTGATGCTGCTAGCGTGGCTAGCATTTTAAAATATTTTTTTTGAATAAAAATATATTAATTCTTAAAGTATTAGTGAATTAAAATTATAGTACATTTAAATTAAATAAATTATTTATTTACTTTACACATAATATTATTTTAAAAGAGCTTTTTCTACAATATCGGGTCATCTTTTCTCTAATTCTATTGCCGTTGTCTTCCTTTGGAGTTAGCATTGTTTTTATTATACTTTGCTGTAAAACTGAAAATAAAAGCTTGATTGACAGATTTTTTTTATAAATTATATAACTTTGTTAATTACGGATAATAAAAATCACCTAAAATATAGATAATTATAGAATGAATTTTAGTACGATGTTTTTGGAACATTTGTATGTTACTATTTAATTACTCCTTTTAGATCTATATATAAGCAAAAAATATCTAATTTTTTTTGGATTCAAATATAAGTAAAAGTCAATCAAATCAACCTTATTTAATACTAGTACTAGTGTTTCAAAAATATCTTTTGATTAATTTTTTTTAATTTTTCTACGAGCATTATACACTCTCAAGACACAACTTCCAAAAGCACTATACACTCCCAAGAAAGGGTAGTTTAGTAACTATAACTTATTTTTTACACAAATCAAAATAATTAAATTAATATAACTAACTTTCTTAATACGTGTGAAGTTAATTATTTTTTCTTATATATAGGTCCGAAATACTAAGTTTTTAGAATACTCCATCCGAACCTATATATAAGCAAAAAACACTAACTTCACACGTATGAAGAAAGTTAGTTATATTAGTTTAATTGTCTTAGTTTGTGTAAAAAAAAATAAGTTATAGTTACTAAACTACCCTTTCTTGGAAGTGTATAATGCTCTTGGAAGTTGTGTCTTAGGGTGTATAATGTTCTTGAAAAAATACAAATAATAATTAACCAAAGGGTATTTTTGAAACACTAACATTAAATGGGATTGATTTGGCTGACTTTTGCTTATATTTGAGTACAAAAAATGTAGATACTCCCTCCGGACCTATATATAAGCAAAAAAAACTAACTTCACACGTATTATGAAAGTTAGTTATATTAGTTTAATTGTCTTGATTTGTGTAAAAAAAATAAGTTATATTTACTAAACTATTCTTTCTTGAGAGTGTATAATGCTTTTGGAAGTTGTGTCTTGAGAGTATATAATGTCCTTGAAAAAATAAAAAGTGCAATTAATCCAAGGATATTTTTGAAACACTAGCATTAAATAGGATTGATTTGGTTGACTTTTGCTTATATTTGAGTCCAAAAAATTGAGGTACTTTTTTGCTTATATATAGATTCAGAAAAAGTATTTTTTTTTTTATTTATATATAGGTCCAAAGGGAATAAATATTATTATTATTAGTTAATCAAATCATATTATTTTAAAGTGACAAATAATCTTAACATTTCTCGAAATTAGTAATTATTGGAAAAAACCTCCTCAAACTTTTATGGACAATAACAAAAGGCTGGTAAATCGGTCTAGAAGACAACTTAATAATAATAACCAATTTTAGTGGTCCTTAAAAATGCGGGTAATAATTACCGTCGCAAGCTCCTATTTTTATCGGCAATTAATTGGGTGTTTATTGACCCTCCTACGCTTGCGGAGAAAGCTTTTATAAACACCAAATACACTAGTTAATTGATACTCATTCCGTAATAAAATATAAGTAAATTTAATCACTTTTATATTTATTAAGATAATTAAATATTCATATTTAATATTATTAATCTCATTTAAAAGTTCAACTTCATTGTCTAAATTATCCCTCTTTATTTATTCATATTAATATATTATATGGAAACTTGTTTCAATTAAATACAATAAAATGAATAACATTTTTAGTATGCTATCATTAAATATGATCCAAAAAAATAATTTTTGCTTATATTTTATTACAACTTAGATGAGTCAATTTTTACTTATATTTTATTACGGAGGAAGTAAATGCCAATAAATTTTTGTGGTTATTTTTATGGGAAATGCTAACCAATGTTCTAAGGCATTGATTAAGGAATCAAAGATAAAAATTGTGTATGGAAAGTGGTGTATTTAATATATTTAACATCCAAAAGTCACATTTTCCAATAAAATTTTTTATCTTTATATTCCTTAAACAATACCTTTAAAACGCTTATTAGCAAAACCCTATTTTTATTTCCAATAAAGAGCATAATAATTGATGCTAAAAGTGAATTTTGATGTAATGAAACCAACAGTCATCTACATCAAGGTTGAACCAGCCAATTAAAATATATTCCCTCCATCTTAATATATATGTCTTATTTGGTTAAATCATATTCTCTCCGTTCCATTATATATGTCATATTTGATTAAATCACATAGTTTAAGAAAAAGCAATAAATTAAAAAAGTGAGCGATAATTTTATCAAATTAACATTACTAATCATTGGTGTATTAATTATTGTCATAAATGCAAAGTGAAGTATTTAAAGATACAATTGGTAGAAAGTATTTAATATTAAATTAAAAATAAAAAATGACATATATTTTGGGATAATTTTTTTTTAAGTATGACATATATAATGGGACGGAGGGTGTACAGTTTAAGAAAAAACAATAAATGAAAGAAAGAGAGTGGTAATTTTTACCAAATTAACATTATTAATTAATTGTGTATTAATTATTGTCATAAATGTAAAGTAGAGTATTTAAGGGTACAATTGATAGAAAGTATTTAATATTACATTGAAAAATAGAAAATGACATATATTTTGGGATAATTTATTTTTGTAAATGTGACATATATAATGAGACAGACGGAGTAACTACCAAAGGAAGGCAACTAAATACATACAAGCATAATATGAGCATCAAAATAAATAATAGAAATATTTAATTGATATGACTGTGTAAAGAATTTTTATATTGATAACGGATCATAAATTATCGTATCGTTAAAAATATTTGACTCTTATTCTGACTAACTTAAAAGTCACTCATATATGATTTATGATTGATTGACAGCGTAAAAAACTCTATACTGATAATACGTACTAATTAAACTCATAATAAAATATGTTAAATAAACTAATAAAGTAGAGCAAGGCAACAAGATGTATACAAACAAAATGTACTCAAACTAACAGTAATAATAAAACTAAAGTGACAATGTTAAGTCCCCCATCGGTCGGTTGGGTATGTGTGTGAAAAGTCATTTATAAAATTTTGAGTAATGCTCATTTCTTGAGTTAACTTTTGAGATTAAGTTAGATCTTAGTCTCAAATTCTAATATAGTATCAACGCCTGCTACGATGTTAAACCATCCACAGATATTCAGACCTACAAGCTTCACGCTTTTAGGATTGAGTTAGATTTCAAACCCAAATTCTAGTAGGCAGAACAAATAAATTAAATTTATTAATAATTTACACAAGAGGGACTTTGTTTCTCTAACCATTTTTAGTGGAGCAACCATTTCTCAGTAATCATGGTCCATGGTTGCGTGGGAGGCAACCAAAAAATGTCAAAAAACAAATTTAGTTAAGGGGGAGTTGTCACCAAATTTGTTTGAGTTGAAAAAAAAAAAATCAAAACCCGTTTCAAATTTAAATAATCGGTCTGCGATAGCAAATTTAGGGTCAGTTTGTTAAAATTATGAAAAAATAATTTTTATATAAAATAATTTATAAATTAAATGAAAATCATTTTTTTATAATCTGTAATTAACATATTTTCTTTCTCCTCTATAGAATCAGATTTTAGTGAGAAGTTAAATGGAATCATTTCTCATTTTAGCTATAAAAATGATTTCCTAAAAAATCTTAAATAAACACAATTAAAAGCACTAAAAATGATTTTTATCATCAAATAATCTTAAACAAACTCACTCTTAATTTCGAAAGTTACTCTAAGTTTTTTTTTTTTTGAAACAATCCAAAGCTAGTTATACGAATAATAACTCAAACTTATTGGATTTACCCATGAATTAAAAATATTGACAAGGTCAAAAAATACAAACACAATATTTAGAAGTAAAACAAAAAATCGAAATATATATAAAAGTATTTACAAGTCAAGAAAATAAAATTAAAATTAAAGACTCAATTATGATAATTTAATTTTGGTTTGACCTAAGTTCCTATGTCTCTCCTGGTGTAATAAAGTACTCGAAGATACATAGGTTTTTCTCATAAAAAAAAAGAAGTTACATACTTTTTTTTAAGAAAATAAGAGTGAATTGGCTAATTTTAATGAATAAAAAATTATTTCAGATAGAGAGAAAAAGTATTTAACAACGGGTTATTTCAAACAACGCATGCAACAAAATCTATGTAAGGAGTAAGCAAGCACAAACCAAATAAGTAATCAAAGAAACAAAATCAACCGATGCCTCATACTTCTGTCTTCATCTTCTATTTTATATTTTTTCTATTATTTTTTTCACCAACCTATTATCAACACTAAGAAAAGACCCTATTAGCTGAGTAGAGTTTGGGCATTGTTGTACGTCCGCTAACTAAGATTATGTGATTTTTGATAAAACCGATCATGGTTGGAAATCTATTTATTAAAATAATCTTATTTTAAAATTATTTATTAAATTAATCCATTTTTTTCAAACGTGATATTTTTAATATTTTTTGGACCATGTGAAAGACTCTACTTTAACTAGTGTATTTGAAAAACGCTAATTAGAGTAGCTTTTTATCAAAACGCGCCACGTGGCTCTTCGGGCAGTACGCTGTCCCTTACTCTCACCCCTATAAATTCTCTTATATTCTCTCAATCTCATTTTACTTGTCCCATTTGCAATATTGTATTGTCTCAAATTACTTATCCTTTTAGAAAATCAAGAAGTATTGATTAATTTTTTTTCTCCAAAAATGCCATTTGTATCTCAACCAATCTATATTAATGAGTTTTTTAATACCAAGGAGTATTGTAGTGGTTGGTAAGTGATTGCAGCTATCCAACCATACAAATTTAAATACGGATATTTTTGTCAAAGAGTGTCATTTTGTTATAAAAATTATTAAATTTAATCATTTTCTTAATAAGTGTGCATAACCAAATGAGACAAGTAAAATAAGACCGAGGGAGTATAATTTATATTAATTGAATGGTAATAATACTAAGTGCACTTCCCCATCAGGTTGTGGAATGAATGATACCCCAACGGTCCTTAATATAAGAGATATAAGAGACAAAAAGATCTTTTCTTATTCAATATATAAGAAAAAGTGATTAATTTTTATGCTAAATACCCTTAATATAAGAGACTAATTTTGTCCATATTTAATTACTTCTAATTCAACTAACTTATTTATTCTTAAATCCAAGAATTATGCTATCTGACCAATGAGTAAAGCAAAATCAAAACAATTGCATAGAGAATTCTTGAGTCTCTTGAATTTTACAATTCATATTTATTGTAGATAACCTACGTGATTTCTCATAATTATTGTAAAATTCATATTAAAGAGACTCAACAATTCCTCATGCAAGTGTTTGGTTTTGCTTTACTCATTGGTCAGATAGCATAGTCCTTGGATTTAGGAATAAATAAGTTAGTTGAATTAGAAGTAATTAAATATGGATAAAATTAGTCTTATATTAAGGGTATTTAGCATTAAAAATTAGTCACTTTTTCTTATATAATGAACAAAAAAAGAACTTTTTGTCTCTTATATTAAGGACCGAAGGGAGTATCATTCATTCAACAATCTGATGGGGAAGTGCACTTAGTATTATTACCATTCAATTAATATAAATTATACTCCCTCCATCTCATTTTACTTGTCTCATTTGGTTATGCACACTTCTTAAGAAAATGATTAAGTAATAATTTTTATAACAAAATGACATTCTTTGACTAAAATATTCCTATTTAAATTGTATGGTTAGATAACTGCAATTACTCACCAACCACTATACTCTTTGGTAAAAAAAAACTCATTAATATAGATTGGTTGAGATACAAATGGTATTTTTGGAAAAAAAAAAATAATCAATACTTCTTGATTTTCTAAAAGGACAAGTAATTTGAGACAATGCAATATTCCAAATGGAACAAGTAAAATGAGACGGAGGGAGTATAAGAGAATTTATAGGGGTGAGAGTGAGGGACAACGTACTGCCCAAGGCGCCACGTGGCGCGTTCTGATAAAAACGCTACTCTGACTAGCGTTTTGCAAAGACGCTAGTCAAAGTAGCATCTTTCATGTGGCAAAAAAAAATATTAAAAAATGTCACGTTTGAAAAAAATGCGTTACTTTGATAAGTAGTTTCAAAACAAGGTTATTTTGGTAAATAGATTTTAAAAGAGGGTTAGTTTGGTCAAAAAGCCAAGATTATGATTGGAGGGCTGATTTTTGATGGGTCGTGTTTAATTTTTTCTTTAAGGGTGTTGTTTTTTACATTACAATTTTTTCTCATACATCATAATTTTTTTAAAAATATTTGAATATATCTCTAAAATATCATCAACTAATATATCTCATAACCTATATTTAGAAAAATACTGCTTTTCTTTCTCTTTCCTTTTTCTCCCTCCTCACCCCCACCTATTCAATAAAAATATACGTACAGTACACTACCGGATACGTACTTCCGGTATGTTCCAAATGTTAACAATAAACATATCAGACGTACATTTCTGGTAACACTGGTCTTGAGGAAGCTGGAGCACTCCCCTTCTGGTGCCATATTCCTGATCAATGAGGACAGTGCTCTAACTTACACAAAGCAAAGAGAAAAATATATCTCTGCCTTTAACTTATACATACATTAGTTAATAACTATATTTGGTCGGTTCCTAAGATATTTAGAATTGTTGGAACACACGCTCTCGGATTGTTAAAGATAAACCAACGTCAAACACACGCACACACGCGAGAAAGAAAAGAAGACAAGATTTACGTGGTTCGGCGAATAGTGCCTACTTCCACGGAAGCTGTTACGGCCGTGTTTCACTATATTGGAATGAGGTTATATAAGCGCAGTATTTATACTGATCACCACTGCGATAAAAATTACATTAATAACCTTTTACTAACCCTAATCTGTACCGCGGGGGGCTCCCCCCTCCCGCACCCCCCAACCCACTTGTCGTGCCCCACCAGTATGGCCCAAGCCCAAGGGGCTACGCCCTCACCAGCTCGGGCGTAGGCCCAACTGCAGTATCTATATGAGCCATACTCAACAAGAAATATCGAAAGTGGGCTCCACATATGAAATACTTTTTTTATAGACACGCTTCGCTCTATTCACTTTCAAATCAATCGTTAGTGCTCTCTCCACTGTGCTGTCGTGGAACATGTCGATAACCACTGTATCCAACGACGACTCTCCCTCCAACCATGAAACGCCTACACTAGATACGGGGTCTCCAATGCTCCTCCACTCCATTTCTGAGCACGACGTCTATGCCTACATCAACATGACGGCGCTGGCATTCGTCGGAGACTTTCGTGCCGTCGAAGCGGCTCGGGAGATGGCGTGGGAGCAGTGACACTCGGTGCTGCCGATGTGGCACGACGCGTACTCGATGGCGTGCCTCCACATGGCGAGGCACCACTATAAGAATGGTAAATTCAAGGAGGCTTTTAGGGTTTTGAACATGGGGATCATCATGGGAGGGATGCTCCTCAGAAAGGATTTGGACTCTGCCATTGATAAGGTTTTGGAAAAAACAAGGAATTCAAGGGTTTCTGACGGAACCTGTGAAGGTTTGGAGAACTCTGAGCATCAACTCGTTGATTAGGAATTTGATGTGGCTAATGTGAGACGAAAGAAGAGGAAGAAGATGCGCGGAACTGAGAAGAGGAAAAGGATCAAGATGAAAGAAATGGGAATCTGGAAATGAAGTATGAAGGAGAGGGAAGAGACAATGGGGGTGTTTTGGGGATATTAAAAGTTTTTTAAATTTTTGTGGTGTATTAGAAAGGTATGCTGTGTAAAAAATAGCACCCTTTATTCAATTGAAATGACTCATAGCTGAAGTTGTTTGGGCTTTCTTTGAAAATGAAAACACACTGCTTGAACCTTGGGGATTGATATTGGGCTTTCCTACCATGCGATTTGCATCCTCTCTTGTTGTTGAATAAGAGGACATGATCTTTTTAGAGAAAGAAAGGTACAATTTTTTTGGAATGTAATAATAAATTTAAAATAAAGAAAATATTAAATGCTTTTTATATTCGCAAGACATTAGGTACATTACTTTTTCATGTGATATTTTCTTTATTTAGTAATAAAAGGATTTTGTAAGAGGATATAACAAAAATTGGAACGTAATTAGTGAAACCTATAATTAATCATAGTAAGTCCTTAAATGATAATTTTTTTTTAGTCTTTCTATCTTTAACAAGACCACAACCTGTTATTCAAAAAAGGGGAGATAATCCAAATCCTTTTTGTGCTATGACTGGACTGGTTAGGACATAGGTTCCTTTAGATTAGTTGAGTTGGCAATTCAATAATAAGGAAGATGAAATTGCAAGTAACATTAAGTTACAAAATTTATAACCTTGTTTTCAAAAGTTGCATTAACAAGAGTTTGCAACTTCAACCAAGTTTTTTTTGAGCTTAAAAGTTACTTTAAAGTTAAAGTTAAAACTAAATTTTTTAAAAGTAAACCCAAAACTATCTGATAATTTTCATATTTTTTAACTTAAAAGTTGAGATGAGATTTAGGAAGAGCTGAGAATTGAAGAGAAGACTTTGTGAACATAAATGTGAGAAAGGGAAGTAAGGAGGAGGAAAGTGAGGGGAGAAATGTTATTTTCATTTGTTTAGGAGAGAAAATATGTGGTGGGACCCACATAAAATAGAAATCTCTTCCTTTGTGTCGAGATTTTGAAATGACAGAGGGAAAAAAGTTGAAACTCCTAATCTACCATTTTGTTTTGGATTGTGCAAGTATGTTATTAAGGATAAATATGTCTTTACAAGAAAACTCAATTTTTTCTTTCTCTTCTACTTCTCTCCTACTTCTTTTAGTCTAAACAACCTAAAAATTAACTCATTTTCTACTCACTTTCTCTTCTCTTCTTTTTTTTTTTCACGCTACATTTTTTCTAGATGGTTCTTTTCTGATTCAAACAAAGCATAAAATAATTTTTTAAACACTCGTATTTTTAAAATATTTCTTATGTGAACATTAAGCTACTTTTTTTTCTCTCTAAAAGCTTATTTTAAAAAGGTGTTTGACTTAACTTCTTCTTTTAAAAAGTCTATGAGACGTAGAAAAGTTACGCTAGAGGATAAATGTTTGTGTAATATATAAATTTTCGTCTTTAACTTATTTAAATGATTTAAAAGTTAAAGTAATAATCAAGAAGGAAAACTATTGTATGATAAAAGTGTTTTGTAGTTTTTCTCCTTATAACTTGGATAAATATTTTTAAAATGAATTTGAGTATAAAATGATTAAGTAAAAGTGTATCCATATTTTATTATTTTAAGTGAATTAAAATTTCAATACATTTTAACTAAATTGTTGTTGGATATAATTTTATTATTTATTTTATACTTAAACTCACTTTTTTCAAGTCATTTTTTAAGCTAATTCTAAATATGGGAATAATGGTGAGGCGACTGGAAAAAAAAGAGAGGAGAAAATTACTTAATCATAAGTAGTCACGGCAAATTTTTCAATATATCACTGTTTTAATATTTATTTTCTAAACTACCAATCTTTTCAAATTATATACCAAACTACCACTGTTTTGAAAGTAATTGAGAAATCGTTTTTAGAATGAACGACTTCTTAACATGATGAATCTGAAATTGTTTTTTAAGCCCTTGAGAAGTCGGGTTTGCTAACCACGACTTCTCAAGGGGATTTATATAATTTATTTTTTTTGAAAGTTCTATATTTAAATTAATTTAAATTATTATTGAAATTAATTTTAATTAAGGTTATAAATATTAACGTAATTAATTTTATTAATTAAGATTAATAAAAAAATTATTTATTAAAACTAAAAGGGAAAATAATGACAAGTACTCAAATATTTTAGATATAATTAATTAAACAAAAAATACAATAATGACAAGTGCACAAAAATTAATCTCCTAAATGATGTCCAATTCCATATCGTGGAGGTCGTCGGTTACGGCGTGGACGACTTTGATGTGGTTGTTCCTCATCCGCTGCAGCGAGTTGCTCTGCTTGCTGCACACCCTCGTTGAGATTAAGATTTGTGGGAGGCATTGAAGAACTAACGTCGACCGGGAAAGGGAATGATGGAGCGCCAAACAAGTACATACTTTGCATGTATGCGGCTGCCGACTGTGGCGTTCCGAGGTCTGTGCCAAACAGATTGCTATAAAATTCTCCATCACTGGAAGCGATAGAGTGTCGACTTTGGTCAAGCGGTGGGGAAGCGTCTCGTTGCATAGGGGTGTAGGCAAATGAATGGCGAGACGGTTGGGGGTCATCATAAGCCATGGGAACTGGGAGGATGGGTTGGCGACGTGCATGACGCCGTGGACGCTGTTGGGTGGGCATACTTGGTCCAACATCCGGAACGTGTTGAGCATCATCCCGCGAGTCTTGCAACTGTTGCGGAATAGACAGGTACGGTCTCGAGTTCTGCCTAAACCACATCATATACTCAGCAGTGTGACACACATAATCCGGAATCGGTTGTCCCGATATGATGCCATTTCGGCGTTCTTGCCAACACTGGATCCATTCTGCATGCTTTATTCTCCAGTTTTCAGCGTGATTACCTCGCATGTCCAAGTCATGCAAGGCATCCATATTTGCAGGTTCTCCTGGTATTTCCTGCGAAAGACCAAATTGTAGCTTCACCCTATTTGTTTGATGCCATTCTACATTCTGGAAACATATGAGTGCGGTACTGGAAGTCCACAATCTGGATTCTCTATATGCTTCTTGTGGTATCACGCTCTGAAGATCTCTATAAGGCAACCACAAAAACTGGTTACTTTCCATATGATCGACCCTCGATCTGTACCCCGTAATGTCACCCCGCGGAGTTCCGCTATACTGTAGTCCCCCGCCACTCCATCTAGCAAAATACATCGCAAGGTCAGTATAATAAGTAGAGGATGTAAGGTAATTTAACTATGAATAGAATCTTTACCGTCATGCTAGTGGAAACGATGGTTCGCGGTTGCACCGTGGTGCAAGGAACGACATGCGGTACCATACCCAACACTATAGCAACAATACGCATCCACCCATAAAGGCAGCGGCCGGTGCAGATGCACGACACATTTCCTTGTACAGATTTGCTAGATTTGGCCCAATTTGCGATCAAGGGGTACCATATCAAGAACTCCCTGGATTTCAAGGTAGAGCACTCCGATAACGACAGATGGATGATTAAGTGCAACAACCCTGCATGCCGGTGGAGGTGCAGAGTGAAGAATCGCACAACAAAAGGCTATTGGGAGATCCGTAAGCTGGACGGACCACATACATGTGTATCAACAACTCTCTCACAGGATCACCGGAAGCTTGACTCGAACATTATTTGTGAAAGTATCAAGCAAATGGTGAAGGAGGATCCGGCGTTGTCTATCTCGGTGTTGATTGCCCACATACGAGAAAAATACACCTATACCACAACGTACCGGAAGGTATGGATAGCCAAGCAAAAGACTATCGAACAAATATACGGGAACTGGGAGCTATCTTACAATTACCGTCCAACATGGCTCATGGCCTTACATACTTATGTTCCGGGCACAATCACTGAACTGCAGACGCTGCCAGCTTACGACGGGGCTTATCTAGTTCCCGATAAGAGAATCTTCCACCTTCTTTTCTGGACTTTCAAGCCGTGCATTAGTGGATTTGCATTTTGCAAGCCAATTGTTATGGTGGATGGAACTTGGTTGTATGGAAAGTACAAGGGGACGCTATTGATTGCAACAGCTCAAGATGGAGCCAACCAACTAATTCCCATAGCCTTCGCCCTTGTCGAGGGTGAGACAGAAGAGGCATGGTTTTTCTTCCTCCAAAACTTGAGGAGGCACGTCACACCCTAAGCCAACATAACATTGGTCTCGGACAGGCACGAGTCAATAAAAGCTGCATACCGGCGAGCAGACAGTGGATGGCACAATCCTCCTTCAATGCATGTGTATTGCGTTCGACACATCGCACAAAACTTCATGCGGAGATTCAAGAATGCAGATATGAGAAAGAAGGTCGCCAATATGGGTTAGTACCGCAGTCATCCAAATTGCAATTATTTCTTGTTTCTATTCTATTCATGTCAATTTAGACATTTCTAACATTCCAACCATTCAGAATACGCCCTGAACCAGCCAAGCATGCGTTATTACCGGGGTTTGATCCTCGACTGGAACGAAGAGGCCGCGGCATGGGTTGACGAGATCCCTAAGGAAAAATGGACTCAAGCGTATGATGAAGGGCGACGTTGGGGACACATGACATCGAACCTTTCAGAGTGCATTAACAGGGTACTTAAGGGAACACGGCATCTTCCGATCACTGCTGTAGTCCAGGCAACCTATTATAGGTTATCTGAAACTTTCGCCGACAGTGGGAGGCAACTAAACGCAATGATCCATTCCGGTTATGTTTGGTCTGAAATTGTCACCAAGGCCATTGAGGAGGAACGGGCAAAGTCCAACTTTCACCGTGTCCAACATTATAACCGGGAACACAGCATTTTCACGGTCGAGGAGTTGATCAACCCACGAGAAGGGCGGCCCGCGGGGCGATTCAAGGTAGACTTGAATGCGAGGTGGTGTGACTGTGGAAAGTTTTAGGCCATACACATTCCATGCTCACATGTCATCGCGGGATGTTCAAGCGTAAATCACGACTATTGGAAGTATGTGCCTGCTGTGAACAAGTTAGAATATGTCTTCAATGTTTACCGCGAAGAGTTCAGCGTGGTGCCAAACGAAGCATATTTGCCAACGTATACTGGAGTAGAGGTGTGCCACAATCAAGACATGAGAAGAAATCCACGAGGTCGTCCACAATCTACCCACATTCGCACGGAGATGGATCTGAGGGAGGGGGAGTCGCCGTAAGAGATGTGGTCTGTGTCGGAATGAGGGTCATAGCAGGAATAAATGTCCGAACCGTGCCGGACCTTCTACGCAACAATAGAAAATTTGTATCGTTGTACCGTTTCTATATTTAATCAATGTTAAATATTTTCTATAAGTGTATTATTTATTGTTATTATTGTATTAATAAAATTAATATTTAAAATAATAATTTAAAATTAATATAATTAATTTAGCTAATTATCATAATTAATTAAATTAATAGAAATTAATTTAAATATAGAACTTTCAAAAAAAAAATTATATAAATCCCCTTGAGAAGTCGTGGTTAACAAACCCGACTTCTCAAGGGCTTAAAAAACAATTTCAGATTCATCATGTTAAGAAGTCGTTAATTCTAAAAACGATTTCTCAATTACTTTCGAAACTGTGATAGTTTGGTATATAATTTGAAAAATGTGATAGTTTGAAAAATAAATATTGAAACAGTGATATATTAAAAAATTTGCCAAGGAGTCACGACATTTTCAGTCTGTTTGCTTCTTTTTCCCGCCAGAAATTTAATCATTTCGTGGGCATTGAACATCTGGGCTGGTTATGGCCCACACTTTTCATGGCAATTTAATTTAATCTAATCAATTACGGATGTGAACCACAAATATTGGGTGAACATACCTAAAAATTGAATTTGATTCTCCTTTAAAGTGAGAAAATAAGGGATTATTCATTCTTAGATCATTTAGTGGATTATGATTTCTACGTACTTATTCAAATTAATGGTGAATAGTTCCTTACTTTCTCACTTTAAAATTTCATACTTTAAAGAAGTCAAATCCCTAAAATTATACTACTCCATTTCCTCTGTATACATCAATAAGTTTCTTTGGGAAGTAGTGATATAGATTTTAGTATTAATGATTTAACAATGCTCCTCTATGTTGTATTTATCGCAAAGCGAAAACAAATAGCAGCAAATATAAGTACGAGGGTTCATGGGTGGTTTTATAAGAAAAACAAATTGGATTTGCATTTTTTTTCAAGAAATTGGAACCAAATAAACCCGGTCAAAAATGAGTTAGTTCGGTTCTACCAAAAAAATTGGTTCAGAAAATACATAAATTTGTTATAAAAAATACATGAAAATTTTCAAACTAGATAATATATGAAAATAAAAATATCAAAAGCTATTATGCAAAGAATTTTTTAAAAAAAAGGATATATATATATATATATATATATATATATATATATATATATATATATAATTAGTTCGGATTTAGAAACTGAATTTGAGAACCGAACCAATTACTATCGGATCTTAACCGATCCTATTTGGATCCAAACCGAACCAATTTTGGGTTCGTCTAGTTGATACGAAACAATGAACACCCCTAGATGTAATAATTTTAGCTTATGGAGCATAATTTATATAGGGGGTGATATTTATGAATTTATTTAATTTTGTCCCTCACTCTCTTGTTTATATATACATTTAGAATTTGATCAAAAAAAATATACATTTAGAATTTAATTGACATGCATTGTTAGTGTAAAAAAATTATACTGTCAATCAATTATAAATTATCATATCATTAAAAATGTTAGTCTCTTATCATAACTACCTTAAAAGTCACATATAAGATGATTTGTGATTGATCAGCTACATTGACAGTTATAAAAAAAAAACTCATATTTATTTTTTAATAAACAAAAATACTAAATTGTCAATATTTGAAAAAACTTGACATTGTTATTTGGTCGCATGGTAGTTTGATAGAAAAAAAAATAGAACTCTGTTTGACAAGTCCAATGAGCTAGCTTATAGCTTATTTGACTACCTTATAAGTTTGTTTAACTAAAGTAAAATGTTTGGTAAACAAATTTATCTCATTAGCTTATAGATTTTCTTCAGAAGCTATTTTGGTCTTGTTTGGGTAAACGGCTTAATAAAACGCTTATAAGATAAACGCTTATCATATAAGCGCTTATGTATAAGTTATTTCTGTAATAAAAGAGAATATAGTCAAAATGTTTTCATATAAGTTATAAGCTATTTTCATAAGTGATCCGGTGAGCTTATCAAAATAAGCTGAAAACAGCTTATGGACATGTCATAAGCTGTTTTCATAAGTTTTCCCAAGCACTCTAACAAACGCTTATGCTAGTAGATAAATCTAAATAAGCTGTTTATAAAGTCAATCCAAATAGGTTTTATTTAACTTATAGCTTATAGCTTATTAACCTTTCTCTCATTTTTTTTCTTATTAAATGAAATTTCTACTTTACGTTGTCCCTCATAAAATAAAATGTATATAAAAAATCATATAAATATGTCATTTCATTTATATTATTTAATAAAAATATTTAAAAATAAAATTGAAAAGATAAATTTCTAATTGTAAAGCTTCAATTATAATTTAAAAAGAATTTATATAAAATAATATAAATACGTTTTTTTTATGTCATTTTACATTTATAAGTTAATTCAACCGTTAATTTTATCAAGCGCTTCAAATTCAATCAACTAACTTTTCAAATATCAGCTAGAAGCTTTCAGCTAAAAATTAGCTTATCAACTATTTTTGCCAAACAAAGCATAGTTGAATACATTTTAATTTTTTTATTTCCACCTCAGCGAACCACCATCACGTATTCCTTTTTTCATTTGTCATTCCCATATTTTCTTTAGTTTTAAGAGAATAAGGGTGTGTCTGGTTCCCAGTTGGAAAATCACGTTCTCCCACCATAACAAAAATTTGCTTTCACGTTGAATGATAAAAAAATAACGATTGTATCACTACAAGCTTACTTTTGGGATTGCAAACGGTAATCCAAACATGCATTTATTATCTAATAAATATTTAAAGTAAAAGATAAAAGATGTTGTCATAAAAATCTTTAAAGTATTTAATATTTTCTTTAGTTTGAATAGACTTATTTGGTAGTAAACAAAAAAAAAAAAACAGGGAATAGTAAGTAGGTTCATTTAAATGGTTTACAATCTTTCCTTTAGAAGTCATGGTATAATTGGTTATTAATGCTTTAAGAAGGAGAAGAAATTCCCATAAAAAAAGAAAGTTCTTCATATGAGCATTGTTTAAGAAATAAAAAAATAATAAAGTTTCATTGAAAAACTAAAAGTTACATTTCTCAATACATCCGATAAACCATTTTTCTATAAAATTTTACTTTCTGAATTCATTAACTAGTGTCGTAACTGGCTAGAATTTCCCAAAAAAGAAAAGCAAGAAGAAGAAAATGGAAAGTAATAAGGGTGCGTTTGGGTATACAGCTTATTTAAGCGCTTATGCAATAAGCTCTTTTTTAAATAAGATAAAAACAACTTATTTTCATAAACTTCTTTGACAAGCTTATGAATATAAGCTAAAAACAGCTTATGGAAAAATCATAAACTATTTTCATAAACTATTTGTATAAGTTTAATTCCATAAGCTATTCTCATAAACTCTCCAAAAGCTCTTCCAAATGCACCATAAGAGAAGAAAGAAATATCCAATAAAGATAAAGCTCATTTAAAATGAGGAAAAATATAAAGTGAAAAAGTAAGAATACATTCACCCATAATTAATTGAAAGCATTGAGATCTTAACCCATTTTAATTAATTAAGTAATTAAGAACATTTTACTTTCTTATTTTATATTTTTGCAGTTGTTTTGCTCATTTTAAAAGAGTATAATATGAGAAGGAAAAAACTCATTTAAGATGAATTTTCTCTAAAATGAACAAGATATCTCTACCGTTGATTTAATAAAATGGATTAAAATTTCTATATTTGATTAAATTAAGGGTGAAAATGATCTTAGTTTCTTACTGTAGAGATAATTTCACTGTAAAAGGAGGTTTATTGTCAAAAAGTAGTAGTTGGTAGTTGGTAGTTGGTAGAAATGTAGAATAGTTAGAGAGAAAATCGAAATTTGAGATTCAAGAAGAGAAAGGGCGGGATGGGATAGAATAAAATACATGGTACCCAAAATTGAGGGGACACGTCTCTCTGTCACTCGGTCTTTTTCCTTTTGGCTCTCTCTTTTCTTTTTTTTTAAATCACCAACGCACTCCGTCTCTCACTTTTTCTTCATTTGTTTTGCGGCCCAATCTTTTCTTTTCAATCTGCTCTGCGTTTCTTGTCCCGTCGCTTCAACCTCGACACACACAGGTCCGTTAAAACTCCACTATTGCTTTTTGTTTACGTTTCCTTAGTAAATCGAACTAGCTGCGGTTTTGTGTTACCGATTCATTCTAATTCCTCATCGGATTTTAATTTCCTTCTCTTCAATTTCACGATCACGGTTTTGTGTACAGTGCTGGTTGTTTAATATCAATTTGTGCAAGGTACTCTGTTTTATTTTTTAAATTGACCTAAAATTCTATGCCGTTTTGTTGTTTAATATCAGTTTCATTATACAGCAATGAACAAGGTTGTAAATAAACACAAAGTGACACATATAAATCATTGAATGCGAGTACATTTATTATGTATAAGTAGCACACAGGACTAATAACTAAGTTGTAAGTCTGTAACTATGTTCACTTGCACAAAGGAGTTGTAGGAAGGGAGAGAATTTCAAGTTTTATATGCTCATTACACACATATATTTATAGAGGAATGCAATCTCACAGGGAGTAGACCTATCTAACTTGATTGTAAAATTTTAACAAAGATCTGGGTTTTTGAATACTTTGTTTAAGTTTGATGACATTTATACCGAAGTTTTGTCGATACTATTCTTTAAGTACTTTTGGTGTTGTTTTCTATTGAGAATAAGACTTTTATATCAGCTGTTACACATGTTATACTTATACATGTCTTTTTTTCATTAGAAAATAGCACCACAAGCACTTATAGAACTGTAACCAAGTTTTGTCCTTCATATTTACTTTGTAGCCCAGGAAAACAGGTGATGACTGGTAACTAAGTGGCTTTGCAATCTGGAATTATTATTCATATTATTTATGTTTTTTATTTCTATAATTTGAACGGCGTGTAGATATTGCTGATTGTTGATGATTGGAATGGAGAACATGAAGCTTTTAGGATTTATGTTTTTTGTTCTAGTGCAGGGTTCTTATCATAGACTTTATCCTCATAACTTCAGATGGAGGGCTTTGACAATTCTGATTTAGGCTCTGATGGAGGGAGTCATTTGGTTACTCCATTTTATACTCCATATCAGAAGCCTATATTGTTGAAGAGTGGCCTTCAACCTGTCAATATGGACTTGTCTCTTAGCTCAGGTGGTGATAGCTCTGTGGCTTCTTTGAAAGGGGGCTCTGGATCACTTTCCTCATCATCCTCAGATTCAGAAATCCAATCTTCTATCCCTTCTGTGATCCATTATTATGGCATGCCTGGGAATACTGATGGGAAGGGTCTCCGTGAAGGTATTAAGCTGAAGGACGATTTTCCTGTTTTGGAGCAACAAATTGATATAGTTGGGGAGGAAAACACAGATAATGTATTGTGGGCGAGAGAGAATAAAAGTTATGACGAGTTGCTCAGAAAATTCATAAAAACTGAGGAAGAGCTTAAAGTTTCCAACATCAAACTTGAGCTCTCAGAAAAGGAGATTGATAAGTTGAACATTCAAATTGAGAAAAATGAGGGTTGCCTTGATAATGCGCTGAAAGAATTAAAAATGAAAGAGGATGATCTTGAGTACAAAAAAGGACAGGTACTGGAGTTGCAAAATCAGACAGCGGAATTGGAAACTCATGTTGCAGATTGTTGCTACAAGATTGCGAAGTTAGTGGAACAGCTGGAGGTAGCTCAAGCAGAGCTCAAGGTATCAAATGATGAAAATACAAGGTTAAGAGAGGAACTTAGGAGTAGGTCATCTGATGCTCATGAGTTGCAAGGTCAGCTTGAAGTGGCAAAGGAAAATGTGGCCACATTAGAATTGCAGCTTGAGTCTAGAAGAAAGCAGATTCGGGTGCTGGAAGACAAGATTACATGGTACAAAGCTAATGAAACTAACCATGAACTTGAGGTGCAAAAATTGAAGGCTGAAATGATTGATGCCAAGGCACAGTTCTCTTTGGAGAAAGAACAGTTGCATTCTGATATTGTAAGTTTGTCAGAAGTGAAAACACTGCTGGGCTATAGCCTCGAGGAATGGGAGTCTAGAAGCAATGCGTTGGAGAGCAAATTAAGGCAATTTGAAGCTGAAAAATTGAAACTAGAAGAGCTGCATGCTACTCAACAAATGGTTTTGCAAGGTGAAATCAGTTGTTTGAAAGAAGAACTTGATCAGAAAAGACATGAAGTAGAAGCTGTGAGTAAGGAATGTGACAGGCATAAGCAGAATTATGACATGCTCATGACTGAAAGAGATGGGGCCAATGCTAAGATTCATAAACTTATTGCTGAGGTTAGCTTCCGAGACGATCAAATCTCAAATATGGAGAGAGAGTTGTTGCAGCTACATGCACAACAGGCAGAGCTGATTTCTGGGTCTGAAACTAGACTGAAACTAGTAAATGTGTTGAAACTGAAAGTGGAAGAGCTTGAAAAAGAGGTGAGTAGACAGAATGCTGTGATCTCGGATAGGGGTGAGGAGAAGAGGGAGGCAATCCGGCAACTTTGCTTTTCGCTTGAGCACTATAGGAGTGGATATCAAGAACTTCTTCGTGCATTCGCTGGGCACAAGCGTCATGCTGTTATAGCTTCCTAAGTTACATTCACTTTTGTCTGTTCGTTTTCAATTTATGTTGTCCATCTTAGCGTATTATCAATTTTCCATGTCTTTCTCTTATTCCTGTTGACCATTTAAACATTACATAATACTGTCGTTCTTCCCATCAAATTGGATCAAACAGTAAAGCTGTTATTGACGTTGAAATCTTTATGTTCAATTTCCATAGCCAAGGTTTCTGATGTTTAAAAAGGATATTTTTCATACTCTAGACTTTTGGTGTCAAAATAAGTTTGTTTTGTTGTCTAGATTTCTGGCGTTGAAAGGGGTTAGTAAACGAGCTACGCTTTTATTTTATTTTACCACAGGCCATTTTGTTATAAATTCAATCGTCCATTTTGTTTTAGATTTCCACACTCTTTTCGTTTTGTTTTGATTCCGCCTGAAATGGTGGTTTTTTTGGTAGTGTATTACTATTGTCATTTTCAAGTTAATAAGCACAGATGGGAGGTCTTCGGTCCTTACACTCGCAGATGTTTAGTGGATTTTCTGGGCTAATGTTAGTTTTTTTTTTATTTTTTTTATTTTATCTTTTTGGTTGCATTATCAAAATTTTGAAGCACCGCCATCTTGCAAATTACTTAACCCCTCTTCACCACTAACTTGGTGTTCCTTCATTTTGGCCTAAATGGCTAACGTTGTGCTCTCCTCTAAATCATTATTTGACAGCTCTAGCCTCTAAATCACCGCTTTTATGATATCTGGTTTTTAACCATTGTTATGTTTCAGCTATTTAACTACTGCTAGATTTTTAGTTGGTTCTGGGTTGTGCATATGGGCAACTTGTTGGCCCAAACAAATTGATCTCCTTTTGAAAAAAAATAAAAAGTAAACACAAGGCTTCCTGAACTTAGGTTCTAAGAGGATTGGCCTTTCTGTTTCTGAAAATGAAAGTTTTTCTCTTGGGCCTTTCAGATTTGGGCTAGTCCATAGGGTTCAAACAAAAAGAAATCTTTCTGAAAGAGAGTTGCTTTTTGCACCACTATTTTCCCTAATACACCACATCCCCTTTTTTTTAAAATTTATTTTTTCCAAAATACCCTTATCTCCTCCTTCCCCTTATTTCTCTTCTTCTCTCCCTTCACGTCTTCACTAGTTCTTGGGTTCGCTGCTGTGACACCCTCAAACCCAGTGCCACTTTCGTAACTCAAAACCCTTAGTGAAACGATAAATAAAATTTCGCTGGTTTTACTTTCGGAAAATATATCTTTTGTGTAAGCAGATTTTGGAAATCGTGACCAAAAATTTTTCTCATTAATTATACGTATGAACACCACTCCATATAACACAGGATTACTCATATACAATAATTAGAACAAGGTATATATACATATATACATATGATGGACAACAAGTCCCTTTACAAAAGAACGAATGATTTCTAAACTTCTAAAAGCTATAAAACTAGGCAGCGACAGTCTGGAACCATATCTCTAAAACCTATGGCCATCAGTAGCCGTTAACAGACTACCCAAAAACCACTGCCTCAAAAAAAAGGGGTCTACACCCTAAGCTGGTCCGACTAATGGAAACCATTGGACAATCCCCCGAAGGGAAGTCCAATGCTGGAACCAGAGGAAGAACTGTGGGAACCTACATTCCCGTTCCCCTGTGGATGGGGATCGGAAGCATCCGAAAGATGATCCTCCGGGTCCTCCTGAGGATTCTCCTCAGGGTCTTCCTCCTCCTCCTCCTCCTCCACATCCTCCACGACGTGCTCGCCCGCTACCAAGACAAAAGGCGGGGGAGGCGTCTGGGGTAGCTGTTGCTGCGGGGACTGTGCAGCGGGGGCGACCGACTCGATCACACCCTGCTCCATAAGGGCCTGCAGCATCAGCCCGATGGGAGGGAGAGGCACCTGGATGGTCTCCACTGTCCGAGTACTCTTCCGCGGTCCCGTCTCAGTCGTTCCGCTTACAGTGCAAACTGGTCCCGTGTACGCCGCACTTTCCACCCCTGGGTGGATGACCCACGCGGCTGGGTCTGTCCTTCGATCAAACACTAGGACGCGCATCCCGGAGTGCGCTAGGTGATCCGGCTCCGGCTCCATCTGTAAACACGATACAATATATACCAAAGGACAACCCGTCCAAAAACATGCAAGGGTGAGAAACCAATATATGAATCCATAAACAACAACTATATGCCCAATCCACACAACAGACTCATATACTGTGACTCACTCAAATCATCATATAACATGGCATATATCATCAGATACAAATGATGGTAAATGCACAAGGGCTTCGTACCCCACAATCAACGTTATCTCCTAAAAGTATGCATGGCACTTCCATATATCTCAACTAATATTCACACTAGATTTCTAGATTTCCGGAAATCCCATCACTATTCGAAATGAGCTGATCAGGCTCCAAAGATTTACACCAATATTTGGCCCAAAGACGAGTACTTTGAATCCCATGACACTACGCGATTCTCACATGGGGGCGCAATCAGAAGTACTCCAGAAGAATACGGTCATATTATATTGCCCAACTTAAGGCACAATAACACATATGACACCATTGTCCATCAAGGCACAATGTCATGACAAATAAGTCATCTCAGGTTCTCCTTGCTTACCAAGGTCCCCCGTTTCACGGCACGTCTGCCCCGCATTTAATGCATGAGAAACCTATCTAATTTCCGATAATTGATCTTTGTCGCATCAATGTTTCCTCGTTGTAGCATCAACGCTAACAACCACTATAATGTCTTAGACTCTTTAAGCCTCGAAACACATTTTCTCATAAGAGGACACTTAGTCCAAAGCAACTCAAATCCCAACATCCCTAACCGATGCACCAGTCGAGGACGCTGGATTCAAGATTATAAAACATCCTCAAGCTTACAGGACCACAAAGATTTGTCCCTAAGCCGACAGGACCACAACCAACACGGATCCTTGATCCACGTGTTCTGCAGAACCCTAGAACCCCGACGTCTCGGTTTCTAGTTTCTAAGCTTTAAGCTTTAAAACCACTTTCCTTGAAAACTCGAAAACCAAAAACCCAAAATCTCCGATACTTACACAAAGTCATCGGGATCGGTTTTCCATAAAACAAAACTTGGTCCAGAGACCATTTCTTTTTCTTTCGTTATTTTTCGGTAAAATACGAACTTAAAACAAAACTTGCACAAACTCATTTTTCTTGAATAAACTCAGTATGACTTCGGAAACCAAATTACTCAAAAGGGTTTACTTATCAAATTAAGACATATTGAAGGTTTCTAATGCCCTATTTGCTTTTAAACTTCACTTTTTCTTATCAAAACACATTTCAGACTTTTAAAGCTTTTAAGTTACACGATGTCGGATCCTAATCAAAATTAGGTCCTCTAATGCCTAAATCCCACAGCAGGGCACACATTACATCCATAAATCCCACAGCAGGGCACATATTACATCCATATAACCATTCAGCAAGTATAACATGCATTCAACTATATCAGCAGTTACATCAATACATCAGATATAAATTATTGAAATACAATACAAACACCGATGCAGCACATAGCTGTCGGAAATGGAATTCCTCAGGTTTATCCCCTTACCTCTTGTAGCTTCCCGTTCAACTCGGAACACCCGATCAACTTGTTTCTCGTCCCAACACGCTGCCGATCACTACATACACGTAAAACATATCGGCATTAACTTACAAAACAAAGATTTCTCCTAATGTACCACCCCTAGGGTTCGGCCCTATTACACTAAAAATAGCTAGGGAGCTCCAAAATTTCTCATTTTCTGGATAACACCCTAACTAAGTGTGACAGCCCTAGATATCAGATCAGATCATCAAAAACCAACCAAAACCCTACCCTACACCCATAGGGGGGTTTCGGCCCCTACCTAGAAAACATAGTTAGAGGGATTTCTTGGCTCTAAGCTCTTGGATCATACAAGTATGTCATGAACCTAGGCCATAGAAACTGGTTTGGTACAGATACGATTTTCCTACAATTTTTCATGGATTTTCAAAGATTTTAGGGACAAAACCCTAACATCCTTGATCATGAAAATATGAGGAGAGAAAGGAGAGATTGAGAGAGATAGAGTTGAACTACTACCTCCTATGATGATCCCCTCCAAGTTTGGTGAAGATTGCTCCACAAAACTCAAGCTTTCTACCTCCAAAAATGGAG
This sequence comes from Ammopiptanthus mongolicus, assembly GCA_039655645.1. Classification (NCBI taxonomy): domain Eukaryota; kingdom Viridiplantae; phylum Streptophyta; class Magnoliopsida; order Fabales; family Fabaceae; genus Ammopiptanthus; species Ammopiptanthus mongolicus. The sequence goes on from CM077345.1 coordinate 19,572,331, forward strand.
ATTTTGAGAAGAAGAGAGAAAGAAGAGAAAGGAAGAGAAAAGAAGAAGATGAACTGAGTTGGGGGGAGAGAGACCACCGAAAATGAGAAGAGATAAGGGTGGGATTATTAGATATTTGTGGGTTTATTAGTTTAATAATAGGAAAGGTAAATTGGTAATAAAATTAACCAAGGGCAATTTGGTCAATTCACATCCCGATATTTGGAATCGTCCCGACACTTGTATGAATTCCTCAAATAACTTGATAAAATTTTGGTATGAAAAACATCTGATCGTGGGTCTCGAAAAACCCTAAGACAGCTCGAAACGTCTCCTCGATCGATTATCGGCCCGAATATAAAATATTATTTATATTTTGGACGTCAGGACACATTTTAGGAAAAAGATAGAGGAATGTATTCTAAGACTAATGGTTTCGTTCGTTAGTCCAGATTAGGTCGTGATAGTAGAAAACACTATCATCTGAAAAACGTAGATCGGTTTTCGTTTGAGTTTTCGGCCCAAAACTTAACCGAAAGATCCTACGATTTTATAAAACAAGACTATGATCTTAGTTTTCCCAAAATCATTTTCTAAGACACAGATAAAAATATAAACTCATTAATTGAGTTTATCATCCTTAGAAAGCATGAAAAATCGGGGTGTTACAGCTGCTCCCTTCACGTCTTCATGTTCCGAAGTTCTTCTCCTCTTCATGTTCCGAAGTTCTTCTCCTCATCCTTCAAGTTCGTCTTCTCCACCTAAACTCTTCACGTTATCAGGTTTGTTCTCTATTTTTTTTTTTAAAAAATGATACGTTCCGGAATTAAGTTTCCGAAATAAAAATCTATGAAATTTATATCCTTATGAAAACTTAGTGCTAGAACACAGTTTAGTGAATTTTTTACCTTCCGTAAATTTATTTTCATAACATTTTTTCACAAACACAAAATGTCGGCCCCGCCATTGAACATCGGACTGTCTGACCGGCCATCGACCGCCCGACCACCAACCCTCGATTGGTCGCTAACTAGGCGACAACCATCGATCGCCCATTGGCCGCAGACCGCCACTACTCGCCGCTGACTACCGATCGTCGATCTCGACCGCTGACCGCCAATCGGTCTCCAATCGACTGCCCACTCGATCGGCTATCTACTCGATCGATCACCCGCCCACCCAATCTTAAAAATTATTGTGGATGGATGAGAGAGATACTATTTGAAACTTGAAAGTAGTTATAAAAATTATTTAATTTTTAAAATATTTTCCATAGATAGATTGGATATCCATCGGTAAAAAAACTGTTAATGGATGAATTAGATGGATTTTATTTAATGGATTTTTCTCATCCGCTATAAACTCGTAGGAGGGATGTGTCAAACTAGCTCTAAACGAAATCTGTTCTTGAGTATCTTTTTGTATTGGTTTACCATTATCTGATTAACTTAACTCAAATATTTCACAATAAAGAAGTAACTAATGTAAGTCCATTTATGTTAATAAGAAGCATTAAAGAGAAAAAACCAAATGACTCAACCTTTTTTTTCAAAATAATAATAATAATAATAATAATAATAATAATGATCTAATAAAATCTAGGGTAAATATGTGTGGTCAAACATACAAATCTGATTCTCTTCTACCCTCCAGTTGATCTCTCTGGTTTAATGATAACACCTATGAAATGAAAAGATATCAACCAGTGAGTGGCGTCATTTTCCCAGTCAAAGGTGCAGAAGTAGCTTGTTGTTCCCTAGATGTTTGGTGTAAACGTGAAATCAAAGGTCTCCTCGGTATGGAGAAACCTCACTCCAACGTCCTTGGAGTTGTGCTCTATATAGCAACACAGGACGAGAACTTTGTTGTTAGTCAAACCATTTAACAGTGACAAGTGAACGTGGTTAATTGTATACAAGGTGTTCCTACATGGGCCGATACATCCTTGGTTTGACTCTCAAGCAAACTGTCCTCAAGTGAAGATAAGCAAGCCGACCGAGCCGCATTCACTGGCCCAACTCATTAAGACCCCTGAAAAACACTCTAACCCAATCCGAAGAATCCTCGTAAAGAATATTCCTATTGGAAGGATCTCATAACACACGGGTATTGAATGCGTTTTGCACTCAACGTGGAAGAAAACTCGTCCAAGTAATAAAAACCCATTAAAAGTTGCGGATATCAAGGATCTCACCCATAAAGAACCATTAGTAGGGGAATCACACGCTCAGCCTATAAATAGGGCAACCCTGCACACTTTTAATCATCTTCTTATTCATACAAGAAACACTAGTCCCAACAAGAGACTTTAACCTTGCTCGGAATCTTGATGTTAGTAAGAACATTTGGCGCCCACCTTCGGACCGAGGTAAATTTTCCCGGGCCACACTTTTAACCAGTTGGTTTCCATCACCATGTCGACCACCATTGGCCATGAATGTCGAGAGATAGGTTGCAATGCTTTGAAGTTGGCCTTCTAGCGCTTCTTCCAGGAAGCTACCGTTGCAAACTCTAATCCTCCTTCTTTCTTAGCCTCTAACAAAAACGACGACATCATCTTCGTCGAGATCAATGACAACGAACCCAAACCGGATCTCGCTCAGCATTGGCATCAAGCCCTTTCTGAATATGGTTTCGTTCTGCCCAGCGAGCTTCCTCCTTCTAGGGGAGCGCGTGCCCCAGATAACCCACACCTCCATTTCAACTCAATCCTGGCCGCCCTCTACCGTCGTGGATCCAACTGGATCTGTTCCCTACAGATGTAGAACTATCACTCCATTGTCGTCTTCCATGGCTGTCGTTGATTGTCCACCGCGCAGATCCGCTGAAGAAGAAATAACGGAGACGTAAAGACGAAGGGAGCGAAGGCTTCTTCCACATCATTGTCACATTACCTTTTACGCCACCCACCTTTTGGAGGATGTTATTATCAACCCAAGTTACAGAGGTGGCATCTCAAGAACCAGGTGATATTGTTCTATACCCTTTCTTGTCGCGTTTAATCAAATAAATTCAATTGAGGTTAGTCTCTATGGTTGTAAGATTCAAACAGTCATAGCGCCTTTATTTAATTGATTTCGTTTAATTGGTGTTGATAACCTTTTAATTGGCAAGTCAAAGGCTGAGGAATATAATCCACAATACGTGCAGAGAAACATCAACTCGCTGGATCTTTATATCTTACTCGATGACCAGGTACTCTTTTTCTTGAATTGATTACAAAATAGTGATCCTACAATATTGTACAAGTTAGTAACTTTGAATATATAAACATTCGAATATTAAAATATTCATTGAGTGCTTAAAAAGTGCTTGACGAGATGCCAAGCAATGTTCTATTATCACCATGACTTGAATTTGTTGGTAAAGATTTCATGATTACTCAAATGTCAACACAACATGCAACATTTCCACTATCAGGTGACAATATTGTTTCATTTCAAAAAGAACCGCATACTCAATCTTCTGTTTTCCAAAACTATCAATTATTCATTGGTCATATTTATTATTTATTATGAATGACATTTGCGTTACAATTTGCTCGATTAATGAATTTTAGTAACTCACAGGACAACTACTTTTAATCAATCATTCTTGCACATGGAGCAGAACATGGTTGAACGAAGTAACCATCCAGCAATCTGACATGGAAAGGCTTTCATATAAATAAAAATGTTCGGAAGAGCTTAGCTTGGTAAAGGTTTAAAACACTAAGCTGAGCAAAGCTCGGAAGCTTCTGCCTGAGCAGAACTTGATAAAGGTTTATAGCCATTAATATACCATATATGCTCCTTGTTATGGTCATTATGCCCATCATTATTCGTAGTTATTATTCTCATCAATGTTGCTAAAATTGCTCTTCATTATTGGTAGTTAAGTCAATGATATTTTTCTCACAAACCAAAAAAGTAATATGTCGTATATATTATTCCTTAATTCACGGTCCTTCCTTGATGAAGGACTTCCGTTTTATTCCAATGTAATAACGGTATACCATTTAAATTCATTATTACTCCTTGATTACCGTTAGAAAATAATGATATATTACTGACATTAAATCCTCTATTTAATATTTGAATTGATGAGGATAACACACTACGGGGTGATGATAATAGGACCAATTAGTCCTTCCATGGCACACAACAAATGCAGGTACTCCTCTAATGGCATATTTATTTGGCTTGGGAGTTGCAATTGGAAATAGTCTACAAGTACGAGATCATTTATTACGAGGATGCACAATTTAATTCAATTCGCAAATTGGACGATTGGTAACATATGTCATTTAAATAATTAGTCTTTGCAGTGCTCCTACGACACTATTACAAGGACAATATTTCGCCTAGTCTTTCGGATACCGATGATCCACAAAGTAACGATGCTCCATTCTCACATAAATATTTAAATGAAGTGGAAGCCGTTGATATGACTCTAAAAAGCACCAACTACCAACATGAGGCATATTTAGACATGTAGATCAAACCTATGGACACAATCAAGGCTATGGATCACGTATGAGTATCTATATCAAGCCGAGCAATCTCAGAGGGATAGACCCCGTGAAGTCCCTCAAAATGAGCAACCTTCGAACTCGCGGCACATTGAATAACTAAACCTCGAAGGTCTATACATTATCAAGAAACTCTCGAAACATATGCACAAGCGAAGAGCTTAAAGCCCGTCTAAACGCCTACAAAAGAAAAGTAGAAGTCCTACTTCATTACTTCATACAAAAGTGGCAAAACTCATTTGTATCTTTATTATATTATATATCAATATACTAACACCATTCGAGAAGCGGTCAAAAAAGAAACTTGTCCTGTAAAGCGAAAAGTTTGAGGACGATCGAAACTTGCTGAAGCGAAAAGCTTGAAGCCAGGCCCCTTGCGAGAAGCACTCGAAAAAGAAACTTGTCCTATAAAGCGAAAGTTTGAGGACAGTCGAAACTTGCTGAACCGAAAAGCCCCTTCCGAGAAGCACTAGGAAAAGAAACTTGTCCTATAAGCGAAAAGTTTGAGGATGGTCGAAACTTGCTGAAGTGAAAAGCTTGAAGCCAGGCCCCTTCCAAGAAGCACTCGGAAAAGAAACTTGTCCTATAAAGCGAAAAGTTTGAGGACGGTCGAAACTTAGTGAAGCGAAAAGCCCCTTCCGAGAAGCACTCAGAAAAGAAACCTGTCCTATAAGCGAAAATTTTGAGGACATGTCGAAACCTGTTGCACAAGCGAAACGCTTGAAGCCAGGCTCCTTCCGAAAAGCACTCGGAAAAGAAAACTGATGCACAAACGAAAAGCTTGAAGCCCGACCCAAAGCCCGACCTCTAAACCAAGCCCGATCTCCACATCGGCAACAAAGCCTGATCTCTACAACGGCACAAAGCCCGATCTCCCTATCGGCGCTAAGCCCAAATCTTTCCATCAGCGTAACACCCGGTCACTCCATCGGCACCAAGATAATAAGCCAATCAAATATCCTGAAAAAGGAGAAACCCATAATCAGAGAAAAGTTTATAAACAAGCCAAAATCAACGTCCTTAAAAAGGGAGAAACACATAACATCCGGTAAAGCTTGGTAACACAAAAATTGACGAGTATGTACACCAAACAATACTTAGACAATATCAAGCCCGAGCAATGCTTGAAGGCTTCACAAGATCCGACTTGGAAGCAAATTAGATATCCGAGGAGGAAAATTTCGATCATACCTTCCTCGATGGACACTTCACCTCAACCAGTCAAGGGTATAACCGAGCAAAATTTAGTAGCAAGATGAATCATTGATCATGAGCAGAGTTTAAAACGTTTTGATATCCTCTTTTCTTACATGGCACGAGAAGTCCTCGGCCCACGAGTAAGCCTTTAATACTCGCTTGTTGGGTTAAGAAGTTCATGCACCAGGGCCGACACAACGAGTCCCGACTAGGAAAGAGTCTATCGACCACAAATTAATGAGCATGGAGCAACCCCCGAGATCCTCTGCTCATGGCAATTATGCCAGAGAGAAAAAAGAGAGAAAAAATGACTAGGAGATTCAAGGCCTTATCTAATAGTTATGGGTAAAGAGTGATCTCACCTAGGAAATTAATAACCTTAATGATATCGGTTACAAAATAGGCCTATATATAGAAGACTCGTTGCAGAAAAGAAGACAAACTATTTTTATACATACAATTTACTAGTCCCGAGAGCTCACATAAGACTACTCAAGACACTGTAGTTCATGTACAAACAATATGGGGGACTGATGGATTGACGCGTCGGCAGTTCTAAAAAATAAGAGTTTTATACACGGGCCTTAAAGCTTTCTCGTCGCAAGTAACTCAAAGCTTGGGGGACTTCTGTTCCTAAATGGGCTGATACATCCTCGATCTAACTCTCAAGCAAACTGTCTTCAAGTGAAGATAAGCAAGCTGACCGAGCCTCATTCACTGGCCCAACTCATTAAGACCCCTGGAAAACCCTCTAACCCCAATCCGAAGAATCCTCGGAAAGAATATTCCTATTGGAAGGATCCCATAACGCACGAGTATTGAATGAGTTCTGCACCGAACGTGGAAGAAAACTCGCCCAAGCAATAAAGACCCATTAAAAGTCGCGGATATCAAGCATCTCACCCATAAAGAACCATTAGTAGGGAAATCACACACTCAGCTTATAAATAGAGCAACCTTGTACACTTGTAATCATTTTCTTATTCATACTCGAAACACTAGTCCGAGTAAGAGACTTTAGCCTTGCTCGAAATCTTGATGTTAGTAAGAACACAAGGTTTTGAGTATTCGCACAAAGGTTGTTTTAGAGTTTGTATTTGCATAATATTACAATATAATTTTAAATAAAAAAATTTATTTTTAATTTTTGAATCAGAAAAAACGGATTTGAAAAGACCTCACCGCACACACCATGCCCACGACCCCGAGACCCCCACCGGATATGATTTGTTCAAGTCTAGTTGGGCTCAAGAACTCCCGAATTTGGGTGTGGGTTGGCTGCAGTGGAGCGCTATTGATATTAAGCTGAGTTGGTGCTTATTGCTAAAAGCAAATGCATGCATTTAATGCAGATAACAGTAAAGAAATTGTATGTAGCTTCTTAATTCACAATACAATACAATAGAGCCTAGAGGTTGAAGGTAGAATTTTTCGCTTTCCTAGAAACAGAATAATAATAGTAACTGATGAGGTTGAAGGTTGGAAATTTTTGGTTTTCCAGAAACACAGAGCATAGATTGTAAGAAAAGCAAATAAAAGCAAGTTATATATAGCATTCGGAGAAGGTAAGGACGAAGATTGTGCATCCATTTTACATCAAAAGCTTGTGTTTCCAGTCAATTCTTCTCAGGAATCAAACGCAATATGCAACGACAATTAGAACAGCTTATGCTTACGAATCAGAAATCAGAATAAGTAAGCAAATACCTTTGGATTATTATAAAAAAGAAGATAACTTTCTATAAATTATGAGACCTAAAAAAGGGGGGAAACAATAGAAATTGAGAAGAATGAAGAGATGGAGGGGATCCGGATTCCTTCGCAAGGGAATTCACGTATTTGTCACAGTTGTGCAATCTATTTGCTTCTCTCACACTCTCAGCCTTTGATCTGTTTTTTTTTTTTTTTTTTAAAATAGCAAAAAAAGGTACAAATAAAGAAAGATAGAGATAAACTATTACACGGAATGGGAATCCTAATACGAGGGTATGAACCTAGGATGAATTGTAAGGAGCAGACAACGAAGACTACACTGAAACTCAGCGATCTAAGATTACTTAAAAGGGAGGTATGTGTTTGCATCACTTAGACAACACCCATATTGCTAATAGAGTAAGGATATTCACGGATTGAATTGAATCGGTTTTGAGTAAAAAAGCTATCCGATCCAAAGATGAAAATAACTTGCGGTTTGGATTGGATCGGTTTGCTTCCTTAAAAAATCCGATCCAATCCAATCAAATGCGGTTTAGATTGGATTGGATAATTCAGTTTTTACCGATACATCGTTACATAGTTATATTAAGTCGAAAACCAACATTAAACTTATATATACTAGAATTAATGTAGTTCTAGTTCCCAAGAAGATGCATGAAATATTCTAGTACATGAATAACTATTGATTCCTAGGTATATGAATAACGATACAACTTCCAATACATCTAGTATTTGACAATTCCAACAAAAATATTAAAGAAAATAATAGTGTTTATTCATAAAAGTATGAAAAAATAATACGTAAGTATGAATAGTACTATAAGTTAAAAAATAATAGTATATGTATATAATAGGTCGGTTTGATTTGTATTAGATCGGTTTTCACTAGGGGATCCGAAATCCGATCCAATCCAATGAAAAAAGCGATTTTTGCAGTTTTCGATTTTTTCGATTTTCGATTTTTGATTTTTCGGTTCGATTTTTATGATTTGAATTGATTTGAATCGGTCGATGAATATCCTTATTATGTGATATGGGATAGAGTATATTTATAGGGGCTGAAAGGTAAAAGCAGCGCTGGGTCATATATTGTCTATTGACACTACGCGCTGGGTATGGTCGATTTGCTATGGTGGACTGTTATGTGAACTGCGAAGCTGCTGTGTTCAAACTAGAATTCTATTTTTATTGGGTGGATAAGGATTTGTAGGATATTTTGGTGTATAATATCATGTCCTTATTAAAAATATTTTATTATTTAAGTTAAAATTTTATTTAATATTAACAAAAAAAATATGATAAAATATTATTTATTGAGACATTATATAATACACTAAAATGAAACAAAAGATCTTCGTCCATGTTTGTATTGTTACGTGGCTGTTTCTATAAGATTGCTCACGTGCTTTTATTACAGCTGGATGCTCCGCAATAAAATTAATTAATTTAAGTAATTTCCCAAAAGGAAATGTGAATTCATTCATGTTAGCATTATTTTAAGGAGGATACTAACTTCAGATTATGCTGTGGTCCTTTCACACCAGATGTTGATCGAATCACATATAGCGAAACGATGAAAATTTACTCTCACAAAAGGGAAGGATCTCACTCTTTGGCTCTTACTTTTTTATACGTATATTATGTAACTTTTTATTAAAAGTGATAGTAACCATTTATAGTATGGAAATATTTTTCACCACGAGAATAGGTTCGGAAGAGTGTGAAATTAGGGAAAGGGTTATGTGAGACAGTGATAATTGAGAAAGTTGGAATTGAGGGTCTATCTTTTGGTTAGAGAAAATAATAATAATAAAGGAAAATGATAGAGAAACAAAAAGAGGATATGAGTCACTCTCTTTATTTGGTGTTATCTAATAAAACTTTGTTGGTTTAAATAAGTTTTTGTCTCTGTAACGTTTATAGATTTTGGTTTTAACCTCAGTGAAATTTTTTTTTAGGATTTCATTTATATAATTTAAAAAATTGATGAAATAGTTTCTATCATCATCTTTTAGCATTAATTGCCGACATGACACATGAAATGTCACGTCAATCATCCATATGATACTAACGTGATATTACGTTATTATATTAGTAGGGACTATTTCCAAAATTTTGAGAAATATAAAAATAAATTTCTAAAATAAAATTTACTGGAATTAAAATCAAAGTTGACAAAATTTGCTGTGACAAAAAAACATACTTAAATCTTTATTTTTTCTCCAAAAGTACCGAACGGCAATTTTTTCAATATATCACTCTTTTAATATTTATTTTCCAAAATACCACCATTTTCAAATTATGTACCAAACTACCACTGTTTTGAAATTAGTTTAGAAGTCGTTTTTAGGATTAACGACTTCTCAACATAAGATTTAATAAATTTACTTTTAATCCCTTGAGAAGTGTGGTTTGCTAACCACGACTTCTCAAGGGCATATAATTTTTTTTTTTTTTTGAAGTTCTATATTTAAATTAATTTAAATTATTATTGAAATTATTGAAATTAATTTTAATTAAGGTATAAATATTAAGGCAATTAATTTTATTAATTAAGATTAATAAAAAATTTATTTATTAAAACTAAAAGGGAAAATAATGACAAGTACCCAAATATTTTAGATATAATTAAGTAAACAAAAAATACAATAATGATAAGTGCACAAAAATTAATCTCCTAAGTGATGTCCAGTTCCACATCGTGGAGGTCGTCGGTTACGGCGTGGACGACTTTGATGTGGTTGTTCCTCATCCGCTGTAGCGGGTTGCGCTGCTTGTTGCACACCCTCGTTGAGATTAAGATTTGTGGGAGGCATTGAAGAACTAGCGTCGACTGGGAAGGGGAATGATGGAACGCCAAACGAGTACATACTTTGCATGTATGCGGCTGCCGACTGTGGCGTTCCGAGGTCTGTGCCAAACAGATTGCTATAAAATTCTCCATCACTGGAAGCGATAGAGTGTCGACCTTGGTCAAGCGGTGGGGAAGCGTCTCGCTGCATAGGGGTGTAGGCAAATGAATGGCGAGGCGGTTGGGGGTCATCATAAGCCATGGGAACCGGGGGGCTGGATTGGCGACGTGCATGACGCCGTGGACGCTGTTGGGTGGGCATACTTGGTCCAACATCCGGAACGTGTTGAGCATCACCCCGCGGGTCTTGCAACTGTTGCGGAATAGACAGGTACGGTCTCGAGTTCTGCCTAAACCACATCATATACTCAGCAGTGTGACACACATAACCCGGAATCGGTTGTCCCGATATGATGCCATTTCGGCGTTCTTGCCAACACTGGATCCATTCTGCATGCTTTATTCTCCAGTTTTCAGCGTGATTACCTCGCATGTCCAAGTCATGCAAGGCATCCATATTTGCAGGTTCTCCCGGTATTTCCTGCGAAAGACCAAATTGGAGCTTCACCCTATCTGTTTGATGCCATTCTACATTCTGGAAACATATGAGTGCGGTACTGGAAGTCCACAATCTGGATTCTCTATATGCTTCTCGTGGTATCACGCTCTGAAGATCTCTGTAAGGCAACCACAAAAACTGGTTACTTTCCATATGATCGACCCTCGATCTGTACCCCGTAATGTCACCCCGCGGAGTTCCGCTATACTGTAGTCCCCCGCCACTCCATCTAGTAAAATACATCGCAAGGTCAGTATAATAAGTAGAGGATGTAAGGTAATTTAACTATGAATAGAATCTTTACCGTCGTGCTAGTGGAAACGATGGTTCGCGGTTGCACCGTGGTGCAAGGAACGGCATGCGATACCATACCCAAGACTGTAGCAACAATACGCATCCACCCATACAGGCAGCGGCCGGTGCAGATGCACGACACATTTCCCTGTACAGATTTGCTAGACATGCCGTGCCCCAGCTGTATCTTCCAGCACGCTGAAAATCTTCCAACAGTGGAAGATACATCAAGTGAACTCTGTTACCAGATTTGTCAGGCATCAAGAGCCCCCCGATCAAGCGTAAAATGTACGCTCTACAATAGGCTTGTACCTGTTGGACTGTTGCATCATGAGGGGGAGTGGCAAACGTTTGTTGCAACCACTTGAGTTTTATTTGTTGTCCCTTCATCTGATTAGACGGAGGAACAACACCTAAAAGTCGATGGCATTCTTCTTGCCAGGCAAGGAAGCTAGGTCCAGTAACGGGCAGTCCGTTCACACGCAATCCTAGCTGAAGAGCAACATCTTCCATGGTTATTGTGCATTCTCCGACGGGAAGATGGAACGTGTGTGTTTCTGGCCTCCACCTTTCTACCATTGCAAGAACCAACGATTTGTCAATCTTTGTGTGTCCCACTGTTGCAGCGATAGAAAACCCAGCTTGCTCCAAGTATGGTACAATCAGTGGACTTGGAGCCTCTATGGTATGTAGGTGACAATCAATGTGGTCCTGCAACCAAAAAGTAGAGTTGTAAGTATAGAAATAGTAAGGACCATTTAATGTAAATATCATTTGCAGACACTTACCATATCACCCACTTGCGATGACCTATGAACGTGTTGCAGTCTTAGCAAATCCATTGAAGTGAAGTTTGTATGGTGTTACCTGTTGCAGGCTGAGTGAAGGATGAGGTTGAGTGAAGAAATGAAGCTTAGTGAAGAAATGAGGCAGATTGAAGTTCAATTTATAGTGGTGAGTGGTGACATTATTGTGACCCGTCTGCCCCATCACCCGTCTGCTTCACCCGTCTGCTGCTTCACCATTTACTGTGCGCATGTGAGCGCATCAGTGACATTATTTGCTGCTGGGACCCGTCTGCTGTGACCATGTGAGCATGGCAGTGTGTCAGAATGACCCGTCTGCTGGTCATGTGGGTGTGTCAGTGCATTGGGCAGTATACTGTGCACATGTGAGCTGGTCTACTGTTTCACTTGTCTGCTTAGACAAGTGATGGGCAGACGAGTGAAACATCAGCTGATCACTTGTCTGAGGTTTCACTCGTCTAAGCAGACAAGTGAAACAACAGAGCTTAGACAAGTGAAGCCTCAGACAAGTGATCAGCTGATGTTTCACCTGTCTGCTTAGACAAGTGATGGGCAGACGAGTGAAACATCAGCTGATCACTTGTCTGAGGCTTCACTTGTCTGCCCATCACTTGTCTAAGCAGACAAGTGATTCACTTGTCTGAGGTTTCACTTGTCTAAGCTCTGATGTTTCACTTGTCTGCCCATCACTTGTCTAAGCACACAAGTGATTCACTTGTCTGAGCTCTGATGTCTAAGCAGACAAGTGAAACAGCAGACTAGTGAATCACTTGTCTGCTTAGACAAGTGATGGGCAGACAAGTGAAGCCTCAGACAAGTGATCAGCTGATGTTTCACTCGTCTGCCCATCACTTGTCTAAGCAGACAGGTGAAACATCAGCTGATCACTTGTCTGAGGCTTCACTTGTCTAAGCTCTGTTGTTTCACTTGTCTGCTTAGACGAGTGAAACCTCAGACAAGTGATCAGCTGATGTTTCACTCGTCTGCCCATCACTTGTCTAAGCACACAAGTGATTCACTTGTCTGAGCTCTGATGTCTAAGCAGACAAGTGAAACAGCAGACTAGTGAATCACTTGTCTGCTTAGACAAGTGATGGGCAGACAAGTGAAACATCAGAGCTTAGACAAGTGAAACCTCAGACTAGTGAATCACTTGTCTGCTTAGACAAGTGATGGGCAGACAAGTGAAACATCAGAGCTCAGACAAGTGAATCACTTGTCTGCTTAGACAAGTGATGGGCAGACAAGTGAAACATCAGAGCTTAGACAAGTGAAGCCTCAGACTAGTGATCAGCTGATGTTTCACTCGTCTGCCCATCACTTGTCTAAGCAGACAGGTGAAACATCAGCTGATCACTTGTCTGAGGCTTCACTTGTCTAAGCTCTGTTGTTTCACTTGTCTGGCCATCACTTGTCTAAGCACACAAGTGATTCACTAGTCTGCTGTTTCACTTGTCTAAGCTCTGATGTTTCACTTGTCTGCCCATCACTTGTCTAAGCAGACAAGTGATTCACTTGTCTGAGCTCTGATGTTTCACTTGTCTGCCCATCACTTGTCTAAGCACACAAGTGATTCACTAGTCTGCTGTTTCACTTGTCTGCTTAGACAAGTGAAACAGCAGACTAGTGAATCACTTGTGTGCTTAGACAAGTGATGGGCAGACAAGTGAAACATCAGAGCTTAGACGAGTGAAACCTCAGACAAGTGATCAGCTGATGTTTCACTCGTCTGCCCATCACTTGTCTAAGCAGACAGGTGAAACATCAGCTGATCACTTGTCTGAGGCTTCACTTGTCTAAGCTCTGTTGTTTCACTTGTCTGCTTAGACGAGTGAAACCTCAGACAAGTGATCAGCTGATGTTTCACTCGTCTGCCCATCACTTGTCTAAGCAGACAAGTGAAATAGTAGACGAGCTCACATGTGCACAGTATACTGCCCAATGCACTGACACACCCACATGACCAGCAGACAAGTGAAACTGACACACTGCCATGCTCACATGGTCACAGCAGACGGGTCCCAGCAGCAAATAATGTCACTGATGCGCTCACATGCGCACAGTAAATGGTGAAGCAGCAGACGGGTGAAGCAGACGGGTGATGGGGCAGACGGGTCACAATAATGTCACCACTCACCACTATAAATTGAACTTCAATCTGCCTCATTTCTTCACTAAGCTTCATTTCTTCACTCAACCTCATCCTTCACTCAGCCACATTTCTTCACTAAGTCACCCAACCACATTTCTTCACCAAGTCATGGCACCTACATCAGTCTTTGTTACACTCTATCACAACGGCCAAATTGAAATGGACTCTCCATACGGGGTGTTGTTTCAGTGCGACCACCCAATCTTGCTGAAGGTGAGGAAAACCATCAACCTTCAACAACTGAGAACAACTATCCATACAAAGATAAAAGCCGGCAACGACAAGAGGGTGGGCGATATTGTTTATCGATATCCTATGTCCATTGCAACGGGATATGTTCGATACCAGCCACACTATCTTCAAGGAGATGAGGATGTAGAACTGATGTTCGACATGTTCGACAATTGCAAAAGCCTCAACCTCGGCGTTACCACCATTGAGCTATACGCACATCTCGAGGATGTTTCCATCGATAACCCCCAAGCCGAACCGTCCTACATCTTTGACCTTAATGCACCAACGCAAACATTCCACACATCTTTCCCTGAATCAGAACCCTACCACACATCTTTTCCAGTGACTGAAGACTACCACCCATCTTTCCCTTCCTCCTCTGACTATGACTACAACCCATCTTTTCCTTCCTCCTATGACTACCGCCCATCTTTTCCTTCCTCCTCTGACTACAACCCATCTTTTCCTTCCTCCTATGACTATCGCCCCTCCTTTCCTCCGGCCGAAGAGTGCAACCCATCATTCCTTGATGCCGAGGACAACCACCCATCCCATGTTGATGTACAAACTCATGCAATTCCCGTCAGCGTCGTGGCTGGGTTCCACCACGAAGAAGTTGGTGACTTCAGTGAGGATGAAGCCGAGATTCTTGCACTGTCAGTCAATGATGACGACGACGACGAAGAAGAAGAAGCTGGTGTGGGTCCCTCCTCAACCGCGCCTCCATACGAACCACCACCACACTTTCGTAATGTGAACTTAGATGGGGTTGCTCCATCAGACGATTTCAGCCACGTCCTATCGCGAGTGTCTTTGGATCAAATTGATGTCCCAGATAGCCTACAAACAAACATGAGGTTTGCTACAAAAGAAATGGCCCAGTTTGCTATCAAGGGATACCATATCAAGAACTCCCTGGATTTCAAGGTAGAGCACTCCGATAACGACAGATGGATGATTAAGTGCAACAACCCTGCATGCCGGTGGAGGTGTAGAGTGAAGAATCGCACAACAAAAGGCTATTGGGAGATCCGTAAGCTGGACGGACCACATACATGTGTATCAGCAACTCTCTCACAAGATCATCGGAAGCTTGACTCGAACATTATTTGTGAAAGTATCAAGCAAATGGTGAAGGAGGATCCGGCGTTGTCTATCTCGGTGTTGATTGCCCACATACGAGAAAAATACAACTATACCACAACGTATAGGAAGGTATGGATAGCCAAGCAAAAGGCTATCGAACAAATATACGGGAACTGGGAGCTATCTTACAATTACCTTCCAACATGGCTCATGGCCTTACATACTTATGTTCCGGGCACAATCACTGAACTGCAGACGCTGCCAGCTTACGACGGGGCCTATCTAGTTCCCGATAAGAGAATCTTCCACCGTCTTTTCTGGACTTTCAAGCCTTGCATTAGTGGATTTGCATTTTGCAAGCCAATTGTTATGGTGGATGGAACATGGCTGTATGGAAAGTACAAGGGGACGCTATTGATTGCAACAGCTCAAGATGGAGCCAACCAACCAATTCCCATAGCCTTCGCTCTTGTCGAGGGTGAGACGGCAGAGGCATGGTTTTTCTTCCTCCAAAACTTGAGGAGGCACGTCACACCCCAAGCCAACATAACATTGGTCTCGGACAGGCACGAGTCAATAAAAGCTGCATACCGGCGAGCTGACAGTGGATGGCACAATCCTCCTTCAATGCATGTGTATTGCGTTCGACACATCGCACAAAACTTCATGCGGAGATTCAAGAATGCAGATATGAGAAAGAAGGTCGTCAATATGGGTTAGTACCGCAGTCATACAAATTGCAATTATTTATTGTTTCTATTCTATTCATGTCAATTTAGACATTTCTAACATTCCAACCATTCAGGATACGCCCTGAACCAGCCAAGCATGCGTTATTATCGGGGTTTGCTCCTCGACTGGAACGAAGAGGCCGCGGCATGGGTTGACGAGATCCCCAAGGAAAAATGGACTCAAGCGTATGATGAAGGGCGACGTTGGGGACACATGACAACGAACCTTTCCGAGTGCATTAACAGGGTACTTAAGGGAACGCGGCATCTTCCAATCACTGCTGTGGTCCAGGCAACCTATTATAGGTTATCTCAAACTTTCGCCGACAGTGGGAGGCAACTAAGCGCAATGATCCATTCCGGTCATGTCTGGTCTGAAATTGTCACCAAGGCCATTGAGGAGGAACGGGCAAAGTCAAACTCTCACCGTGTCCAACATTATAACCGGGAACACAGCATTTTCACGGTCGAGGAGTTGATCAACCCACGAGAAGGGCGGCCTGCGGGGCGATTCAAGGTAGACTTGAACGCGAGGTGGTGTGACTGTGGAAAGTTTCAGGCCATACACATTCCATGCTCACATGTCATCGCGGGATGTTCAAGCGAAAATCACGACTATTGGAAGTATGTGCCTGCTGTCTACAAGTTGGAATATGTCTTCAATGTTTACCGCGAAGAGTTCAGCGTGGTGCCAAACGAAGCATATTGGCCAACGTATACTGGAGTAGAGGTGTGCCACAATCAAGACATGCGAAGAAATCCACGGGGTCGTCCACAATCTACCCGCATTCGCACGGAGATGGATCTGAGGGAGGGGGGAGTCGCCGTAAGAGATGTGGTCTGTGTCGGAATGAGGGTCATAGCAGGAATAAATGTCCGAACCGTGCCGGACCTTCTACGCAACAATAGAAAATTTGTATCGTTGTACCGTTTCTATATTTAATCGATGTTAAATATTTTCTATAAGTGTATTATTTATTTTTTTATTGTATTAATAAAATTAATATTTAAAATTATAATTTAAAATTAATATAATTAATTTAGCTAATTATCATAATTAATATAAATTAATATAAATTAATATAAAGTAATATAAATATAGAACATTCAAAAAAAAAAAAAAAAAAAAACCCCTTGAGAAGTCGTGTTTGTCAAAACCGACTTCTCAAGGGGTTAAAAAACAAAATCAGATATATTATGTTGAGAAGTCGTTAATTCCAAAACCGACTTCTAAACTAATTTCAAAACAGTGGTAGTTTGGTACATAATTTGAAAAGGGTGGTATTTTGAAAAATAAATATTAAAAGAGTGATATATTGAAAAAATTGCCGTACCGAACATTTCTCCAACTAAGAACTATGTCAAAGCCATACAAGTTTTGCATCCGAAGAAACAGAGAAACAGCCTTGAGTAATAATTATAAATGCCACGTGTCATATGACAGCTGATGATTGACTCATTCATATTTTTTCTCCCCGTCCTTGGGGTAAGTTGACTTGATCTCCGGCTCAATTTTCCTGGCCGTTTCCACTTGCTTTTCATGCAAAGTTTTTATGTGAATTCTTTGATAATCCATAGTGACTTTAACCTCATTTAGTGATTCAATCAAATGATTATAATGACGTATTAATATTATTTATCTAATTGAGATGACACATTTTAATTGGATAAAATAATTTTTATCCTAAGATTATTAGGGTGTCAGAGAAGGTACCAAAATTTTATTGAATATTATTTTTGAATTTTTAATATACTAAATATAGAGTTTAACTTTGATATACTGTCATGAAAATTTTTTACACAGTTAATTAATCACAAATCATACTATATATGTGACCTTCAAAATAGTTTTAATAAGGCTCGTTTGAAAATTAGGATAAGGAAGATATAATATAATAAACTATCTTATCCTCTTTTAATCTATTATTTGGTGAATCAATAGAATAGGATAAACTTATCATGATGGTTTATCCTATCTTGCTCATTAGTTAAAATTTTATTTTATACTATGTGAAGTTGAGTTAGAAACAAGCAGAATAAAATAGGAAATTCATTTACCCTCTAACCCTCACCCCTAACCATAACCCTCTAAGTCCTACTTCGTGGGACGACGTCAACGTTGTATCTCCAATGAGATGGTGGCCCAGCTGCAGCGGCGGAGCTTCGACGAGGTGGTGGTGCGACGAGGGGGTAGAATGACGGCCAGACTTTCACGCGAAATCAAAGCAGGAACATAATTTATGGATTACATCATGAAAAGTTTCACTTTTCCATAATTTATAAGCCATATATAGCTCGATTGGCCATTAATGGCGGACCTTCAACCTTCATCCATTAATAACAGATTGTAACAAATGAAGATGACAGATAAAAATATATATTTGTTATAGTTACAAATAACAGTGATAACTTAAAAAATCATATTTTTTGGTCATGTTTGATCATAGGGGTATTCACAGATTGGTTTGGTTTGGGTTTAGGATAAAATAAAATCCAAACCGATCATTTTTAATTGGTTTGGTTTGGTTCGAGTTTTAAAAACTTTTTCAGCCAATCGGATTAAGATCAGGTTAATTTGGTTCGGGTCATTAGGTTAAGGTAAAAAAAAAAAAAAGACTATTATACCTATTCAAGTTTTCATCCTCATATATTATCTTTTTTATATAAAATTTTGAATTTTATATTACTACAAGGTAAAAATATTTTTATTCTTTAATGACTTTACATAATAATTAAATTAATTTCAAATGTTGATATTACTTTTAATTAATATTTATCTTATTCTATAGTTATAACTTTATATATCTTAATCTCTTTACCTAAAATATGATAGTTAAGTTGGATAGTAAACATGACCAAAGACAATTGATAACACTAAATAAGATTATAAGAAAGTTAAAATGAATAGAAAAAGAAAAGACAAAACTAGCTAGAAAAGAGTTTTAAGTACTAAAATCTAAATGTATAAATTTAAAAGTTAAAAAAATAGTTGATCGAGTGATCGGGTTGTGTTGGGTTAAAAAAAGATAAATCCAAGAACCGAGTTGATTAACCAAACCAATTTGAACCAATTTTTAATTGGTTTGTTTTGAATTATTGGGTTCATTGAGTCAATCCGATCTAATGTACACATCTATTTGACCATGATATAATCTTTGCTATGAAAATATTTTTATTTAGTTATGTTTTGTATAAAAAGGGAAAAAAAGATCAAAAGATAATTTTGAAACAATATTTGTAATTTTACTAATTTTGTCATTTGCATATAATTTATATTATATCCTGTCATTATCTGATGCATCTCAAGCACATGATAAGATAACATAATATATACTATATAGTCGGGTTATCGGATGCATATCAAACATGGAATATGATAAGAATTTATCACACTCATATTTTCTCCTACCCTTATCCATCTCTCTTATTTTATCAGTCCTTATACTATTTTGACCACCAGACGAGTCTTGTGAGTAAAACATTTTTAATGATGTATCAATTTATAATTGGTTGACAGTATAAAAAATATTTACACTAATAGTGCATACCAATTAAATCCTTAAATATATAATCTTTTAATAACAAAATTTATGATTAATTTTTTAACAAAAAAGTTGGTTAACGATATACTAGTTTAATTTAATCTATTATTGTTTTTACAATTTCCCCTTCTCTTGGCCGACACCGTCGTCTTCCCAAGGTATATCGCAATCAGATAGACACTGATTTTGATCGTAAAAAATCAGAATCTTTTGATCATTCGTAAATGCAATTAAAATACTTTTAGTCAAGCGAATATGAAATATTAGTGCTTTATTTGGTATGAGAAAGAAAATGGAAAAGATAATATAGTAAGAAAGAATGAATAATGAATATGATGAAAAAATAGTGAATTTTAAAGGTTGTTTGATATAGGAGAAACATGAAGGAAAATAAAAATATGTAAATTTTGCTTTCCACTTGATTGGTAGGATAGAAAGTGGAAGAGGAGAAAATGAATTTTTTTTTAATAGACAAATATATTTGTTAATAATAACTATTCCCTATGGATGGAGGTAATGGTATCTATGGAATGAGAAAAAAATTAGTTTCATAAATATATTTTTATGAATTATGTTATATTAATAAAGATATTTTTATAATAAATATTAATTAAAAAATAAATTAAGAAGTATAAAATTTTGCTTCCTGAGCTAGTCTAGACTAGTTACCTTTTGGGCTTTTATTTTTTTTGTTTCTTTTACTTACTCAAAAAAAAAATGAGAGTAAAAAGAAGAGTAGATAAAAAAACGATGATTTTTTTTTCCTCTTTCAACGTTTACTCTCCACGAATAGAAAAGTTTTGATGTGGGTCTCACATAGGTTTTTTTTTCCTATGCATTTTCTATTCTAAACCTAACAAGAAAAATGATTTTTTTCTCCATATTCTTTCCTCTCATTTTCTTTTCACTCAATTTTATCCAAACAAACAAAATGTAAAAGAAAATAGAGAAAAATAGTGGATTTGAATCATCTCCTTTTATCCTTTCATTTTTCTATTATGTCATCAGTGAGAAAATGATACAAAATCAAATTTAATAATATCAACGCTAGTTTGAAAGATTATATTATCATTATGTTAAGCAAACATATATTCGTTTATTTATTTAAAAAATATGACTACCACTTAAAACTTCTATAGTTAAAATTGTTAAATAATGTAACAACCTATATACCTGAACTTTTGTTCTAAATTTAAGCTCAACTTCAGTTAAACAACACTTAGCCCAATTACGACTCTAGAGATCGTCTCAGCATACATTTCGTTTGGCGTTTGTATTGACGTTGATGCCAACGTTAATAATATGAAAATGAAACTTTCACATTTAACATTAACTTTTTTATAGTTTTGTCTTTGGAGACGTGATTTTTCCATTGCTAATATCAAACCAAACACACGCTAGCATATGTGTTTGAATTTAGCTTTGAGACAAACAGCGGTTTGGGGCATTCCCATTAGAAATTTAAACACACCCTTAATCATCATAATTCATTGGTTATAATTAATTGATTATCTAATAGAAAACTATCATTTTAAAATGGAATTTTTTTAAGAGTTTAATTTCTATATACTGATAGTGTAAATTTTTTTTACACTGATATCTAATCATAAATTATCATGTCAGTATATTTGTTTGGCTCCTATCATAACTACCTTAAAATCATATATATAATGATTGGTGATTGATTGATAGTGTAAAAAAATTTACACAGTCAGTGCATAAAAATTAAAATATTTTTTTAATTAATGAAGATATTTATTAGTAATTTAATCTCTCTCATAATTAATTAACGCAATCTTATCTAAAATATATATCTCTTTATATATTACTTAACTTGCAAGATGACCCGTTACATAATTATTATGGGGTTAAGATATGCCCTTCAGCACCAATTAAGAAATCCAAAAAAAAAATTAATTAAAAAAATTAAATATAACACTTATCAAAATATTAAATGAATTATTTTTTAATATTTATTTTTCTAATTTATTTTTTTAATTCTAACACTTAAGAGACTTGGTAACATTCACTTATAATACTTAATATTTCAATATACTCTTTTCTTTTAATGCACAACTTAAAATTTTGGCTAAAATACGATTTTGGTCCTTAACTTTTTTTTTAGGTTCAATTTGGTTCCTTAACTTTTAAAAGTTTCAATTTGATCCTTTAACTTGTCTATATTAACACAAGTTAGTCCTTTTCGTCAATAACATTGCAAATGAGTTTCAAATTGGTCCTTTAAATAGTTAACAAGTTTCAAATTGGCCTCTTAACTTTTAAATGAGTTTCAAATTGGTCCCTTAAATTTTAAATGAGTTTCAAATTGGTCCTTTAAATTGTTAACACGTATGACACTTTCGTCACTTTTCATTATGTCATTGACAGAGAGTACTAACTTGGGTTAACAAAGATAAATTAAGGGACCAAATTAAAACTTTTAAAAATTAAGGGACCAAATTAAAATTAAAAAAATAAGTTAAGGGATCAAAATAATATTTTATCCTAAAATTTTCTAACGAGCACTCTTACCAGAAGATCTTAAAGATATTTTATAATAAGTGCATTAGTCAAAGTTAACTCTAAAAGAAATGTTAAAAATAAGTTTGTAGTATAGTCAACAAGATGGGACACACACAAATGTAAGAAAGAAAGTAAAGGTTCCTCATAAATTTGGCGCCGACCTCCCTTCCAACGCATTGTCCGGGTTGTCCCTTCCATTTCTATCAGCGGAAAAACCCACCACACACAAAACACAAACACGGAGTCGGAGAAGAAAAGAGAGAAAAAAGTGACACACACGCACACAGTGGATTCAAAGACAAGAAGACGAGGTTAGAGTAAGAGAGAGGACATTCATTGTGTTGTGTATGTAGTGGTCAGAGTTGACTATAACCCCTTCTAAGCACGAAATGGAACAAGTCCCTTGTTACTATTCTTATTCTACACAAACATCAACAAAAGACTTCTAATTCTAACCTCTCTCTCCCTCCCTCCCTCCCTTTTTCTCTCTCATTTTTATTTTCGTGTAAGCTTTGCGCCAAAGAAATACTAAAAGCCAGGTCTCTCATTTCCCACTTTACCAACAGCTTCCTCTATATATTAGTATAGTTGTAATAATAACATCTTTCATTTCTTCAATTGCTCACAACTTCCATTTTCTGTATACTTCTTTTCATGTTTCTCCAACTATCTGCTCTTTCTTCAATTAACTGAGATTTTGTTAGCAGCACGCTGTCATAAAATCCCGTCCGATCTAACCTGCAATCTAAGGTGGTTATAGCTAGCTCGACTACTTTGATTCTACATATGTCAATGTTCTTTATCTTTTCTTTTTCAATGAAAGATTGATTGAGTAGCACACATTATGAAATATTATTTTCTAATTTTTTTTTTCACTTAATTAATGAGTCTCATTTTCTCTAGATCCTAGTTTTTATTCTCTGTTTGAATGATATCTAGTATTTATTTATTTATTTATTACTGATAATACGAAAATGGAATTTCGTATTGGTTGGGCTTCTCTTTGTTCGGTGTGAAAATATTATTATGATCGGAAAACAATACCACAAGGACCTATATAACAGTACTAAGTTTTTTCCTATTATATATGCCATATACTACAGTATAAACTCAGCATATTTTATTTCTTGGGATTATTTAAAATATTTGAGATATATGTGTGCTTACCACCATAACATGATTGTCTGTGTGTGTGTGAGATGAAATTTCTTTTTCTCTGTGCTCTGCCACTCTCTTTCTTTGTCGTTTTTAGACCAAAAGGCTCAATTTGTCTTACACCATAAATACTTAATTATTTACAAGCATTAGAATACAAGGAAAATGGTAAACTATGAGATCTCTTGTTTTTTATTGTCTATGGAGGAGTACAAAACTACTGAACTATCATAGAAGAACATGAAATGGATAAATTTGAGAATTATGGATTTAGCTATAGACTCGTTCGAGCTATTTTGTCAGTTTATATAAATTGGAGGGTGTTCCTTTTAAAGAGCATATCCTACTCCGGGAAACATATACTATAACAGGGTTGTCGGAGTATCTATAGTACTAATGTTATTGGAGTTACTATAGTTAGTTGATTCAAGAGCCATAGCGGTCCCCTTTGTCCCAACTGAGTAAATATAGAGGAAAATTCTTTATTATACCTAGTTATGTTGATTTGCTGCATCATGCAATTGCTTGATACAAAATTCGTTATTATAAATAGTTATGTTGACTGTCATTTTTTTTACAGACAGGTGAGAGCATTGGGGATAGCTTTGTTTCTGGAATTTGGCATTTGACTTTGACATCTCCTTCTGTGCAAAATTTGTGGCCAAGATCTAATCTTTGGACTGTAATTAATTACATATTTGGAGTAGCATGTCTGGTAAGTTGGTTTCCAAACTTCGGGTAGTTAAATGTCCTAATTGCCGGCTACTTCTTCCAGAGTATCCAGAATATAATTTGTATAAGTGCGGTGGATGTGGCACAACTCTTCAAGGTAAAAAATCTAATTATTGTGTACCATTGTACTTTTCAAGTTTTATTCTGCTGGGAAACACTGCTGAGAAAAAAAAAATTCAGCTTTAAAGTTTATGGCTGTTGCACTTTTCGAACTTCTACATAATTTGCTTGTGTTAACCATAATCTTCAATATCTTACGGTTTATTCTCCTTGCTTGATTAATATAAATGTCTTAATAAGACAAAACAAATTATTCTTCACTATATGAAACATATACCACGGCTTTAATGTGTTCCTGGACTTCTTGTATATGTGTTAATTCTTATGATTATATCCAAGTTTTGAGTTTTCAAATTAATGAGGATGCTGATTCTATACAGCCACCTCTTGCAGTTATGAATTACTGAAATTCTTTTATTTTTTTTTTCCATGCAGCTAAGAAACGAAGTGTGGCTGTGAACTCAGAATCCAGTACACAAGAAACTGATGCAGCTCCTAGAAATGCATTGGATCTTGCATCTGAGGATAAAAAATGTAGCAATAGAGAGCAGCTGGTTCCTCCTCGGGAGAATGGTTTGAAAGCGAAGGCAACTAGTTCTTCGTCAGGGGAGTGTTCTTTGGATGGAAATGTTGGAAGGGGTCAAAACAAAAATGGTAAATGCAATGGAGATCTGCCTGGACCTTTTAATTTATCTGATGAAGAACTGGAAAGTGAGCTGGATATTTATAAATTGTCACACAGAAGACACAGAGTGTCCAACAAAGGTTGTTCAAATAAGACCAGTCACTGTGAGATTGAGGAGATAAGTAGGGGAAACATGTTTTTAGAAGGATCAAAAGAGGAGTTAATTTGTGCATCAGATCAAGATGGCAATAATGAGAAATCAGCTCTAGTAGGGGTAAGTTCTGAAAAGGAAATTATTGGAAGTGATTTAGAAGGAGCAGAAGAGTTAAATAATGGAAACTTGTTACGAGAGGGAGCACAAGAGGAGTTAATTTCCGGATCAGATAAAGAAGATGACAATAATGACAAATCAGATCTGGTTGGTGCAAACCCTGAAGGGGAAATTACTGGAAATGATTTAGAAGGAGCAGAAGAGTTAAATAATGGAAACTTGTTACCAGAGGGGGCAGAAAAGCAGTTAATATCTGGATCAGATGGAGAAGATGCCAATAAAGACAAGTTAGCTCTGGCAGGTGCATACCCTGAAGTGAAAATTAGTGGAAGTGATTTAGAAGGATCAGAAGAGTTACATAATGGAAACTTGTCACAAAAGGGCATAGAAGAGGAGTTAGTTTCTGGATTGGATGGAGAAGATGCCAATAATGACAAATCAGCTCTAGTTGGTGAAAACCTTCAAGTGGAAATTACTGGAATTGATATAGCGGAAGAAGAGTTAAATAATGAAAAGTTGTTATTAGAGGCAGCAGAAGAGGAGTTAAATAAACATGCAATGGGTGGAGAAGATCCCAACAATGAGCAATCAGTTCTAGTGGGTGCAAAATCTGAAGTGGACATTACAGAAAGTGCTTCTGCTACCAAAAAATCAAGTATTGAGAACTTTGTATCTGAAAAGGGAAGCATTTTGCATGTTACTCCTGGTAAACTTAAAGAAAGTACATCTGGTAATCCTGTATCTTCTAATAAACAACCGAAGCAAGCTCAGAAAAATGTTCACCATAGCTCCGACCGTGTAAGATCTGTGGATACATTAGATACCTCAGAATTAATTAATCCCAGTTCAGAGCTTAGTGGTATTCTTGAAGGTTTGTATAAATCTCCAACCACTAGAAGCTATTATGCTTATGATGGCAGCGTCTCTTCTTATGATGGAATAGATGAGCGGTTCCCTATCCAACAAGATTCTTTTGAGAACACAAACACGGTTGCTAATGGTGTTTCTGAGAGAAGGAGCAGAAAGGGAAATGGCCTTGTTGATTGGATGTCATATGGAGATCATGGAACACAACACCAATCATATTTGCCCCATGGAAAGCATCATGTCATGAAAGACAGCCGAAGGAATCAAAACAAAGTGCTGCAGACTACAACACATGGTCATCGACATTGGATGAGAACAATGAGGGATGATTTTCCATCCAGAACTCCTTTCCATCATAATGGTTTCCAATCTCGCTATGAAAGTGGCAGCCCATCAAATCAAATGCACGATGAGCTCTGCGGCCGTTCAAGCTTTCTCTCACCTGACTCCTGTGAGGACACTGACCGGGAGAAGGTGAAGTTGTTGAGAATGATTTATAAGTTGCAGGATCAACTCAATAGGACTCGTTCTATGAGTGGAGAAACAAATGGAAGAGTTTCCACAGGTGTCTCTTATAAGGCAAAACATATTCCTGCATACCATAGCCATGACCTTCATGAGGGAAGATTTTCTCATGGTCTGGATCATCCTAGGTGTAATGGAAGATGTAGTCATGGAGTCGACTGGCGTCGAAGGCATAAATTTTCAAGGATACCTTATTCAGCTGAGGTAGCAAGCAGTGCACACCATGCGGAACATTCTTGTTTCCATTGCTGTCCACATGAGCGGAATTTCTCAGCAGATTTGCTTCAGCATGAAGAGTTATGTAGGTCCTATCCTGGCCAAGATTGTTTCTCTTATCACCCCTCTTATCTTTCAAGTCCACAAAGGTTTAAAAACTCTAAACTCCCAGTATATGGCCGTGAAACAAAATCTGATGATCGGAGGTACATAGCTCCTGAGGTGAAGAAATATTTGAGAGAGAAACACAACTTGGCTAAGAGATATTACAAGCCAGTAGCAGGTGGAGCTCCTTTTGTCACTTGTCATAAATGCTTAAAGCTGCTGCATCTGCCTGCGGATTTTCTCCTTTTTAAAAGGGTACGTCATCAACTAAAGTGCGGTGATTGTTCAGAGGTACTCAAATTTTCCCTGCAGAATGGAAGTCATATAGTTTCTTATTCACCAAATGCTATAGGCCCTCCATCAAGTGACCTTAATGACCAAAAAGAGGTGATTAATAATAACAGCAATCTACCTTCAGCATCTCATGCCAACTACTACCACTATACACCTGCAGATCCCATTTCATATGCTGATGATTATGGCCTTTCTGTCTCTAAAAGCTACTCCTCACCTGTTTCTCTGACGCAATTTCATCCCTTGCATGGCAGTGAATATGATAATCCAATTGTCTCTCGTGGTACATTCGTGCCTTTAACTGAGAAGGAGAAGATTGCTTCAAGACATTTTAGTACATGCAGGGCTCCATTAGGAACAGATGAATCAGCTGAGCTTGCATCCAATATTTCCGTGTCTCGGAAATTGTCATCAGAAATGGAGGCACGACCACCACCGAAAAGTTCATCACTTCATCAGCTAATGGGTTATTCTTCACCAAGACAAGTGATAAGAGGGACAACATCATCTGTTGAAGGTAAAGAGCTCATATTCAAGGGAGAAAATGATACAAGTCAGGAAAGAGAGTCATAATTCTCAACAGGACTAAAATGTTTGGTGAATCTAAACTGAGGCTGAGAAGATTGGGAGACTTGGGGAGTTCTCAATCAGAAATTGAGATGTAGTAACAAATCATCATATGTTGATTTGATGTGATTTAGTTTCATAGTTTCTTCACTATTTGATGTCTTGAACTAGGCAATAGGTGTATCAGAAGCAGTTTAAACTCCATTTTTCATGTATATATATACGTATACCATACCAGTTCTGCAATAGGTACCATGCACTTGTCATGCACAGAAATTAGATAATTGTTGTAAAAATATGGTTTTGGCGTATATAGAAGTGGTTAATGTGAGTATTTTAAAGTCTTTTTAAAAAATCAGAATTTGTTTTTGATAAATAGTGAGTTATGGGAATGTTTATATTATCACTAAGTTATTAATGTAAGATTTACATACTTATATTATCTAATAACCTCTCATAAAAGTCGTTTCATTAATTTAATCATCAAACTAAAAAATAGTCATCATGTTATGTATGTGTGTGTTAATGATCATAACATTAGTGAAGCAACTATTCACGGTTCATTTTTTACTGTGAAAGGTGACGTGTCAAATCAAGTAAAAGGTCAAATTAGTTCTTGAAACAACATCAATTAATTATATTGAGATGAATTTTCCAGTTACTAGAAAATGCAAACGTAAAAATTATTCTGTCCAATCAGAATGTGTCATCTTAATTAAATGAATCAAGTTAGTGGATCATGTCAAATGGTTCTCATCATCTGATTGGATCACTTAAACAAGGTAAACTTTTACTCTTCTATTTTTGGGATATTAGAGAATTCACCTTATATTTTCACAAATTTAATTTATTTGAGTGTACATTTAATCATTTAAATGAGTTCCTATATCTCCACATATTGTCAGAGATTAATATAAACGACGAAATACATATTTAAAGATTTCAAAAATGATTTCCATCATTCAATACTATTTTAAAGCTTAAAAATAAATAGAAGATAAGAAACTGGGCTTCATAGAGGGTGGGTGGTGTGTGGCACCAGCCCGTTCCTTCTTTTATTTTTAAAATTTAAAAATATTTTGCATATTTTTTTAAATCATAAACTCAGAATCCTTCACAAACAAACGCACAAATCGGAATTCGGAAGTTTTGAACCCAAAATCCTAAATTCCATTGAAGCTTTTGCTTCATCAAGCTTTTGACCCCAAAATCACACACACACACACACACACACACACTCACTCTCCAACGCTTCTCCATTTGATTCTCGCTTGACAGAGTGAGCGATAAACTAAGAGACGCAATCAGAGACTGAGACGGCCAGAGAGAGAAACAAACTAACAGAAGAGACTGAGAAGGACGTTGATAGATAGAGAGGGACGAGCATACACACACAAATATTTCTCTGTTTGATCAACGAGTTTGTGGGTATTGCTCAAATATTCTTTCTTTATAATTTCTGTGTCAACATGCATGGAAGAGAGCTGCCATAAATTGTACATATTCGTGTATTTTGTATGCTTGCACACTACATGTTTGATAAAAAAAAAAAACTTGAGCTTATTCACTGATTCTTTTCAAAATTTCTCTGAAGTTTTAAGTCATTTTTATGTTATGTTCCATATATTTATATAATAATATGACTCAAATTTGATGTTTCACAAATCTATGTTTTTGTTCCAGAATGATATATTAAACATTGTCAGCAATTTTGTTGGAATTTATATTTGTAATTTAGTACTTCATCATATGATAGTTATATCTCACTGACCGGGGCAGAAAACTGAAAGAAAAATCATCTCTGAAGAATCGATAAAGGCTTTTTCTATGATAAGATTTTTGTGTGAATGCACAGTTTTTGCCTTTTTCGGAGTATTTGGTAGAAGAGAATGCTTGCATTTTCAAAGGCCCTTTTACCATGAGTCGTGAAATTTTTTGCAGTGTTGCCATAAACCTTAGCAACTGGAAAATTAGGGTTTTCAGTGACCATGGGAGGAGGAAGGAAGAATTTGAAGAGGGCAACAGAGGAAGTGTGTGTGACCCTTCAAGATGGCCAAAGCATCTTGCAGGTTCTCTCTCTTCGTGGTTCCAATCTCATTGAGGTACTTACTGCTTTACAAGATTTTATTTATACTGAAGTGAAAATTACCAATCTTCATAGAAAATTAAATTAAATAGACTAATACTGCTTGAAAGTTTGCAGCTTTGAAAAGAAAGGTAATATTACATAATTTATAGAAGAAAAAAAAGTAATGAAAGAAAAATATAATAGTGCTTGACCCATGTAATGGTTGTAACTATTGTTCAATTGTGCATGGTAGAAGCCTCTGTCCTTGTAGTAAACAAAAGATTTGGTACTTCGTCTAGTACTTGAAACACTTAGGCAAATAGTAGTTTCTATGATACTGCAAGAGTGTTTTCAACGGCTCCGCAAGAAAAAAAACAGAAAATTAAAATGTTTTGGAGATAAAAATCGGAGATGACATGATAATTTGAGTAGACCTTATGCATAAATTTAATGTTTTAATAATTAGTTGAGTACTTGAATACCAAGGCAATTAGGCAAGTAGCTTGATAAAAACTGCACAAAATAGTGATTGTTTTAGAAAAATGAAAGAAAAACTGGAAATGGGATAAGTAATACAAGATGTGTAAATCCTGTTAAAATTATGACATTTTATGTAAAGAATCCATTCCGTTTTGGCAATGGGGAGCGTGTGTGACTGTATAGTTTCTAGGTTTCTGTATCATGATGATAGTGTTTTTCAGATAAACACCATGTCATTGTTTACTTGTTTATAATTCTTATTTTTGTTTCCATTTTGATTTTTCCCAAGGTTATGGATGCACATGGTGAAAAATCACTAGCTCTATTTCCTGCTAAATTTCAGAAAAGCATGTGGATAAAACGAGGTTTGTCCCATGTAAGGAGCAATTCAATACTTACTGTTTTAATTTTGAAGCTACTCAATATGTTATTTACTTTCTTTATAAAACAATGGTTCTGTGTTGTCATTGTTGATTTTCTGAAGCTTCAGATGTTAGTCATTATTGACCATATGCTCAATCATAGAAATGGAGTGTCTCTCTTTTCAACTGTACCTAATTAGCTATTCTTAATCAAACCTTTTTAGCTTCATTCTTCAAGAATTTGGAAAAATCTTAGCTAAATTTGCCCTTATGGGTTATAGAGCTTTTTAAAAGCAATGTCAACTCCCCTCTACCACCCCAGTTTGTCAAACTTGAACATATTTATTGTGTATACTGCTTGAAACATTGATTGTGGGCTTTTTGCATGATCTGTTCTGGGAATTGGCTAGAGAACCATATTTTTATCTATACATTTTATGGAACATCAACCCATCAGCCGACGAACTTGATGTTGAAATCAGGAGATTGAACTTTAAAAACTATTTTCTTTCTTGCTCTGCCTCCACTGCATTGATCAACCAATCCAAGCTGCTTTCTCAATGTGCAGGGAGCTTCGTTGTAGTTGATGAAAGTGGAAAGGAAAAGGCACTTGAATCAGGTTGCAAGGTTGCATGTCTTGTTTCTCAAGTTCTTTTCTACGAACAAGTTCGAGCACTTAAGAAATCTCCAGAATGGTGTGCTCTTGTTTCTAACTTTGACTTCTGTAGTTTTATTTGCATTGGATTCCCCTGTTGAATAATTGTATAATTAATGATGCTAGCAAAACACTCTTTACCACACTCCCTTCAACACATACTCTATTATTGGATGGATTTCATGTGAGACCCACTGAATAGAGAGTAAGGCCATGTGATTAAGTGGGTCCCATATGAAAGCCACCCAAAAATAGAGTGTTGCTAGCATTTCTCTCGTATCATAATAATTTGTCATCAGACTAGGATTTTACATGGTAGCTAGCTCCTAATGGTACCAATATCCTAGGCATCATATATTCACTTTTTCAGTCATTGCTCCATGTAGGCCTGAAATTTTTAAATCTGGGATAGTAGATGATTTAAATGAAAGAACCACCTCCCAACAAGAGAATAAGGTGGATGAGAGTGATGATGATGATGGACTGCCCCCACTGGAAGCTAATACAAATCGGATGAGACCTTTTGAGCTACAAGCTGATGAAGATTCAGAATCCAGTACAGAAACAGATGCTTGAATGATATAGTTTGGTTCTCATACTTGCATATGAACGATTATATTCAAGTTCAACCGATAATGTATGTGAAAGAATGTTCTTTACCTATCTTCTGTGCTGATTCTGCTGAATATTTACATGTTCAACTTTCAACTAAAAAAATATTTGAGTTTGCATTGACATGTCAAATTATGAATCACAAACAGCTACCTGAAATCAGTTGTTTGATCAATTGCCTGTTTGAGGTCTCAGTTTTTTTTTTTTTTTTTAAATGTTCAACCTTTATTGTTACTTCATTATTTTTCACATTGCATTGTGTAATGTTCTGGTAGTTAGCTGAACAAAGGAGCTTGCATCTTATGACTTCGTCAGATGCGAGCCATCTTTATAATATATCCACTATCCACTGTATTTGACTTAGAAGCGCCTGCAATTTCCTAACAACGTTGCACTTATCAATAAATTGTTTGGATCATGCTAGAGGGAACTTATGCAGTTTCCATGATTTTATCCATGTGAAAACTATTTTCTAGCACATGGGAATTCACTTATAAATATTTTTTAGAAAGTGACCAATAGGAAAAAATATTCCAGTCATTTGGGTGAAATATAACTCAGCAAATGCTTTTAGCTTAATTGTCGAAGGTTGTGAGCAACATCATCCTTGTGCTCCCATGGTTGGGTTGGAGAGAAGGCAACAGAGTTTTTGGTTGGTGGTTGGCAAAATTTGTTCATTCAATGTTACATCCGTCTGCATTATTGGGATGCTCCTCCTGCTGGTTGTGGCCGCATTGTAAGTGAGGATATATGGTATGTTTGGGGTGCTTGGCCTTATAACCAAAACCAATAATCAATGACTACCTGTTTGAGCTAACACTTTCTTTATAAATGAATTAATGTTATTGTTCTTTATTATAATGTAAAAAAGGAATAAAGCAAGACAAATAAAAGGATGAAATCAGTCCATGTGAAATTTTATAATGTAATATAGTATTAACCGAGTGGTTATAAAACGTAAATCATACATTTTTGTCTTTCATAAAAATAATAATATTAGAGTTAATTATGGGGATAATATTCCAATTTTTTTTTTTTTTTTGATAGAAAAGGAGACATCTAATTAAAAAGCAACTAAACGTTGGGTGAAATACCCATTACAATCATTCTTAATAAACATATCTAAAAGAGAAGAAACAGAGTGCACAAGTTGCAACTCCATAGAAGCCTCTAGCCCACTCTTTGCCAAAAAATCAGCACACTTATTTGATGAGATAAATGCAAAGGTGTATGCGAACCCAGGCCCTTTCAGTACGCTAATCAATGCTAATATTAAACTTGGTTTCCGTTTAATCATTTAATACACATGTTGGTGATACATGGGCATTAATATATGTTTCGGCTTTTACCATTTTTATTTTAGAGAATGCTAGTTAAGGAAGCAAGAAAAGAAGTTTTTCATTAGAAATTGATGTACTTAATATTTGAAGAGATGATATACTTAGTTTTTCAATGCAAAATTATTTTTTTTTTGTTTTCTTAAAAATAGTCCGTAGGACACTCGTTAGCATGACCCTTCGATTTTTTTATGGTGGGGTTCTCAAGTCATAATTTCTGGTTGAGAACCATGTTTACAAACGCTGCATTTTCTTCCCAGAAAAGCACTGTTTTAGTTATTTAAATTGTAAATATTTGTGGTATTAGTTGTTTATTTTAAAAATATATATTATTTTAGTTCTTGAAAAATCGTAAGCACTTATGACGTTAGACGTTAGTTTTTAAATTTGTTTTTTTTTACTGAAGTTTTTAAATTTGTTAAAGTTTATATATTTTAGAGATTTATTTGACTGGCGGATTACAATTTCGAAAATTGATTTACTCGGTGTACATAATTACAAGGACTAAAATAATAAATTCTTAAAGTTAGAGACAAATATGACCGTTACTTATAACTTGACGATTGAAATGGTAGTCTATTAATTTTTTCTCGTATCTATCTATTTATAATATATTAAAATACACTTCCAAAACCTCCCTTTGACAACTCATATTATATCCTGCCACATATGACCACTTGTTACACATCATAAAAAATCCAACCTGTCCATTCTCTAAACAACTAAACAAGAATAATAGATTCTTTATTGAGGGCAAAGGCAAGTGAGCATTTCAAGGATATCATGATCTCACTTCCTTGGTGAGGGCACCGTCTACTACCCCTTCTTCTTCATCCCTGTTTGCCGCCACTGTCAACCCATTATACTTTGCTGCGAAATTTCCAAGTGAACAGAACGCCCAAGCTTCTGTGTGTCTCTCTCAGCCGAAGCTTCTGTGCCTTCCATTGAAAAGGTTTGCCTCATTTCTCTCTGATTTTCTCACAAAAAGATCTTCATTTTCGGGATCAAATTTCTCACTAACTCTCAAGTCTCAACCAAGTTTCTGGTGCTATCTTGCAAAGGTATGATTTTTCTTTTCATTTCTCTCACCAAAACTTTTTCTCTCTCTTAAGACTGTGATCAAGAAAGCAATGAGGTTCTCTCACTTTTTATTTTAAATGATTCTGTATAAACAATTATTGAGCCTTTGTTTTCAAAGCTTAATTGTAGAAGGGTGCTTCATTCTGATGTATGAATCTCGAAATTTGTCTAGCATTGTATTTTTAGAAGAATAAAGACTTTATGACAAAATACTGGCATATGAATCCATGACCTTTTATAAGGGGGCAAAAATTGATATTACATTGTATATTTGAGCCACTATCCATCCTTTCTACATTTGTATTACATTGTTGGACATGAAATTTTGGAGCATACATAAATTTTTTTGCCTTATGATAGATATACTGAGTTGCCTTTTATTTCAATTATACATTGAGGTATAGGATTTTGCATTCAAGTAAAATGCAATGGGAGACTCTATCATATTGATAGGCCTCTAATCCTATAATTTGTGGTAATGCTTGCTTTGCAGGCTGAGCAGAAGGTAATTCACAGGGCAAATGAAGGTAACGTACCGCTAAGTTGGGATATTAAGTATCAGCTAATTAGTCAAAAATTTGATACATGACAAGGCAATTCACAATTGACTTAAATAGTTTGTCAGTGAATTTGTAGCCTTCTTCTGGTTGTTTTCCTTCATGTCTCTTGCATTTTTCTTATATTAGTGAGATATTAAATATGCAACATAGGAGCATGAGTCCCATATTAGCTAGGTGTGAGACACGTAAGTATTATCTAAAGCGGAGGCTCTCCAACTTAATTGCCAGACTTTTAGCAGTGGGCTTTCCTCTACATCAGTAATTTCATTTGATAGTCTGAGAAAATGTCATGATGAAAACCTACAATTTAGAAAACAATAAATACAAATTGTAATTTTTTTTTTCCTATCATTGTTCCATACTGGTTTCTTAAGTTGATATTGATTAATAAATAGTAGGTTGATATGTTTGTGCATAAGTATAGACTATAACCAGTTTCATCCATAATACCTCATGTTACCTTTATTATCTTCTTTTGAAAAAAAATAGGTCCATTTTGCAGGTACTCACCAAGAAGAAAGCTATCCTATAATAACTCATCAAAGCATCATATGCTTACAAGATATCTTTCTCCTCCATTTTGCAGGTACTGAGATATGATTACTCCACTATTTTTATTTCATTTTTTGTCAATAAATTAATTTCATTACGACGTTAAACCTCATTCTCATTCTATAGTGTTTTTTAGCTGGTTTTGGCCTGGATGTCAAAGACAAAATTTATGAGATTTGTCCCACTATGACTTCCACTGTAACAAAAGATGTAAG
This sequence comes from Ammopiptanthus mongolicus, assembly GCA_039655645.1. Lineage (NCBI taxonomy): Eukaryota > Viridiplantae > Streptophyta > Magnoliopsida > Fabales > Fabaceae > Ammopiptanthus > Ammopiptanthus mongolicus. The sequence continues at coordinate 19,607,849 of CM077345.1, forward strand.
TGACCATACATTAAACATTTTGACTTCTGAAGTACAAAGTTTAAGAGAGGTTAAAAATGCAAAGAATGCAGGTCATTATTCTTGCTCATATTTTTCATCTTGACAAAAACCAGATTTATTTTAGGTAGACTTTCTAAATTTTAATGTTGTATCAGCTTCAGAATCTTGCAACTGCACTATTAGAGATGTGGAATTTGATGGATACAACAGTTGAAGAACAGAAGAAATTTCACAATGTGACCAGTAAAATTGTTGCTTTCTAATCTGAATTTACTGAGCCTAACATGTCCTCAATTGACAACATCATCTATATGAGTTTGTTTTTATCTTATAGTCTTGGTTTTGTTCTTCTCTTTCACCTAAAATAAATGGGTTTTTCTCCTTGCGGGTGGTGAAGGACGTTAGAAGGCTTGAACAACTTCAATTAACCAAAATCAAAGAACTTTTACTGAGAAAGAAGTTGGAGTTAGAGGAAATATGCACGAATACACATTTGACTACACAAACAGTTTTTCCTAGCAGATATTCAATTGAGTTATATTAGACTCTTGAGTAAGTTTTTTTATTTGTTTTTTAAGGTTGTTGTTAGTTGCAAAAATGATTAAGGACTTATTACTGTAACATACATAAGTTTACATTTGAAGATAAATTTATGTAACTGTAAGGAAAACGTGCATTGATTATTCGAGATTGAGATATGATTCCTCACCATGAAGGTTCCATTCCTCAACATGCACTAATTATTCGAGATTGAGATATGATTCCTCACCATGAGGTAGATGTAACTTTCATGGTGAGGGATAGAGGTAGAAGCCTTATATAAAATCACTAACTACAAACTGAGTTTTATTCTCTGTAGGTCCAATTGTGAAATTTATACAGATAACAATGTTCTTGCCATTGACGGGTCAACAGAGAAAGTTCCAGAAAATTGTGTAGCCATATGGAAATATCTTGGGATTTATACTGGTGAAGAAACCAAAACAATTTGTTTCAGTTTTCAATGAGAAAACATTCCCACCTGGCTCATATATCCTCTTCACGGTATTACCTAAAGGATCATTAGTGGTTAGTAATGCCAAATTTTTTAGTGACGTATTAGTTCGCTTATGTTCTTATATTGTCTTTTAAGATCCCTTTATGGTAACATACCTGACTTTTAACAAGTTCACTTGGTTATTAGGAGCTTAGTGTTTTCCATCAAATTTGGTACTTACAAAGTAATGAAGTATCTTATAGTTATTGCGCATCAATCTGCCCTTATTGCACACAAATCCGCCTTTTTATTTATACCTAAATCTGCTTGATTCTTTATTCTTTTTGAAATAGTTCTGTTCTTTTTATAAATATTGGTGCATTTTTTAATATTTTTTAATTTCGTGATTACTGAACTTGCCAGCAAAATTTATAATGGATCTTCTGGTCCTTGGTAGACCAACAACCATTGAATTCAAGACAGGATGGGAGAGAAGTTCAATTGCAAGATTAGTTGGGTGATGAACGATACACAAGCTTATCTTGGTAGTGAATGGAATATGTTCAACACGAAAAATCGATTGAAGGGAGGAAACATCGTTGTTCTGAAATCATGCCTTATGACATGCGAAGTTCAAGTGATGACACCTAGTGCTCACCAAATACGCTTCTTGCAGGGTAGTGATGACACCTAGTGGCCAACCTTTTTGGAAAACGCTCATCACATATGGAGTAAAGAGCCGTAACAAGAAAACGATTGGGTGGCGCAATGCGGCGGCCTTCTACTGAAAAACGATTGGGCGGCATGTTCCAGCGGGCTTCTACTGGAAAATGTTTAAGCCGCATAAGGCAAATTCTCTCCTTACATCCAGGTGCCCTAGCTGCACAACCTCTCTTTTCTTACGGCCATCACGCGATTTCTTTCCTCTTCTGAATTCCAGATCGCGCAGAAAGAAATGTGATGCTCACACCTCTCTACCCTAATCTCATATTAGTGAGTAACTGTTAAGTCATATAAAGCTTGAATTAATGTAGTTGGGAATATTTGTCGTTGATGTTGTTGGATCGATCCCATGGTAGGAAGAAGCATTCTTTTTGAGATATTGACTTGAACTCATTGTACTCTACCTATTCGATGAAATGTTCAGATTGGGCATCGTATTCTTTTTTTTCTTTCCTTTTGCACTTTGGTTAATGATGCTTTGATTAGATTATTATTTTCTACTCCGAGTACCGATTGAAAATTGTGAATCGTTCATTCTTTGGGATTAGATTTGTTGATGTGCATCTGGGCATCAGAAAATCTGGTCGGATGGTTTATGAATGCTTCCTCCTACATGCTTATCCTACGTGTGTGATTTTGTATTGTACTTGAAGAACAATATTCACTTTCTTGAACTGCACTTCAAGAACAATATTTAGTCTTTACACACTTGATTTTTGTGGTGGTACTGTTATAAGGCTTCGATAAATTTCAGTGATGTTATGATGCCTAGCCAAGTTGCATTTGTTTGCTGTTTGATTTTTCCATTTAATTGCTGAAACACCTATCACCATGGCTGTTGCCGTGAAGATCATTTTTGGTGTTGTTTTGTTCATGTGAAGTTTCTCCAAATTTTGCTAAAGGCTGGAAACTCTTTTAAAATGTTTCAACACTTCTTGATGATTGAGTAAAATGTTAGTTGTGACACCCTCATTTCTTTGATCCTTGATTAGTAAGTGGATTTGTGTGTGGTTGTGAGTTTCGGGTGACCTACAAAGGGTGATGGGCAAATGCATGTCAAGAGAATAAAACATTATGGTGGGCAAATGCATTATAGTAATTTTATTACTGAGAGTGTAACAAACATAATGTTGGTACTGTAAGAGACGTAAGAAGTTGTGGGGTTGAAGCAATTTGGTGTGGGAACTATGGTTCATGTGCTATTCTTCAGCCACAAGTTTTGCTTGTCCAGTTTTTTTTTTTTACTAGGTATTCTATTGTTGCTCTTTTATGGTTTCATTTGATATGTTGTAAAGACTTCGTTTGCTAATCTATTGACACATCTTGTGCTTTTGGTTAGCTATTTCTTTCATTAATAAAATCTTTGACTTATAAAAGAAAACCATCTAAAGTACTTGGAATCTAGCTCAACATCTCTTAGGTAAAGTCATATTCTCTTCACTCTTGATCAATGATCTGTTATGTATGATTAATGTAAATAATGATTTTTAGTTACTATATTATTTAGGCAATTAAGCTACCTTGCTTAAAGGAAAAGGCATTGAGCAAGATCTTTTAAAAAATACAATATCGCCCTTTAGGCTTTAGGCCTCTTTTATTTATTTAATTATTTGTTTTCTTCTTCTTTATTGTCACTTTATTCCAAATTTAAGACTACAAAATTTTAAAATAAAATTGTAACCACACAACGTGTGGGTCACAATCTAGTTACAATTAAGTAACACACAACATTTTAATACGACATCAACCCTTTGCTACCATGACTTTCCTGTGTTGATCTTCACGCAACGATCATATTGAAACTTGAGTTAGAGCTTCATCTTTGCGATAAAGTAAAGGTGAACCACCATACATGTTGGAGCTAGCGAGTGAAACGGATTAGAAGAAAAGTTTACTTTCGAGCCATTCTTCAACAAGAAGAGAAAATAAATGTTCATTTTTTCCTCTATCATTGTTCATGGTTATCTAGTTTTTATGGGTTAAATATGTTTTTAGATCCTACAAAATTGCAATTTTTCGATTTTAGTCCCTGTAACACTAATATTATTGCAACATTACTAAGCCCTGTTGGCAGTGGTGGAGCTTGCCTAAAATTTTAAGAAGAGCCGTTATTGACTAAAATATTATAATTTTTTTTTGATAAACCAAATATGTATATTAATAATAATGGTATTGAGTATACCATAAACCATTTACAATGAAGTCCTTAGAAAAGATCCGAGCAGAACGTAGGCTTAGAGAAGAACAAGACGCTGCATATCTTGCATCTTTGCAAATAGACAAGGTGTTTGTGGCTCTCCACTCTCAACATTTTAACTTCTAATTTAAGCTCATTCTAAATGAACTCACTTTTAATTTTATCTTCAAGAGAGAGAGAGTTCATAAGCCAATGGAAGCTCATAACACTAGAAATTATGGGAAGCTGGGGAACAATTTTGTCAATGTCAGTAAACAGAATAATAAAATGAATGAGTCTACTAGTGAAAAACATGACAAGGTAATTGAAAGGAGGGGAAGTGAGTCTCAGGCCACACAGGTACATATACTTCAATCCTACACAACACAAAGTTAGAAGCATGTCCAAGTTTTATAGCTTTTAACTTAAGTATGTTTGTCAAAACCTGACAGGAGCTGTGGCTCCAATGGGTCTCCAAGAAGCTCCGTCACTGCCTGTTGGGTATGCATTAATGATAGTAAACAAAAGGAAAGTGGTGTTGTTATAATTAACCTTTTTTTCTTCATAGGGAGACTCATAAAACGCCTTATATGGGAAGGGGGAGAGAAGAGAAGGGAATGCGAAAGGGGCGGAGCATATTGCGTGAGTTAAAATCCGCACCCTCACAATTCATGTCGCACAACTTAACTAACTAAGCTGACTCAAGATGAGGGTTATGACCTCTTTCCTTGCCTGGTAATAGTTTACTGATGGAAAAGAAATAGTTCAATGGAGGAGATGAAATTTAATATTATTATTTTATTCACATCCTTTTGTAATAATTTCATAATTTATAAGTTTTAGAAATTAATAAATTAATTCAATATTTATTTTGGATTTAAGGGACTATGATATTGAATTTTATATATATATATATATATATATATATATATATATATATATATATATATTTATAAAATTAAATAAAATAAATTTTATATAAACTACACTTTTGGCCCCCTATTATTGACCATGTGTGATTTTGGTCCCTATAGTTTTTTTGATGCACATTTGGTCCTCCTATTTTTTAAATGTTGCAAATTTGGTCATTCCATTCAATGTCTGTTTATTTTTTCAATGATCAACATAGAAGAATCACTCCTCTAAGCGTACAAAACCTTTAGTTGAAGTTCTCCCTCATCTGACTCTCCAATTTAACATGATTCAATTCTTTTATGCTATTTACTGGTTTTGTCCCTCCTTTTCAGGACCTTTTTTTAGTTCTACCAGAGATCTTTTACCATAGAAGCTCAACAAGAGGTTCTTTGTACGTTGAGCAATTGTTCTTCCATGTTAATCATTGAAAAATTAATGTACATTGGATGGAAGGACTGAATTTGCAACATTGAAAAAATAGAGGGACCAAATATGTACCAAAAAATTTTAGGGACCAAAATCGCACATGATCAATAGTAGGAGGACTAAAAGTGCAATTAAGTCTTTTTTATTATATAACACCAAAGCCATCTACAATTTTGCTTGTTGCAATATAGAGACACCATCCTAATGGTTTGTTTCACTTACCTTGAATAAGAAAAACTAGCCAATCAATATATAAATAAACCAAATATTCCCTTACGGTAAAATGATACGCAAAGATTTGCTACGATTCTGCTGGTGGCAATTAATTAGCCTATCTTCTACTGATTGATGATGCTGACTAGTTAGGGATATTAAGATGGGACGAAATTTGAGACGACCCGCCATCTCATCAGTAGAACCTAAGATATTAACTAATCTTAATCGCATAATAAAGGTTAGCGTGCCTTATTAATACAAAGTGAAGCGGAAAATTTTGCGCGAAAGGAAATTAATAAACGGCACGCTACGCTTCAGAATACACAGCTTTAAATATAAAGAAATATACCACATACATCATTGTCCTATCAGTAGGGCTACAGTAGTAAAGTAGTACATACAGAGTATATTGTTACAAACCAAAATAACAGTACGAAAGATAGGCCGAGAGACAGCTCTCCGGCTAATCACGATCACCGCCCAACCTCTCGAGGCTAGGGTCCGTAGCCCGTCCTCCGGCGTCAGGCTTGTATGGAATGCCGTCCAGTTCCTCAGCAGCTGGTTCCTCTTCGGGATCTTCCCATTAAATAAAGTAACACATATAGAAAATAAAGGGAGATAAGAAACATAATTCATCAATATGGGATAGAGACATCAGTACAGCATATATATACATCACACAACACAGATAACATATACAACACAACATCACCCATATCTTAAGTCACCCATCAGAATCGTCTCAAACATCATTCTCTCAAATAAGCCTATAAGAGAGATACTAGTCCCTATGTATATGCTGTCTTCCCTATATGTATGTCGGCCGATACATCACGTCCCCAATTGGATATACTCATCGAGATTACATCACATCCCGCCTCGGGATGTTAAGTAACGTCCCCAATTGGACATCCCCTTTGGACCAAATGCTGTCGTATGAAATGATATGAAAATGCAACAAACATCCATCGCAGGTTGATATCAGAACCTCACGCCTAAACACTCATCCACGACCACGACATATCGCATCACATCAACATCAACATCAACATCACATCATCATCAGCATCACGACGCCTTGCATCTACGAGCCACAGCTCCACGGTCGGGACCACAACGATATCAACCCGAACAACATCAACGCTCACCATACTCTCATCAACACTCAACCAACCAATCACAATAAACATCGCAACAGAAGATCTTTCCAGTACAGTTATCATCATAAATTCAGATAATAGTTCATCAAATAGACAGTTCACCAACACAAAATCAACAGGTAATCAATTAAATAATTCAACACAACCCACCTCAATCAGTCTCATCATTCATAATATCAACCTACCGGTGATAGCCCAAAAGTACCTACACCTAGGGTCTAAGCACTTTATCTAGGGCTCAACCTCTATTAGGGTTTTAGGGTTCCCCTATATATATATTCTATAATAAGCTTGCCTTCCCGACGATATTAGTTCTTTCTCTCCACCTTAGTGATTTCCTCGTGCAGCTCCGGCTACTACTCCGCAGCTGTCCGTCGGGTGCGCTGTCGAATGTTCGAGTCCTGTCCGATTCTGTACAACAAAACACAACCAGAAATCAATACAGTTAAATCAAAAACTCCCTAATTCCTTAGGATTAGCTACCGCCCCTAGTTAATTAATTAGGTTAGGGATGTCTAAAAAATTTCCTAACTCTTGGATCAATGATCCTCAGGTATCCCTAAACATAATCAATGAAGGCAATAACTCAAAAAGTAACGAATTCTCCTACTGCACTACCCTTAGGGTTCGGCTCCATTGAATGAAAAACATGAAAAATAGCTAGGGAGCTCCAAAAATCCTCATTTCTTGAATAACACCCTAACTAAATGTAATAACCCTAGATATCAACTCAAAACATCAAAAACCAACCAAAAACCCTACCCTACTCAATAGGGGGTTTCGGCCTCTCTATGGTTAAATACCCTAGAGAGATTTCTTGGCTCTAAGCTCTTGGACCATACAACTATGTCATGAACCTAGGCTATAGAAATTGGTTTGGTATCAAAATGACTTTTCTACAATTTTCTAGAGATTTTTGAAGTTTAGATCTAGAAATTGAAACTCATAAAAATAAAAGGAGAAAATAAAGATTGAGAGCTCAAGGATGAAATCTATACCTTCTAAGTGATAGAGGAGGATGAGAGGAGCAACTTTGCTTCACAAACTTTCTTGAAAAAGCTTGAGGAAGCTTGAGAAAAATGAAGATGAAAAATGGAGGAAGAAGAAGAAAATAGAAAGAAGAAGAAGGAAGAAGAAGAAGAAGGAAGTGAGGGGAGAGAGAGAGACCAGCGAGAAAGAGAGAAAAATGAGTGAAGACTAGTGTATTAAATAGGAATTATTAAGTGAAGGTGAAAGGTAAAAGGTAAAGAAAGTAATTAGTAAAAACTAATCAAGGGCAATTTGGTCAATTCATATCCTGACATTTTGAAAAATCCTCACGACACTGATAGGAGTCCTCAAATAATTTAACATAGCCCTGGTATGAAAACTATTGGCTCAAGATTCCCGAAAAACCCTAAGACAACTCGAATCGTCTATCCGATCGATTTTCGGTCCGAATATAAAATATTATTTATATTTTTGGACGTCAGGATACATTTTAGCAAAAAGGTAGAAGATTGAATTTTAAGACAAATGGTTTTGACCGTTAGTCAAAATGAGGTCATGATAGTAGAAAAATACGATTATCCGAAAAAATATAGATAAGGCTCCGTTTGAGTTTTCGGCCCAAAACTTAACCATAGTCTCCTATGATGGCGTAGAGTGTGACTATGGCCTCGGAATAATTTATTAAATTTTCTAGACCCTATAATAAAATACAATGTTTTAAATACTGACTAAGTAAAAAGATTAAGAAAATCGGGATGTTACAAAATTCGTCTGTTGCAACTCTCTACCCCATTCTTTGTACCACCACTAGAAGATTGTCACTTTTTTTTTTTTATCAGAAGGAAATAACAAACAACAACAACAAGAAAAACTACTTACTACTTCCTAAGCCTAGGCCTAGTTATACCAATAGCATCTGCCAAAAGAACACAATTGAGTTGAGGAGGGCAGCTATGCCAAGAAACTCTTGATCCCGATAAGTTCCATGCTTAGCTAACCAATCAACACATTGATTACCCTCACATAAAGTATGTTGGAAAGTCACATGCCAATTCAGATTATTGTAGCTCCTAATGTGATTAATGAAAGGTGCATGAGGATGAAAAGGAGACACCCCTACATTAATTATCTCCACAGCAGTTTTGGAGTCAGATTCGATGATAACAGTGGAATAACCTGCTTGTCAACTTGTTTTTAGGCCATATCTGATAGCAACCAGTTCAGCATTCAAGTTTGTTGTCCAACCACCAAAACCTGAAAAACCAGAAATCTATTCACCAAGAGAATTTCTAATGCTGCCACCAAATCCTGCTCTTCACGGATTGCCAAAAAAACTGCCATCAACATTTATTTTAATGCAGTTATCAACTGGGAGATGCCAAGCCACTTCCTTCTGAATGAATGTATTGTCAGTAGGATCAATAGTCGAAATGATCAAGCTAATGGATGAGTGAATCTGGTTGGTGATATGCGAGTCTTGCCAACAAGTATCATCAAAGATTTCCACATTTCTGGCCTTCCAAATAATCCAACAAGTAATGATAAAAAAACGTTCCATCATCAGCAAGAGCATAAGTCTAGAACCAGTCCTGAAAATTCATAGAAAAGAAATCCTGAGACTGAAAAGATTGCAAGGTTTACCAAATTCTTCTAGACTTTGGACAATCCCTTAAAGTATGAGATATAGATTCTTGAACATTTCCACATCTATGGCATGAAGCATTAGTAGAAATATGCCTGCTCATCCTAAAGGAATTAGTAGGAAGAAATTCATGTAAGACTAGCCAGAGGAAATGCTTGATATTTTCAGGAAGTTTAAGTTTCCACAGCCAAGACCAAAGATTAGAGCAGTAGGTTGATCTACGGATTGGTCTAACCAAAGATATCCTGATTTGGCAGAATAAGTTCCTGAGGCAGAATGACCCCAAGTAATATATCATCTGCTAGTGCATCAACAAAAATGCTCTTGATAGAAAGCTGAATCTCATTCGGAGTAAAAGTTGCAAGTCCTTGAAAATTTCACTCTCCATCAGAAATCAAGTCCTTCACATACAAATGAGAGTCCTGTATGTTAACATAAGGCACCATGTTACAAAGAAGGTCTTGATCAGTCCATTTATCATACCATATGGACACGTCCCCTCTCCCTATTCTGAATTTAAAACCAGACTTAAGATAGGCTAGAGCTTTAATAATAGAGTTCCAAATGCAAGAAGCACCAGGAACTGAAGTAGATTGCCGAATATGAGAGCCATTAAGATACTTAGTTGACAAGAGCTTCACCCAAAGTTTATCTTGGTTATGCATCATGTCCCAAATATGCTTGCCTAGGAGAGCAATATTTGTTTTCCTTGTAATATGAATACCAAGCCCCCCTTCAGCTTAGGCTGCACCACAGTGTTCCAATTAACCCAGTGGCAAGACCTTCGACCCCAAATAAAGCTTTTGACTATGGCATCAACACTGTCACAAATACCTTCAGGAATCCACAAATTCTGCATGAAGTAGATAAGCATGGAGGAAATAACTGATTTAGCCAGTGTGACCCTGCCAGCCCTACTAAGCAGCTTCCCTTTCCAACCAGCAATTCGACCATTTATCTTATCGAGGATGTAGGCAAAATCACCCTTCTTAACTCTCCCAGTCAACATAGGAAAGCCAAGATATTTGCCTAACTGATAAGTGTGATTAAACTCAATAATAGAAGCAAATTTAGATACTTTGGTTCTATGCAAATTTGCAGAACGAAGGAATTAGGATTTTTGAATATTTACCTTCAAACCTGATGCCTTGCAAAAAGCTTCCAGCACTTCCTTGACTAACTTCACTTGAGATGTTTTTTCTTCAGTGAACAAAAGACAGTCATTAGCAAAGAACAAATGCGAAATAGCTGGATCATCCCTAGAAATTTTCACAGGCAGCCATTGTCCAGCCTGGACCTTCTCCTGAATGAGCAAAGCTAGTTTCTCCATGCAAAGCACAAACAAGTAAGGTGACATTGGATCCCTCTGCAGCAACCCTCTATTAGGAGTAAAGCTGTCAAGCTTTTCATTATTCCACTTCAAAGATAAGGACGAAGAGGTGATGCAGCTCATAATAAGGCTAATGATAGATTGAGGGAAACCAAAATCAACCAAAGTGAGTCTTAGGAAATCCCAATCAACCCTATCATAAGCCTTCTCAAAATCAATTTTGAAGAAGGTAGCCCTTTTTCCCTTTCTTCTTATGCATATGATGAACAATCTCTTGAGCAATGATAGCATTATCGGATGTGCCACAGTTAGGAATGAAGCTACTTTGGAAGGGGCCAATAAAAGAGTCCAAATGAGGCCTAATTCTTCTAACCAGAACCTTAGAGATGATCTTAAGTAAGACATTGGAAAGACTAATAGGCCTAAAGTCCTTTAAATTTGTAGGTTCAGTGATTCTAGGAATAGGCACAATTAAAATCTCAGCAATTCTAGAATCAATAGTTCCATATACAAAAGCATTAGACACTAACTCCCATTGGTTGGAAACCATCTGGACTTGATCCTTTGTATGAATTCATTGAGAACAATGAAGGAACCTGTTTGAAACACAAGAAGGGGGGTTGAATTGTGTTTTAGACGATTTTAAATTCTTTTCATAAGCAGATAATAGTTTTCGCAAGGTTGGATGCTAAAACGATTAAAAGCAAAGAGAGCTCTTCCAAACACCAAGTTGGACGCTAACTTAGTTTGACTAAGATAAGAAAGCAGTGTAGTAAAATGCAATTCAACCCCAGTTAGTTAGTTAGATAATAAACTAAAGTAAGGTTAAGGGAGAGAAAAGAACACAAAGATATTATCCTGGTTCACTCTTCACCAAAGAGCTATGTCCAGTCCTCTCTACTTGAGATCTTTATCTACTATAACAAAAACCTTTTGTTACAAAGTATTCAACACCTCTTCAGGCAGTATTCTCAACCTCTTCAGGTTGTCTAAGTATTCGTTTATAGACAAGCCTCTTCAGGCTCAACCAAACTAAGGTTTTGAAAAGAGTTTGTTCTATTGACTCACTAAATGTGAGAATTCGAAACTAAAGCTTAGACTGTTAAAAACAACTCTACACAGAGAGTAATATGAAAATGAGGATCAGAGTAGCTTTGCTAGCTTTGCAAGCTTGAGATTTTATCTTTGATTTCTTGAGCTAATGTTTGCTTGTATCTCTTGAAAGATTTTGAATTGCTAAGTGTTGCTTCACTTGTATTTTTGCTCAAGTTTTGTCTGATCTCTTTTGGTTTTGGTAACCTTGCACTTTCAGGGGATGGAGGTATATATAGCCTCTTGTCTTTGAGCAGACTTCACTCTTCAACGGATGGAAAAGGATCCGTTCTGATGAGCATTGAATGCATTTGATCCGTTGAGTCTGATAGCTTATGATGTTTCTGATCAGCAGGATAGACTGTCAGGATGATAGCTCAAAGTAGTGCTGACATATCCTCTGAGTAGAACGAAAGTTGCCTTTTGTTTTTCCAAAAGAAGAAGGTCAACTTCTTAAAGTGATAGAGACATTTTGGCTTACGCTTTACATTTGTACGAATATTACAAAGAATGTTTTGTCCTAAGGGTATAAGCCTTTTACAGGGAATAATAAATTCAAATGCTTTTACAAGATATTCGCGCTTGAAGTATAAAAGCATTTGTTGGACTAGCTATTACAAAAGTAACCGAAAGAGTCTTTGGACTCATGGTTCTATATATTACCGTCCAGTCGTAAACCAAGATTAAATGTTGGACGAGATAAAGTCTTTGGACTATGGATAGTCTTTGGACTCAATTAAGTTTTATCCTGCACACTTAATATAAAGCGTTAGTCCATAACAAATCTTTGTTCATCTTAAATTAGCTCTTTGTTAACATCAAAACTTAAGGGATTATTTGGACTATAACCACTTTGGTTCCAACAAACAAAGCTTCCTTAACTTCCTGCATAGTGACTGGCTTAAGTAAATCCTGCTGCAGCTCATCACTGATCTGAGGAATGGCATCAAGAGTCAAAATTTGAGGATGGCAGGGGTCATTATTCTGAAAAAGGTTCTTAAAGACAGATTGAGCTTCCCTTCTAAGATTCTCCTCATCAGTACACCATATATCATTAATGAATAAGCCAGACACTTTATTTCTTCTTCTCCTAATCACAGTCTGAGTATGAAAATACTTGGTATTTCTATTACCAAATTTAGCCCAATTTTCCCTTGATTTTTGATACCACAACATCTCTTCTTGAGCCAATACTTTGATATACTCATTCTGAAGGTCTTGTTAGAAGAAGGGAAGATATCCAGCTGTCTATGCACCCCTTTAATCCTAGCTTCAAGAATTCTTTTATTTTCCAAGATGTTGCCAAAGACCTCTCTATAGAAAATGATTGACTTTTTTTGAACTCCCCCAAGTTTAAACACAACATTACCAGCAATTTCCTTCCAAGAATGTTTCACAAGAGGTTCATAATCAGGGTGAGTAATCCAGGCTACCTGAAAATGGAAGAAATTGGCTTTTTTGCTCTGAGACTTCATGCAGCTAAGTAAAAAGGGGTTATGGTCTGAATCATGACAAGGTAAAACCTCAACTAGAGCATGAGGAAAAGCAATCCTCCAATCCATATCAGCCATACATCTATCAAGTTTCTTTCTTACATGACCCCCATGTTGAATATTTTTCCTCCAAGTAAAGAAGCCTCCAATAGTTTCCAGGTCCATGAGGTCACAACCAGACATTATATTCAAAAGCATGTTAGCCCGAGCCAAGCTAAAGGAACCACCTGAGACCTCCCTGGGACTTTTAATATCATCAAAGTCACCTAATAGAAGCCAAGGTCCATGAATATTGCCTCGGATAGATACAAGGTGATCCCAAAGGGTACAACTGTAACACCCCGTTTTTCTTAAAAAGCTTTAAAAGTTTTCTAATATTAATTAATCAGTATTTTAGTGTTTGTATTTTATTAGAGGGTCTAGAGGGTGTAATAAATTAATCCGAGACCATAGTAACACTCTCCGCTATCGTAGGAAGCTATGGTTAAATTTTGGGTCGAAGACTCAGACGGAGCCCGGTCTGCGATTTTCACTGACAATAGTGTTTTACTACTATCAGGACCTAATTTGGACTTGTGAACGAGATAGTTATTCTTAGAATCACGTTTCTTATATTTTTGAAAAAACTCGTCTTGACGTTCGAAAATGAAAATAATATATTATATTCGGACCGATAATCGATCTGGAGGACGATTGGAGCTGTGTAAGGGTTTTACGAGGCCCACGAGCGGATAATCTTCATGACAAGACTATATCAAGTCATCTAGGGACTCGTTCCAGTGTCGTGATGATTTCAAAATATCGGGACGCGAAATAACCAAATTGCCCTTGGTCTTTCTTTTACAAAATTACCTTTTTAACCTTTCTTAACTCTTAAGTCACTCAAGTTAAGGAAATATCTAAACTCTTACTCTCTCTCTCTCCTTATATCGGCTCTCTCTTTCTCTCTCCCCCTCCATCTTCTTCTTCTTCTTCCTTCTTTCTTCTTCTTCTTCCTCCATTTTTCTCTTTTTCCTCCCTAACTTCATCTCCATTTTCACTCAACTTTCACAAGGTTTTTCAAGAAAGTTTGTGAAGCAAAGTTGATCCTCTCATCCTCCTCTATGATCTAAGATGTATAGATTTCACTCTTGATCTCTCAATCTTCATTTTCTTCCATTGAAATCTATGGTTTCAAGTTTTAAGATCCAAACTTCAAAAATCTCTAGAAAATTGTAGAAAAATCCTTTTAATGCCAAACCAATTTCTACAATCTAGTTTCATCCTCTACTATCATAAACCAAGAGCTTGAAATCAAATAATATTCCTAGCTTAATTGAATAAAAGGGGCCGAACCTATTTAGTTTTGGGGAAAAAGGTTTTGTTTCAATTTGTGTGAATGGTTATTGCTTTCACCTAATTCATCCCTTAATCATGTAACCCAAGTAATTAGGAAGCCAAATCAAACTCTCACCCATTTTTCATGGTGATGGCCGAAACCCTAGGATTTGGGTTTAAGGGGTTTTGGTTCAAATTTTTGATAATTGATCATGGATTATGTCTTAGGTATGCTTAAGGATCATTGATCCAAGAGTTGGTAGAATTTCAACATCCCTAGCCTAATTAATTAAATAGGGGTAGTACCTAATCCTAGGATTAAGGAGTTTTTGATTTAACTGTATTAATTTCTGGTTGTGTTTTGTGGTGTAGAATCGGACAGGACCCGAACGTTCGACCGCGTACCCGACTGACTGTTACGGAGCCGCATCCGGAGTCACCCGAGAACATCACTAAGGTGGGGAGAAAGAACTTTATCGTCGGGAAGGAAAGCTTAGTGTGTTTATATATATATATTGAGGAACCCTTAAACCCTACTAGAGGTTGAGTCCTGGATAAAGTGCCTGGACCCTAGGTGTAGGTACTTTTGGGCTATCACCACTAAGTTGATATTATGGATGATGTGATTGATTGAAGTTGACGTGTTGATCTGTTTATTTGATTATCTGTTGGTTTATTTTGTTGAACTGTTTGCGTAATTTACTGTTATCTGGCTTTATGATGATATCTGTACTGGTGAAATTACTGTTGTAATGTTATTGTGATTTGATTGATTGAGTGTTGATGAGAGTATGGTGAGTGATGATGTTGTTCAAGTTGATACCGTTGTGGTCCCGACCATGGAGCTATGGCTCTTAGACGCAGGGCGTCATGATGTTGGTGTTGATGCTGATGTTGATGTGACGCGATGTGTCGCGGTCGTGGTAGAGTGCGTAGGCGTGAGGTACCGGTATCAACCTGCGATGGATGTGTGTTGCATAGCATATCATTTCATACCACAACATTTTTGTCCCAAAGAGGGATGTCCAATTGGGGACATGTTACTTTAAATCCCGAGGCAGGATGTCCAATGGGAGACGCGATGTGATGTGATGTAATCCCGATGGGGATGTCCAATTGGGGACGTGATATATCGGCCGACATGTATATTGGGAAGTCAGCGTATACATAGGGACTAGAATCCCTCTTATAGGCTTATATGAGAGAATGATGTCTGAGATGATTGTACTGTATGACTTAAGAGATGAGTGATGTTGTGTTGTATAGTTTAAATGTGTTATGTGATGCATGTATATATATGTTGTACTGATGCCCCTCTCCCATATTGATGATATATGTTTCTTATCTCCCGTATTTTTCTAT
The DNA here is from genome assembly GCA_039655645.1 of Ammopiptanthus mongolicus. Classification (NCBI taxonomy): domain Eukaryota; kingdom Viridiplantae; phylum Streptophyta; class Magnoliopsida; order Fabales; family Fabaceae; genus Ammopiptanthus; species Ammopiptanthus mongolicus. The sequence continues at coordinate 19,623,667 of CM077345.1, forward strand.
ATGTGTTACTTTTATTTTATGGGAAGACCCCGGGGAGGAACCAGTTGCTGAGGAGCTAGACGGCATTCCTTACGAGCCTGACGTCGGAGGACGTGCCATGGACCCTAGCCTCGAGAGGTCGGGCAATGATCCTGGTTAGCCGGAGAGTTGTCTCTCGGCCTATTTTCGTACTTTCATTTTGGGTTATATTAATATACTCGGTATGTATTACTTTAATACTGTAGCCCTACTGATGGGGAAAATGATGTATATGATATATTTCTTTATATTTTAAAGCTGTGTACTCTGAGGCAATGCGTGCTGTAATGTTGCTTCCGCGCTCAATTTTCCGCTTTGCTTCGTATTAATAAGGTGCGCTAACGATTATAATGCGATTAAGGTTAGTTAATATCTTATGTTCTCCAATGGGACGGTGGGTCGTCTCAACAACAAGCAGTATAAACAGGAAAGGCATATACAGCAGAACAAAACCAACTAGAATTATTCTTCTTGATTGAAAAAGTGATAGCTTGATGCATACTATCAACAAGAGAGAAAGCCATATCATCTCTACAAGAAAGAACCCAAATGCCACTAGAATGACACCGAGATTCCTGCAGAAAGAGCAACTTGTAACCCAGAGAGGACCAATGCTTCTCAACCTTAGCAAACACACCATGCGTCTCATAAACCAGGAAATGAGAAGGATGATGCAATCGAACAATATCCCGAATATGGCGCCTTGTGCTACGACCCAAGGCACCTCTAATATTCCAAGAAATGATTGAAATATCTTTGAACAAATCCATTAACAAACTTAAAGGAAGGAGAGAGAAACTGGAACACTCACGTTGCCATTGGTTTAGAGATATTCTGAGTTTCAGGTACCATGTCTTGACTGATAACCATCTGAGAAGAGCTAGCCTCCCTCTTAGTCGTTCCCACTCCATTGCAGGCATCCACTTCATCATCATGAAGCATAGCAAAATGAGTTTCAGAGATAGCCTTTAATTTTAAAATAGATTTGGCTTCATGACCAATGTCATAAACAACAGGATGTTTATTCTCCACATGCTTAGAAATATTTTCCTTGGCATTCTTCGATGCTTCAACCTGATGACCATTCTTATCTGGGACACTCTTTAATAACTGCCAAACTAGAATATCTGAATCCCTTCTTGGCCTTTTGAATTTAGTTTTAGAGGGACCAAAGGGAGCAACCCTGTGCTTATCATTATTGGCCATAGGATTGACTTTTTTGGCACTATTATTCTGTTTCCCTTGATTTTCGGACGTAACCTCAACTGCATGGGTTTTCTCTTTCTTTCCTTTGTTTGATATAACGGATTTCCCTTTAAAGTCATTAGAATCTTTGACTTTATTAGGCACCCAAGAATTCCGTTTTTTCCTTTTAACTATCAGCCAATCCCCATGAAGTTGCTCTTGATTTTCTGCATTAACTACCTCATCATTACGTTCCACAGGATGCGGCTGAAGATCCTCCTTGCCGTTATTAGAAACGTTTTGGACTGACGTGGCCTCCACGGCGGCTGTCACCACCGTAGGGGTTGTAGAAGAGGCGGTTTTCTTCTCATTAGTTGCAGTATCAACCCTCTCATCTTTCTCATTCTTCTTATTATAATTCCTTGCAAAATGGCCATAACAGCCACATGCGTTGCAAATCCTATGTAACCCTTCATACTCCACACAATACCAGTGTCCATGAAGCCAAACTTTGCCTACCACGAGTTTGTTAAGATCAATCTTGACACAAATCCTCGCAAAACAACCCCTTCGCACGTCCAAAGTATTGCCATCAACCTTAATAGGAGTTCCCACCGTTGCAGCTAGAGCCATGAGAATACTTTCATCATAGTAGAACAAGTTGAGACCTGGAAAACGAATCCATACCATTGTCTTGTCAATTTCTGCAACCTCTGGGCAGGGTATGAACGTTGATCATGAACTACCTGATGGAGGTGGTGGAGAGAAGGATGATAAAGAGAGGAAGACGAGAGTATCTTTTAGACACACGGTTATGGGAAAAAAAAGAGGTTGCACCATTGAGGCCTAAGTTGAACTTGATCAAGGAGAATCTTGCAAGAATAGAATATGAGGATGGAAATCCTTTGAAGCCAATGGTCCATCTTGCTGATTCAGTGGTGGAAGGTTATGTGCACCATGGCAGGACGCTCTTGTGATCAAATTAATGGACAGGAGTATTGGTTACAACACCATGAAAGACAGATTAACACGTTTGTGGAAGCTAACAGCGGTGTTTGAGATAATGGATATTGGCAATGATTACTATATGGTCAAGTTTGATATTGAACCAGACCGCTAGAAAGTTATGGATGGTTGTCATTGGATGATCTTTAATCATTACTTGACAGTCCAATGCTGGTCCCGGACCCTAGAAGATTGTACTTTAATTAAATTTACACACTATTTATATTTTTATTTAATAATTAATATAGTAAGTCGTTAACTTTTGCTTAACCTTAATAATCACCCAAAATTAGGAGTGTTCACGGGTCCGGGTCAACCCGATGAACCCGAAAACCCGACCCAAGCCGATCTAATTAGTTTGGGTATTCATGTTATTCGGGTCTGACTCGACCTGACCTGATGCTTCGGGTAACAGGTTGGATGCTTGCAAACCCGTAGACTCGTTACCCGACCCGTAGGCCTGTTACTTTTTTTTTTTTAAATGTTTACTGTCCCTTAGAGTCCACAAATCCCTTATCTCTTAACTTTTTCCACCTCCCAGAACCCCTAATTCTATTACCCCTTCGTCTACTGTCCCTTCATCTCTTTTCATTTTTTTTTTTTATATGTGACACTTCCTTCCCCTTTCACAGTTCCTCTAGCCCCCACTGTCCTTCATCTTACCCTTCCTCTTCATAGCACATGCATAACCCCCACACTCATTTTCCTTATCCGCTGCTCACTCCACTATAGCCACACCATAGCAGCGCACTCCTTTTCACTGTTCCTCCCTGTAAAGCACGGTTCTACCCATCCCCTTTATCTACACCCACTCAATCTAACACGCATTCTCTACACGTCCATCTCACACCACACTCGTAGCCCAAACTTGGTTTCTATTCTCTGCATATTCTCCACCCATTGCGCAAGTCTTCACTCTTCTTCTGCACTTCAGTCTTCTTCTTTTCTCCACAAATGAGTCTTTTTTATACAGATCTTTTATATACAAGCCGATGGAGAGTCTGAAAAAAGAAAGAATAAAAAAAACAAAAATGCTTTCGTTATTCTGGTTGGTAATTTTTCTAGTACAAGCTAAGAGAAAGCTAACCCGAAGAACTGGTTTTTTTTGTGAATAAGTTGAATTTTAGTACGACCCGATTTACCTGACCCGAACCAACCCATTTTTCATCGGATTGGTTTGGTTCGGGTTCGCCATAACAATTACTGAGACTCGACCCAACCCAACCGGTAAAGGAGTGATTGGTTCAGGTAACACGTTGCGTCAAACCCGACCCAACCCGACCCGTGTACACCCTACCCAAAATCCATTGTTGTCGTCGCAAGCCGCTATTGGTGGTCCTGGTTGAACATGACCCACACCCTTTGATGAGATTATGGGCAGTGAGTTCTCGCGAGGGGAGACGCAACTAGAGCAAGTAAGGTTAAAAAATGTTAGCAACATAGATTAACAATGTTAATTGTTAAATAAATAATAAAATAATGTGTAAATTTAATTGAAGTGTCAAGTTTCTATCGGTGGCAGAAAGAGTGGGATAGAGAGTTAGGACAGATGAATTCCATACGTCCATGAGTACCTTGGCTCGATGCAAGATCTGGTACCAGATCCAAATGGCTTGGGGGTATCATGACCGAACATCGCATATCACAACTACTGTAAAATTACCTCAATATAAATATCTCGATGGCTGAGCATGCTCACTCCCATGAACCCTAACTAATTCACCTCATGACTAAGGTTGCACTCATGTGGGTTAGGTAAGGTTTGGAGTGAATTTTGGTCCGAACCGATAAAGTGAGATCAGGTTGAGTTAGATAAGGTATTAGGAAAATTGCTAGGGCAACCCAAGCTGAACCAACCTAATTGACAATTGAGTTCATTCGAGTTGGTAGGTCGGATAATTATTATTATTATTATTATTATTATTATTATTATTATTATTATTATTATTATTATTTTAAATGGAGGACATCATATGTCCATATCTAGTACCTTCAAGCACCCTTTGCACAGAAGACCCTACCCCTACTCGTCCATTCCCACTCCCTCCCTCCTCCACAAGCCATCTCCCTCGGTGATGACACAATCATATTATCATCGAACCCAATCATCATTTCCACCGCAAGCCTCCATACCCCGCAACTCGTTTGGATGAGATGTTGTGGGGGTGGTTCGTTGTGCTAGGACGTGGCGATTCACGATAATGGGTTGCAAATGTGATAGGTTGTAACATAATGGGGTTTCTTGGATGGATGAGATGGTGAAGCTCGACAGATATGTTGGGTTGTGTATAAGAGAATGGTGGTCTAGTAGAGCGTAGTTTCAAACTTTAAGCGTGGTGGAAGCCTAGTGGATATGATGGTTTACCATGGAAGCTGCACTTAGGTTATGGAAAATGGAAGATTGGCCAGAGTATCCTTAGGTAAATCGGGTCTTAGGTTGGTTCAAGTCCATAATTTTTCAAACCCATAGGATGAACAAACATATATATGTTCGGTTTGTCGGAATCTACTCGAAGTGACTTGATGACCCAGACCAACCTAAGCATTTAATATTAGATTTGGTCTGGTTGATCGAGTTATTTGGGTTAGGTTGACACGTGTACAACCTTACCCATGAAAAATTCCTTTATATGGGGCAGGAATACTCAATGTTAGCTTATGTAAGAAGTACCTTGACACTTCATCTTACATAAAAGCGTCGAGTTGGGGGCATTTGTTCTAGACTGACAACTCGAGTCCAATATGCCAAACACTACATGACCCAAGTCTAGGTATATGCAAGCTATTTAGGCTCTTTTGACCGCTCTCATCAGTCATTCTTAACCTAAGAGCTACATCCAGTCCCTTCTACGGAAAGGTTTTTTCACTAAGAACTCTTAGAAATTACAACTATTCTTTAGCACGCCTCTTCAAGCTGCACACTAGTATTCTCAACCTCTTCACGTATCACAACCTCAACTATTCTTTCCTCCAAGCCTCTTCAGGCTCAACTCAATAAAGTAGAGAGTTTTAAAACTAATGAATCAACTCACTATGAGTGAGGATGTTAAAGTTTAAGCACAAGACAAATGCACATTGTACACAGATAAAATGAAAGTTCACGGTCAGCTAGAATTGCTTAGATGATATTTTTCCTTAACTAAAGCCTTTTTACTTTTCGCTTGAAAGTTGTTCCGTCGTTTGTTATTTTTCTTATGAAGGCTTCAAGTATTTATAGTCTCCAAGTTTTCACACAGATCTTTTTCTAACGGTATTAAAAATATCCGTTTTGATGAAGCATTAAATGTATAATTGTCCGTTGAAGCATGCTAGGTCTGATAGCTTGTTGTTCTTCTTCTTCTGAAAAGTAGCCTTAGTTATGAGTATATATAGCTGAAAGTAGTGATACTTTGTTCTGATGTATCCAAAAGATCTCTTTTGCTTTTCCTTTCTTAGGTTGGTTAGATCAGCAACAACATACTTTTCCAGATGTTGACTTGCTTTTATTTGCTCGACATGTACCATGCATGTTTTCAGGAATTAAAAGCTTTGTACGGATGATATTTTGAAATAACTTTGAGCTTTATGGACGATCCATTTATAAGTTTTAGACGATATTTAACACTACAAAAAATCTCGTTATTTCCCACGGCATTTTACCCACGGCCTCAATGTCATGTCTAATTTTGACATTTCGCTGTGGGAAATCAGGCAGATTGTTTCCCTCACACATTCCCATGGCCTAAGCCCTTGGAACTGTAACCACGAAAGTTTCCCACGAGCAAACCGTGGGTAAGGGATGGTGCATAGTGGCGCGAAATACTCTCACCAAGTTTCCCACGGCTTTCCCACGACCTGGTCGTGGGTAAGGGTTTTAGTGATTTCCGACGATCTAGCCACGGTATGACTCTTGGTGTTCTGGCAAGTGCATCTCACAACTTTGCCACTAGAACATTGTTTTCTGTATTTTACAAGCACGTGTCTTATATTTAACAATACAAAGTTATTATTTGTTCTAATATTTAAAGTTCTTAGTTCATAATGCTAGTGTTGTCATATTTTGTTATTGATACCTTGAACTTCACATTTTTGTTCTTAAATGTGCCTTCCTGCTTTCTGTAATTAATTACCATTTTTTGGGTGAAATGATTTGATTGGGATGATATTTGAGTTCTTTTTTTTTGATTTATTGAGTTGAGACTTTACGATGATTTGATCAATATTTGTATTAGAACGAGCTGGTCAGAGTTTATTGTTTGTGTCAACAAGTATATGGAAGCTCAGAGTCATGAACTCTCTGTTGGAATGAGATATGAGGGTGATGAAGTTCCAGAAAGAAGGTGCATGAGCTAGTTAGCTTATAGTTGATATTTGGATAATAGCACATTATGCTTTCTGACAATCTCCACACCTCTGGATCGCGGGTTCAGCGACACTATTGTGGGTGTCATTATTAGTGCGTGCTCACGCAATATAGAGGGATGGAGCAATTTTGATGTCATTATTAGTGCAGTGCTCACTGCACCTCATTGATGCATGCCCTCATAAAATTTGTACATAAACTATTTGGGTGTTCTTTTTCGTCCACCATTCTGTGAGGTTGTCTTTAATTTGCTTCCCTTTAATTTAGTATTTATTCTGGATGCATGGAAGCTATATGATGCAATTCCTATAAGACAAGTGTATGGTATATACTTAGAATTATTCATGGCACTTTCTTCCAGGTTGATATTTAATTACTTTTCTTCATTTGAATGTATTTATAATATAAATATTTTTTTTAAAAAAATATACTTTTTATTTCCGGGGGCCAAGGCCGTGGGAAATGCTTTCGGTAAGTTACCCAGGTGTCAAGTCGTGGGAAATTTCCCAAGGGCGTGACCGTGGGTAATTTTTCACGGCTTTTTGCATAATACTCGTGGGAAAACATTTTCGACGCCCGTTATTCCAATCGATCAGAAGTCGTGGGTTGTCTGTGGGAAAAATGAGTTTTCCCACGGCTTTTGGCCATGGGAAATACCAAATTTTCTTGTAGTGAAGTTATAAAGGACGCTCAAAAGAAACATCTTGATTGGACTTTATAAAAACTTATTTTGAGTCCAATAAGATTTAAGTCCATAATCAGAGACACTTTAGAGCGGATATACTAGAAAATCTTTGGACCTTCATTTTCTATGCAATAAACAAAACTCGTTAGATCAAAACTAACATGTTCATCTAATTTAATAACTTTGTTAATATGAAAACTCTGACGGGTAAGAAACCACAATCGCTTTGATATCAACAAGAAGAACAAAAGATATGGTAATCCCAAGATGTTCTTCTGTCATGCCACAATGCTCAACAAGGAGATTGCTCCATAATTTCTAGTGAAAGAGGAGAGATATCAACAATGCCATATTTTTCTATCTTCTTTCATAACATTTAGGAAGGATTGCCCTCTTATGGACATTACTCATAAAATTTGGAGTGCTGTGAAGGATAAGAACACAGAGGAGAATTATTTGTAGAAGAGTTTGGGGTTTAATAGAGTTAAGGTAGAATAGATTATGAACTTTTTTCTGTTTGTTGAATATCGGGTTTTCTGTGCTGAGATTTATTATCCATGGATTGTATCAACTAACATGCAGAAAGTTGGTCACATAGAGGGTTTTGTTTTAACATGAGGAAAAATAATGTTTCCTCAAGCAAGCGCTATAATAGTATTACGATTCTTTAGTATGCTTGTGTGAGGAACACTATTAAATGAGTATCCTTTAATAGCGTTCCTTAGAAGAAGCGCTATATATCGAATGTGGAACGTGTTTTTTTTAAAATTGTATGGGATAAAAATAACGTTTCATTGAGAAAACGGTATAAAATATATATCATTTAATAGATGCTATTAAATACTTTCGCATAGTTTTTACACTGTTTCCTTCCATAACCCCTATTAAATACGCGATATTAAAATTCCTTTCTGACATAGTGATAACTCATTAAGTCTATTGAAGTGGTGAGCATTTATTCCCATCATGATTCATAACTCCATTGTAAATGCAAATTCAATCCCTCCTTTAAATATGGGGAAACCCCTAAAATATGATATCTTCCTCCTTAAACTTGTAAACTTTAGCATAAGAGTATCTTTTGCAGTACACCCCCATTTAGGGATGACAATGGGGTGGGCAGAGTAAGTATTGCTTCCCTCGCATCCATCCCTGTCAATATCCATGGATATTTAAAAGTCTAAAATAAAAAAAAATAAAAATAAAATTATACAATATAATATGACAATATATTATATTATTATATAATATATTATATGTATTTAAAAAAAAATTATTATTATGAGTTTAACCACTAAAAAATATGAAATAATAAAGAAAATAAAGCTTATTTCATCACAAGGTGATAGAAATTATCATAATATATATTATATATTTAATAAAAGATATTTATTATGTATATGCGAGTATCCGTGGGACGGGTACTATGATTTCTATCCTCATCCAATAGATATCCATTTACTATCCACTGCATATAATCTATGCGGGTATCCATGGTGCAGGTAACTTTGTCATCTTACCCCCACTCATCATATATAGAGTCACCACATAAGAAGGAAGCCATTTTCAACAACTACTCTAAATTGGACCCAGTATATCACATTGTCATTTAGTACCCGATCACAATAATATAACTTATGAATGATTACATGACTTCATTCAACCTAATGTCTTAACTTTCCAACTTAATTTGTTCAAAAATGCACGTGCTACACTGCTACTCTTATTGTAAAGTTGCTTTCCATCCAGTGGCAAACGAGAATGAAAAGAAAGTGATCGCATGACTTGGCCGACGGCTAATGAGTGCGGCTGCGAGATTTTGTGACGTAAGAGGTAGGAATATCTATCTATCTTTGTTAAGGCCCATGCGCATCTTCATCTTATTATATTTTTCTTGTGTTATGCTTTCCCTCACTAAACAAATTAGGGGTGCAACTCAACTGGATAAGAATGTTATCGCAATAACAATAATGTGGGTCATTCCTATAATCTTTCCGTTTTATCTTGTTATATTGAAAGTTTGAGTGGGTTGAAACCTGAATGTGCATGACATCACTTCACCCATTATGCCTAATATAGTATTCAGTTTTACCCTAAAGTAATTAATTGGGTCTCACTTTTATTATAGACCAACATCAATGTCTTATATATTATTCTAAAGTAGAGTAAAACTTAAATGTCATCAAGCCATATAAGTATGTGTTTTGAATTGATTTTATGCTAACATTTACTGGGTGTTAAAAATGAAATTAATCATTTTATATTTAAATAACTTATAATTAAAAAAATTTAAAACAAATTTCTTATAAAAACTTTTTCAAACATGTTATAAGCCTGAAATTATTTGCACTTGCCTTTATTTGCTGCAAGTTAGTAATGATTGGGAACAATGACGGCTATGGCACAAAATTTGAATTGGAGACGTACACAAATCGATTTCACATTTGAAAAGAAAAGTCTCTAATCCAGTTAAGATTGAAAGAGGGACTAAATAATAATTCAATAAGGATGAAAACCACCCCATTGAATAATGGAGAAAGGAGATCCACTATATATATGGCAGGCCACACCAACAGGGTATCAATACATGAACCTTTTATTATAGAGTACAAGACAATCATATATGCACGATATTCTAGTCCCCAGGCACGCACAGAATAGAATATTAGTAAGAATCTGCGAGTGAGATTGTGTTGGTGGATTTCCTGCTGACAAAGAAAGAAGCCATCCACGTGTTAGGTTTTTGAACCATTGTCGTGATCTGAAATTTAGAAGCAATAGCAGTTTAGGAAACCATAATCCCGTTGAAATAGTATGCTTTCCTAAATGAAACAATTAGATTGAATCCTTCTTGGATCCACCAAGCGTCCGTACGTTTTTTTTTTATATATTTTAAAGAAAAAACGCATGTGATTTTTTCATGCAGAAAATCCAATTTCACTTTCTCAAATTGCCATTGCCCATTTTCTTATCTAGAAGCCTCCCCATATTGTGATCTCATGCTATTAACTAAAAGTGGATCGAAAATGGCAACGCATTTATAGATAATTGCACCAAAAAAATCTAAATAGATAACTTATCTTGTTAATCGGGTTTCAAAAATATGCCGTTAGATGAAATCTAAAAAACCGTTTAATTTGATTACATATATAGAATCTAAACCGTTGAAAGTATTGTCAATATGTGGTTGATCCGAGTGGTAAGGGATTCGGATACCTTAAGTAAGTGGTCAAGGATTCGAATCTTGACTCTTATGTATGGAGAAAATCTGGTTGGGAGGGGAGTACCTACTAGAGATGGCAATTTTATCCTCACCCGCGGATATCCACGGATAAAATCCGTAACGAGTACCCGTTTGGGGAATTTAATGGGTACCCGCTTGTTAACGGGTGGGGACGGGTATTGAGATACCCGCACCCGCGGGTACCCATACCCGATGACACTACAGTCATCTCAATGTTTTTAGTCAAAAAGTTTGGTAGAAGAGCATTATTTCTATTCTATTTTTCTAGAGTTCCATCAATCAAATGTAGTGGTAACCAATAACCAATGTAGCAATGGTCATTTAAATAATTGCTTGTTGGACTCTTTGTATATTGATGTATGGATAGGATATCCGTGATATTGGATTTTTATTGTGAACCAATGCTCATAATTTCAATATCAGGTATTTTCTTTTTTTTTATGGGTCCAACACCATGTAATTATATATTCTTTGTATATAGAGATATTACTAATAATTAAATGAGCATTGGTAAAATGATTCACTATTGGAATTTTAATATATCCGTGGATATCCGTAATGCCCGTGGATATCCGTAAAATCCGTTAGAAACCCGTTTAGCGGGTACCCGCTTGAGCACGGGTGGGGATGGGGGAGTACTACCCACACCCGTCCCGGCCCATTGCCATCCCTAGTACCCACCTTGTGTGCCCAACAGGTTCCTCAACGGAGATTAGTCATAACTAACGGTGGTGAATATTTTGTACCTATATCATGATTATAAAAAAAAAATAAAAAAATAGTTGAAAGTATTAGTGTACGTCATAGTATATATATTACTGTCATTGAATTTTCAATGAAGGACATGAACGCATTTTTGCTATGAAGTGTGAACCGAAGCCAGAAGTTGTCTACAATAAAAATAAATACACACACATATATGCCTCAAAAATCATAAACATCCAATAAACTTGAGAGAGTAGTCCTTTATAAAGCCAACCACAAAACTCAGACTTCTCTGCTTGCTTTATCAATACTGGTACTATAGTGCTGCCACATAGTATTGGATACAGGAGGAACCCCATTCCCTTGTTATCCAATAGTCATGTGAATGTTTGTTTTAAATTTTTTATCATCGAATTACATTTCAAAATTACGTGGCCAAAAGTTCTTTTCACATTATTTTTTTAAAAAAATTATTCGGGACGTGTTTTACTCATTCATGCGATCAAAATAATCTTAATCAAACAGGTCAAATATGAACTCCTTGGATTCACATCTCAATGAAGATGATGGTAACCCGAATGATGACGCACAAACTGCATATAAAAGGGTATGTTATTTCGTTATGCAATTTATGGTAGTTGAATATTTTCTTTACTATACTATATCCATCTCAGTTCGTACTTCGTTCAATCATGTACATCCTTATACTTTATGCATTCAATCTTTCCATATAAAACCATTGCAATATAGACCTCTCTCCCCCCGGCGTCTTTTTTTTCCAGGGTAATCTGAAACGGAAAGAGTGTTCTAAGTGTACTCCACCACCCATCGGGTTAAGAATCACAGTAACACCTGCTCTGCTGAAATTGAGAGAGGAAAAACGGAATGGTGCTGCTAAAACAATAGCTCCATGCCAACCACCACCCCAAAAGGATAAGAAGTTGAAGGCTGTGCACTTTCCAATGCAATTGCTCAATATCGGATTATTCGTGGTAATACAACGGATCCAGCTAGATTTCAAATTGTAAAGAATATACACATTCATATATTCATTAAGTTTGTACTGTTGGAAGAATCCTAAACTTCATAAAAAACTTTTAATATTTGATTCAACGATGTTTCCTTAGTGAATGTATGAATATGTTCATTTTTTTACTATAAGGAATCCATTTCCATAAATATTGAATGTTGACACACATAGAAAGTTCATTAATTCTACCTCATTAATTGTGGCGGATTAAGAAAAAAATATTCATATAAAAAGGCCTGTATTAACCGGGATCAAATTATTTTAGGCAGATTGCTTGTATTCATATAAAGTGGATTACTAGCTAATTAAATATCATGTGTGCAGATTGAGGCTAAATATGCAGCAGACTTGGTGGCCAAGTGTTACTATGCTAAGCGAAAACTGGTGTGGGAGATATTACGCAATGGTTTGAAGGAAAAAATTGAGATACAATGGCAGAAAGTTTTGGCACTTCGAGCCGTTACTGAGGAAAACAAGTTGGGAATTCTGGAAATTGAGGTATTTTTCTTTAACATTGAATTTTGCATTATTATTTTTTATCACATCACTCTGATATCTTTTTCTTGGTAAGTAAAAAAACAAGATAAATATACTTCCTAATACGGATGCCTAGTATCTCTTTCTCTTCTTCCGAACAAATATAGGTGTATGAAAGATGTGAAAAAATGGTGAACAAATTTTGTTCATTTTTCTTGTATAGGGGCTGTATTTACGGATAGAAGATAGGTATACGGTTAAAAACGTATATAGAGAGAGAATGTCTAAGAAAAATAAAAGATTATTTAAAAAATATGAGTTCTAAAAATTGCTGATTTGCAGATAAAACTTGTGATTTTTTTTTAAAGCTTTTACTCTTAATAATGTTAAGGAGTAACAGACTAACATCTATAAGTGTACTTGTTAGGGTACTTGTTAAATAAATATATAAGTCCAAAAAGTAGTTAAACAAATATATTATTTAAAGGTTTCTCATTTTCGTCCATCATTATTATCATTATTATTATTATTGTTGTTGTTGCTGTTGTTGTTGTTTGGTGAGATATGTGTCTTATTATATTTTACAATCGTGATGTTCGTAAAATTATTTCCCCACACTTCACACAGCTACACGGAGTGCCTTCTTTCTTTCGCGAGATTGAAGTAAAGAGTGGAAAGCAGACTATTTGGACTCCATCTGGCGACTTTACTGTAGGTCAAGCCTCCAAATACCGGTGTGTAATTATATATATTCATTCATTCAACATTTTTATTTTTAATTTGAGAAAATTAACTTTTTTATCTTTCAACTTTATTTATTTAGATTAGTCCCCTAACCATAATATTTTTTTTTAAAAATCTGTCCAAGTTAATCCTCTAATTTTATAAAGTTAACCAACATTTCCTAAACATTAGTTTCGTCATAACTTTGTTATTAGTTGTCCTATATGACAATTAAAAATCATAAATGATATATGAGGTGAACGAAATTATGCAATACGTACATATGACTTAGCAAATGAAGTGGTATGATTAACTTGGCTTAACATGAAATACTTTCCACAAACTATGATTAGCATTCAACTGATTGTATTTTGTTACGTTATATCATTTTTGGTTTCATTTTTTTTTTTCTTTTTTTCATTCATTGCAAATATTACTGCTCAGGAGACACTACCTTCAATTCCCTCCTGGAGTTCTTGAGGAACATTATGTGACCCTCTTGCAATGTGATAATCGACTGCTGGAGTTGAGTCAGAAACCTTTTCCAAGTCTGCAGTCTCCTTACTTTGATTCACATGTAGAACAAAGGATAACGCACTTTCATTTTGGTTATGATCATCAACATGTGTTAAATACCACATCAACTAGCGATGAACAACAACCTATTTTTGAACCGTCCGTGGTTTCAACTCAACAAGTTCAGCAATTTGGCAATATGTCGCCATTGTCTCTCATTACCATTAATGATCCTACTTCGCCAATTTCAGGTAACAACTATTTCCATTTTTCATAATGTATGCAAATCAAATGTTTGAGCCAAGTTAATTTTTTTAATAATCTTTTTAAAGCATGATAAAAAAAAAAATATTGTGTGAAAAAGTAAATGAGTTTAATACTCTGAGAACATAATTTTTTTTTCATTCAATAATTGGGAAGATTATTACAAGGAATGACTAAAAAGATTTAGAATTATCATAAAATAAATCATCATGATACATACTAATCTTCATTTATGTTGTTCCATGTCTGACGACCTGATTTCATTATATATAGACATTTCCTCTTCCATAAATGAGCGAATCAACAATCAAATGCTTCAAGGTCAACAGCAGGCCTCTTGGAATCAAGGAGTTAATTATGAAACTTCATTTTCAAATGAGTATGTGTCATGTGCAAGCTACCTACAAGGAAATGGACCTGGGTTGAATTATGAACTACCTAGTCACATTAATAACATGTTGCAAACAGACTATTATATCCCAGAAGTTGAATTTGCAAAGACATAAGGGAAATATTCTCCAGTCAGTAAGTGCAATTGTTGAACTACCAATGGAAGCAAGTCCTGCTTATAATAACACGAGCACACAGATTGATTGCCCTATTACCGGTGGAAACTCACGGAATGAAACACTTACTAATGGTTCAGGACAACAATATTATTCAATTAATGCCAATTTGAACCCCATGCACGGGGACCCTTTTGTTGATCAACCTCAAAATAACAATTTGAATCCCATGCATGTGGACCCTTTTGTTGATCAACCTTGTTTGTTCTACCCACCAGAAGAGCTCACTACATTCTCTCCTGAAGTATATATGAATGAAGGTTGGTTCGTAGATCCAGTTACCCCAAAATGGTAAAGCATGATGTAAGAGTTCTTTCACTTAGATTTTAAACTCATTAATTTTAGGTTTTGGGATTGGTTGATGTAAATTCCTGCCAATGTTAACTTAAGACTGGAGTATTCTACTTTTATTGTACAAGTGCACCTGATAGTGTAATTACACGGTTTACTTTAAAATTTTTGTAAGTAATCTTTTTTAAAAACTATAACTTTTTTTTGTAACTTGACCCATAAATAAATTAGTGTACGAATGTAAATGTGCTAAGCTATTCGTGAACTATTCGGGATTGACTCGTTAAATGCTCGATCAAAATTGTTTATTTAATTAAAGGAGTCAAGCTTAAGCTTGAGATTGAGTTCGATTATTTAAATGAGTCAAACTCAAGCCTTACAGGCTCGATATTAAACGACTCATGATGATAGCATTGGACTAGATATGTCAATAAATAGATGGTGGTCATGTTTTTTTTGGACTCATGCTTTTGTAATGTATTAAATTTTGGGTCTAACTTAATCTCAAAAGCTAGCTCAAGAGGTGAGGATTGTCCAAGCTTTATAAGCTCTTATGAGACTCTATCTCTAATCACCCCCTCGCGTCCAACACTATTGCGCTTGATGCGTGGATAGTATGGTGGGTGACCCTTTAATGGATTTAGGATAGGCTTTGATACCATATTAGATTTTAGGCCTAACTCAACCCCAAAATTAAGCGAGTTCAAGAGGTGAGGATTGTCCAAACTTTATAAGCTTTTATGAGGCTCTATCTCTAGTCTATGAGGGACTTAGGTTTTTCCCAATATAATGGTTAAGCTTAAATTGTATATTTGGACTCATGCATTTGTAATGGTCAAGCTTAAATTGTATTTGGCAAGGACTTGGCTTTAGGATGTTTTGGTCAAGCTTTTGAAGTTTCTTTTCTGTACAAGTCAAGAAATCTCGAATTTCACATTCCATATGTTAATACATATCTCTATTTTTATAGATTATCATATAATATTAAAATCTTTATCAAGTGCTAAATTGATAAAATTAAAAAGTAATTCGAGAAAAATGTTCATAAATGCAGAAATAATTTAATTATAAATAAGCTAAACAAGTCAAGCTTAAGCTTTATTATTTTTAAACAAGTCAAGCTTAAGCTTTTAATTAGGCTCGTTTAAATAAATGAGTCAAGCTCAAGCTTTACTATTTTTTCACAAGTCAAACTCAAGCTTCAAATACTCAACTCAGCTCGACTCGTTTATACCCCTAAAGTAGTTTTTGTTTCTTTTTTGGCTTAATTGCACTTTGGGTCCATCAGGTATTACGATTATGCAATTTGAATCCCTCGGGTTTTACTTGCGCCAATTGAGTCCCCTCAAGTATTACAATTGTGTAATTTTAGTCCCTCGAGTTTCAATTGCGCCAATTGGGTCTCCAAAGTATCACGATTGTGTAATTTTGGTCCCCCAAGTATCACGATAGTGTAATTTTTAACACTAGTAGCCTACGTGGCCAACGTGGGAATGATTTGGCATTTAATGATGTCAATTTGACAGCTTACGGGACATTCTTATGCACAGGAATATAATTAGTGAATGAAAGTGAAAATCTCTATTCCCAACTGTGGAGGTGGGAAAAAAACATTCTTGGGAATGAGATTCCCGGGAATAAAATTTTCTTGATAATAAAACATTCTATGAACCAAACGTCACATAATAGCTAGTAATATATTCCCTTCGTTTCTACATAAGGGACACTGAGAATTGTCTTTTCAACTATATCGTTAAGAATGGGGTTAAATATGTTTTTGGTCCCCGTAAAATGAGCGAATTTTGGTTTTGGTCCCTGTAAACAATTTTCTTTGGTTTTTGTCCCTCTAAAATTTTAAATCGATACTTTTGGTCCTTACTGTCATGTGACATCCATTAACTACTTATGTCTAATAGAAGGTCACATGGTCGTCACAATTGATAGGCAATGACTTTTGTGGTGTCATGTTAACATATAATTCAAAAATTTTCCTTGAACCCTAAAATGAATTAAATTAATCTACCCTAAAATGAAATCTAGGGACTAAAAACAATTATATTAAATTTTCGAAGGATAAAAATAAAAGAAAAATAATTTGCAGGGAACAAAATCAAAAGTTGCCCATTTTATTGACCAAAATTAGTAATTGCATATTTTAGAAGGATAAAAACCAAAGGAAAAAATTTTGGGGACTAAAACCAAAATCCGCTCATTTTTTAGGGATTAAAAACATATTTCACCCTTAAGTATTTATGATACTTCAGTTTCCAATATTTGCAACATTTATAAAAAATAATAGTTAAAGACAATTTAGTTAAATGATATAATTCTTATTATTAATTTAATTTATTGAGCTCATTTTTTTATCATGGTGCAATACCTTCAATTAATGAACGTCAATTATTTAGGAATGGTTGGGCGTAGTAGCAAGGAAAGTTTAAGCTAAGAGGCAATTGGAAGCAAAAAAGGGGACAATGTATAAAGAAGCTTTAGAATTTGTCACTAGCAAACTGGTGTTTAGCTCGCTTCCCTTTTTAAAATTGGCACGAGCTTCTCTATATACAATGGCTTATGATGTCTCTTCATAGTCTACCATTTGCTTAGAACAATTCCTGGCACCACAACAGTGTGTAGTGTTTTATTTTATTTATTTTACTTTTTAAATTCAGTTTCATATCTTGGTTGAAATTAAACCAACGATGCAATGGAGAAGGAGTTACAATTGCATAAACACCATTTTATAACTTCCAAAACTCCCTGTTTACTACTCAGAGAAGCACAAGGGAAAGGGTGCCTAACAGATGTGAATTAGTTTTGAATGGCAATTGTTGTCTCTCCCCTCTAATTTGTTCTCTTCTCTTCTTCCTTGTAATTTAGTGATCCTCAGACCTCCATCACTGGTTATTTTTTAATTTATAATACTCCTCCCTGCTGGAATTATTTTTCACTGGCTATAATTTAGATGAATGCATATGATTATCTTCACTACTGAGCGATTATTCACGGTCAGTATAAAGCATACTATTAATTATTATATGCATTCAATTAAAAGAGTGAATTTATATAATTTTTGTCAAAATTAAATTTCTTTCTTTCATTTTTTGGACTAAAAAAGGATATTCGTTCATTCAAATTGATAAAATACATTGAAAACAGCACAAATTCAACATCGCTAAAAACCGAAAAGAATGAATCTGTGAACAAACTCACAGTACCGAGGTTAGTAGCATAAAACAGCAAAATGCCTACAAATGTGACAAAACCAAAGTGACTGGAATACCTATGGCTTCGGGTCTGTAAGGTTGACGTCCAAGTCTTAATTGAATCTATAATGGATTGATGCTGATCTGCCAATCTGACTGCAACAAGACTGAAAACCAAACAACGCCGTACCAAGACGACGAACAAAATATCGCCGTAATTAGACGACGAAATCACGAAAGAACAGGAAAGAAAAAGCAGATGTATGTGAAAAAATCACTTATTTAGATAAAATGAGAGAAAAACGATATAGAGGGGTGATTCCAGACTAAAAAATGCCCAAAACCACCCCCTCTGATAGATAAAAAAGAAGGAATAGAAGAGTAAAGGTGAGATTGAGAGAGAGAGGCGATTAAATTTTTTTCAACGTATTAAATTTCTTTCCTAACATGATAATATATAGTTAAGTAAAAAAAAAATATTAACCAAACCTTTTTTAAAATAAAGTTAAAAGCTTTTACGAGTTTATTAAAATTAACTCCTATATATTATCCCCTTCAAATTACCTTGGTTAGGTTTTAGTACCCGTTTCATTCCTCTAGTTGCATTTGAATTTGGCAGTACTTCTGTTAGACCAATATGAAAGTCAAAACAATGGAACCATACGGTCATTATCGTCATCAATCAATTTTCCTATTTGTTGCCTTAGTTTCGAAGGTTGTGCTTTGCAAGTTACGAACGCTATCCTTTTTAATAATTTTTTTAATTAAGTTAAAAATAATTTATTTTTATAAATTTTTTTTAACAAGTTTATGAAAATAAATTAAAAAAACTTATAAAAAAATCAGAAAATATTTTAATAAATTATTTGAATGAGTTTATTTTTATAAATTATTCTCATAAGTTTTATATAAACTTTTTCAAACGTACCTAAAGTTATTTATTTACACAATTTTTGGGTGCTTATAATGTCATTAAGTAAGAATGGTAAAATTAGAATATAACTATATATATATATAAACGGAAACTTTATTTGAACAACATCTAAGAACAATATAGGGGACAACAGTCGATGTATGTGAGTGTGAGTGAGTATCAAATTATCACATATTTTGAGATGAAGTAGAGATATGTATTGAAATATGAGTGTGTTGTCTTAATATTGTTCCATTTGTGTTGTACAAATAACATAACTTATATAAAAATGTGCGAATATTAAAATATATTAATCTTTTTTTTTTTTTTCGTGCCTGTGCCCATGATATTTTTATATATATAAAATAAGGTTCATGGGAGGAATTCTGGAGTATTTTTTCCCGTCTAAAAGAAACCCTTTTTGGTAATTCTATATAAAGATTTAATTTATTATATTTTTAATTTTTTAATAAATAAATTACTGCTTGAACCGTTAACAAGGTAAGTGGGATTTAATTTATAAAATATATTATTTCAATAAATACGTTACCCGGTATGCGTGTTATACACGAATATATTGTATTCATGTTACTTTAATTAGGAGGACTGTGCTCATGTTAAGTTAATATTTATTTATCCGTATTATTTTATAATCTTACTATTACTACTAATTTCTAAGATAAAAAATAAATAAATTTTCAACTAAAAAATGTAGAATTATTCTCACAAACTCTGTTTTTCCGTGCCGCTTCGTTCATGTCTGAGTCATGCAGCTACGTATAATATTGTCGAACCAGATCTATGCTGCTTCGTTCATGTCTGAGTCATATTTCTTAGCTTTAATTGTATATTTGTTATTGTTATTACAATTGGGACTGTTATAAGTATGCAGTTGTATTAGGAAGAACTAATAGTCTTTCTGCTGTAGGGAAAGTAACAAGTTTGGTTGCTAATAAGGACTTGATATTGGCCACCAGAGGCATCGAGGAAGAATGACAGCTTGGACGATATCACTAATGAACGTGTTTGAAGGGACGTTGTCAGGGCTTTTTATTCAAGTTATATTGGCTTTTTATATAAACTTTTTAGTGGAAAGTGTTATCAGAACAAATCAGCATGATTCTTTTATTATTATATGATGATCTGATTTTGTTATTATTTATTTGGATATGATTATATTTTTATTTATTTATTAGGATTTGATTTTGTTAATATTATTAGCATCTGCTCATTATTGCACATTAGCATTATTATTAAGATTTCTTTCCCTTTTGTATTTATATATAGAATCAGCACTGCTATTTGGTACGAAGAAAAAAACAACGAAAATGACGAATCAATTAAACTAAGAGGAGCAACCTTTTTAATGGTTAACTTCAAAAAACAATAAAATTAAATCTAGATCATGCCACGTGATTGAAAATTGATTTTTCGCGAGTATTCTACCACCATCTATGATATCTATTTCAGAAGCATTGGTTTGAATGAGACAACAACTCTACTAATTAACTAGGAATGCTTCAGTTCTGAAATGATTTTTTTTATTTTATTTTGTTAACTTATTTTTAATGATATTTAATATTTATTTTTCAGGTAACACTCTAGGAATTAGCAACCTTTACAAAAACAGAAATTACTGAAGCAGCTATGGAATTGGGACCAGAAGTGAGTAAACAGCACACAACTATTTTTGGTGAAATTGTAATGAATGATTAAAATGTTAACAGATATTTAGAGATACCAAATACAAATTCTCCCAATATTTTTCTGCACTACTAACAGAGCGTGGGTGGAATAAATGTCATGTCAAGATCCTTTAATTTATATTAATTTCTTCCTTATATCTCAAGAAAATGCTATGGAAATATCTACTATAATCGTAAAAACAGTTCAAAGAAATATCTGGGTCGAGAAACCAAAATTTAGAATTTTGATAGGAGATACACTTTAACAAAAGATTATTAAAACTTTTTTTTCTCAATGCAAAGATTATCTAAAAATTTATGGTTACTAGCCAAAAGTCTTTGTCCATTTTTTTTTTGTTCAAGAGATTCAAACTAATATTTAATATTTTTTGGAGATACTTTAGCTTGAGTTTGATTATAGAATAAAAGATATATGCTCTTAATTATTTACTTTGATATCCTTTTCAATTCTTTGTACATAAATATTTTATGTGATAAAAAAATAAATGAATAAATTAATATATTGGGTGAAAATGATTTTTTTTTTCTTTACTTAGATCATGATTAAATAATAATATACTAATAGTGAGACCCGTAAGCATGGGGAAATGGATCCTCTCAATTTTTAAAAAACTTGAGAGTGTCAATTTGTATGATCACACCGTTGACTATATAATACATTTCCATTTTAAACTGAAGTTTAAAATCATCAATAATGGAATCATGCAAATTGACACTCCCAACTGTTTTACAAATTGAGAAGATCCATTCCCAAGCACGAGTCTAAATAGTTAGCACAAATCTATAATAAGAAGACACTTTAATCATAAGATATAATATTTAGGATATAATTCAACTATCAATCATAATTATAACTAAAAGAAAATTTCAAGACCAATTTGAATGATATTTCTGCAATACCATTTTTAATTCTTAATATATAAGATTTAATTGCTATGTACTAACAATGTAAAACATTTTTACATAGACAATCAATCACCATTCATAATATGGATGACTTTTAAGAGGTAATTAGGATAAAGATAATTTTTTTAATGATGTAACAACTTATGATTGAATATCTATATAAAAATATTTTACACCATCAGTATATAATAATTAAACTCTAATATATATCATAATTTAAAAAAAGTTATAATAAAAAAACTTCATATTATTTTGTATATACATCTTTCTTAGCTACATTTAAAAATTGTTTTACTTGTGAGTTTGATTGCATAAATTGTGTTGCAGAATAATCAATTCAACGCTTTTGCACAGTAACAAAGAACATGAGTCAAACTTGTGAATCTTATAATAATAGAAATAAATTATTTGTAATGATGTGTGCCTATTTGGTTTAAATTATTTTCAACGCAAACGTGAAAATAACATTTCCTAAAACAATTATTTTGAAAGCTTTGTAATAGAAGCTTTCTCCCAACGTGATTTTCAAACGTGATTTTGCCTAATCTAAAACAAACAGACTCACAATTAATCTTCTAAAGAAAATTAAGTCTCACAATTGCAAAACAATCAGACAATTGTAGTTCAAAAAGTCACACAAAGGCATCCAACATAGTAGCTACAATCCCAAATAGAGAATAAACACAATATCCATACCACTATTACATTTACAATTGCCTCACTCTCTGACTCTACGCTGGTCCCTATTCAGGAGAAAAAATCACATACCATGAAAGCCTATATGATATGTATCCCTTTCAAGGGTCCAAAAAAGAATAGGGTAATTTTTGTTTAATACTTGTCATATAAGTAATGAGTTGATCTCTCTCTTCTCCTTGTCCCTACATGTACAATAGCTTAGTCAACTTTTGTAAAAAGGCATGTTTCTTAAGTCCTGAGTATTTAGATTTTGGCAAAACTTGAATCTATACATTGAATAAGGGGGAATCCAAATTTTCTGTTGAAAAACACCTGTCGGCTCCTTGCTTTTTTAGGGCCATTTTTGTTTAAAAAATAAAATTAATTTTTAGGACATTTTTCATTTAAAAAAAAGTGAGCTACACTATGGATTGATCATGTTTTGATTGATACCAACCATTGCAGAAACATTTATTGTTTCTTGAGAGTACTTTTTTTCTGAAATTTTTGGCTACCGCTCTCTCCTCCCTTTCCTTTTTTACCTCGGCGTTGTTCTTACCTCCTTCTCCTCCCTCGGGTTCATGATCGGCGACTCTCCTCCCTCATTCGCTTTCTCCGGCCACCATCAGAGGTTAAGCTTTCTCCCTGCAACTCTTCTCGCCTCCTCCCTCTTTGCAGTTATCAGATCGGAATCTACGGTCGGTTCGTCGGGTTTCTGAGATCCTGAAATGAGACCGGTGGATTGGTCGATGGAGGGGGAGGTACGGTTTCATTTTTTCACTCTCAGATCCCGCAAGCTTTCATTTTTCTTCTTTTCTCAACTTTCTCAGCTCGGATTTCTATAAGCCATCTTTCTTCTCACAAATTTATGCTTCTCACTGTAAACACTATTTTGTTCCCAGATTTTTCTACTTTTCTGAACTTACCAGGCTCTTCGATCGCTCCTCCATCCCTTGCAACCTCTTCGTTGATCACGTGCGCGCGTTGCAGAAGTAGTTCCTCAGGCCCCTCCTCCTTTTGGTGTTTCTTCTCTTTCATAAAGCTACTATTCTTATTTCTCTATTTTTGTTTGTTCTACTTTCACTCTTTTTATTTTTTATTTTTCTTTAAATTTATGTTTTTCAAGTATTGGAGGTGACTCAAATTATTGTTTTTTTCTATTAAATTTTGAATTTTTTTTGCACTTGATCTGTTTAACTGACAAGTGGGTCTTTGTTATTTTGGTGTATAAACTTTAGCTGTTGATGAGGAACCATGTTCTTTGGTGTGATGCTTAGTGGTGGTAGATATAATTTGAGAGTAAATGTAATTTTTTCTTTCTTTCTGGTGTTGGGTCAACTCGATTCGATTTTATGGGTTGTTTTGGTTTGGACCTGAAGTTGACATTGTAGTCTTACTCAGTTGTGCAGTGCACCGGCTACTGAATATTCTTTATTTGGTTTGCTTCAATTTGTCCTATTTATCTTTCCTATTATATAGGCTTCTGCATTATGGTTAGTATGCTGGTAATCTAATGGTAAGTTTACTGGGTAGAAGTACTTAATTATTTGAGTAACTATAACTCATAGGTGGTGGGGTTGTGATTTCTATCTGTTTGAACAATGTGAAAAGGATACTTGTGCATGCCTTTTATTTTCTGTTTATGTTCTCCTTTTACTAAACAAAATTTTTGTTAGATATTGTTTCAATGCCTACATTTGTGGTTTCATCTAATCTTGGTATTTCCATAGGAAGAATGATTGTGTTGAAAATTGTAAGGATTTTGAGGTGCGCCAACAGAAGGTCATTTTAAGCAGTTCAGACAATGTGAGTGTTGTTGATGATGAAGCAGATGAAGAAGAGGAGGAAGAGGAGATAGTTGAAGAGGTTAAGATTGAGATGGAAAAGAAAGCTTTGATGTGAAGGAAATTAATATTCCAGAATCCAATTCCAAGGTTGTGAAGGACCCAGAAAATAAGAAGATTGTTCTGAATGAAACTGAAAAGAAAGTGGTTGTGATTATGAACTAGAGAATAAGAAAATTGAATGAATCAGAACATAAGAAGGTTGTGAGTGCCCACAGGCGATTTCATCACAGAAATGAAAGACACTGATTGTCCCTCTTGCTGTGAAGCAATCTTCTCCAATTAGAAGGCAGTCAACAATTTACCAAAATTTCTCCAAAGCTAATTCAAGTAAGGTCTTTTGAGTTTCGCCATAGTTTGTCCCTCTTGAGTTTCGTCATAGTTTGTATTTTCCTTTGGTTGTGGTAATTTCGTGTTGTGTGCAGGCAAGACTGTGATTCAGAACAGTATGAATGCAACTAAGTTGCTTTTCAACCCAGATATATCAGAGGTGATATTCATATATACATTGGTGCTGATTCATATATACATTGATGTTGATTCGCATTTTTTCTTTCGTCTCTGTATATATTAAAATTTATCGTTCTTTTGTCTTTATTGTTTTCTATATAGAATTGGTGAACATGGGTTGCTTAATGTGGACCCCCTAGCTGTGGTCCTAGATAATTCTAAGGAGGGCTTAGAAGTTGAGTTCATAAAGCTTCATCCGAAAAAAACAATTAGACAACTTCTAGATATAAAAGAGGCAGGGATATTGTATGAAATTTATTTGCATAAAGACTACAATATAGATAAAACATATGTATTGTGAATCTGATTGAGTCATCTTTTGTGACTTTTTGAATGATGATTTTGATGTTTTTTGGTTTTATATATTTAGGATGGCATTTGTATTGTTTTTTCCAAAATTGTGGATATCATTAGTGATGGTCTTTGGTTCTAGCTTGCATGTAACTGCAATCGGTCTGTCAATCTTCAGCCAACTATTTATTTCTGTGACAGTTGTCGTGAACTTCAAGTTTCTCCAATGTATGTTTCAGCTATTTAGTTATTTGATTTTGGTATTTTACACCTTAGTCTAACCTTATTGTCTTTGATTTTGCATTTAAATCATTCTTTACCTACTTGGATATATGTATGATTTCATGTCTGATAGCAGTGGGCGCCTAATTAGGAGAGTGTTTAGGAGGAGGGAGGATAAAAATGTAAACATAACCAATAACTGAAACTGTTATGTTCAGTTAGTTGGTTAAGGGGGGCCCTCCGAATGTAATAAATAGGAAGAGAGGTTAGCTTTGTGAGGTGTGTGAGAAATCAGTAGTCACTTGGAGAGTTGTGGGCACTCTCGAATGAGCCCAATCCTGTAATCTTTCTATCTTCCTATCTTTCTTTCTATCTCCCAGATCACATTGATCTTGGAGAGTGTTCATCAATAATAGAAGTATACAAATTCAGTGAAATTTCCCCTAAACCCAGTTGAACCCTAACAATGTCCAATTGAGGAACAACATCAATATTGCAGGTTTAAAGTTAAGGTTGAAGTTGAGTATGGAACAAACACGAGTGTATTTGTGTTGTTTGACCGGGACATGCACCTTTTCATCAAGAAAACTTGTGAAGACTTGCTCACTGAATCAGCCAAGGCAAATATTTTGTAATTTACATTCTGTTATTTATTTACTTATTTATTTGTTGTCTTCAATTTTTGGTGTCATGATATGTTTTGGTGGCTGTTTTGTTGTGATGTTAACTTAACCATTGTTAATAATTTGCGGGAAGCTTCTGAAAATATATATCCAGCATTGCTTCATATTCTAATTGATCATGGAATGTTATTTAAGGTGGAAACAAAGGTCCAACCAGCCAAGCAGTTTCAGGGACGTTTTCCGATGAGGAGGGTTTGTATAGATGAAGATGTAATGACCATGTTTGAACTTATTGGCTAAGATCCGACTCCCGTAAAGGTATTTTTTGTGGTGTTCTGTTTGTATTAAAACTATTCCATCCTTTATGTATTAGTAGGGTTCTTTTCTTACATGCTTCATCTGAGATATACACATAGTAATTGCTTTATTTAATTAGTCCTTTTGTATTTGTATTTTGTTTTTTAATGGAAGGTGGTTTTTGCTCCACCTTTCCCTAAGGTTTCTAATGACATTGTGGACCTTGAGGAGCCATTCTCTATGAGTACCTTATTTGTTACCTTTTGTCTAATTCTGATGTGGCTGTTTTATCATAAGAATCATGATTTCTGATGTGTTTGCTTCGTTGTTTTTGTAGCAAATTCATTATGATCGTTTGCAGGCTCTTGTTCGAGGTGAAGATGATGCGAAGCAAGTGAGTGGATTGGTTGCAGTGAAGATTGAGAAAGCTTAAGTGTGGAATGAGACGTATGGTGGGTTGTAGGATTTTTTTGGTTCATCTCCAAGGGGAATATGATGTGTGCTGTGTACTGATATTTTGGAGGTCTATTTGTCTTTAGTATTTGGAAAATTGTATGATGTTGAATAAATTTTTTTGGTCAAGTGCTATGTGTTTGAGTTTGGATGTTGGCTTAGTTCAAGCATTCAAACACAAACATTTTTGCATCCCAGTTAAGTTGTAGGATGGTTGTAATTCTAGGTTTAGGGCATTGAAAACTCTACACTCTCTTTTGGGACTGATGTGTCTTTGGTCTTTGATCTCTTTTGTTACTTTCAAAGCCAGACACTTGAGAGTATGTTGGTAATGGAATATCAATGCTATGTGGCTGTGTGCGGCTGTATGCCCATCTATGCAGTCACTTCATTTGTAAAAAGTTTATGATGTTAATGAGGAATTGTAATTTCCTGTATATATTGAGTATTTCATTTATTTAAGAACTGTATTTTTCATTCTAGAAGTGACAGTTAAATTGTGAAGCATATGGAATACATGTATCAAGTTGACAGCTATGACCGAACGGGGATAGAATATATTAAAATATTTTATTAATACGAAATGACAGTCTTTATTCTAGACCATGCCTAAAATCTGAATGTACTTATGATTTTTCCTTTTCATATAAGTTTACTTCTTGATTTCTTACACTATAATCACGATTACTTTACTCTCTTAGACCTATAGTATGGGGTGTAGGGTAGTGGAGTGTTGTCATGTTGTACTTGATTTCTTGTGAGACCATGCTATCCTGATGTCATTATATTAAAAGTTTGGTCAAAACACTACCTAATATTCAGTCTTTGTATATGTTAGGTTAGTTCTGTTATACTAACTAATTTTAAAGGAAAATTGACCCGTGCGTTGCGCACGGGTACTTAATACTAGTATAAAATAAACTATGAAGAGGACCAAATGACTATAGAGAATTCGAATAAAAGATTGAAAAGCACCTTGTTCTTTCCCATAGAGGTAAAGCAAACAAATAAATAAATAGAGGAAACATTCCATAACAATAAAATTCTAACCTTTTGGTCCTCTTCGTAAGAAAAAATTCAAGCACTCCTTAATTCTTACCAATGAACAAATAGAGGAAAATTCCAAAACATTATAGAACAATAAAACTCAGTTCTTCCTTGGGTGCAACCTTTCGATTTGAGCAATCACATAAGGAGGGTCAACCTGATCATCCACCTAGACAAAACAAAACTAACCCATTAGTGGATGAAAAATGCTTAAGCCTAGTTTAAACAGATGCAAGATTTTGTAAAATTACAATGAAATCCAAGCTATTGAATCAAACATAGGGAACTCACAAGATAATATACGAAACACAAAAGCAATCTATACTTCACCAAAAAGGAATTGCAGTTTGCAATGAGCTATATTTATCTTTCAAAATCCTTTCTATGCCAACCTAGCCACCCGGGTATTGACAGCAAAAGAGGAATCACAACCCTCATATTCAAGATAATTTCTTCCACTAATATACTTCACTAAAAAGAACTAAAAGAACTTCGGAATAAAAGATTCCTTATAATACATGGCTTAGCCAATTGTTGTCCAAGTCCATCAAACTGAATTATTTCAAGGGATATAGGGGGAAATGCTCAGTGGTAAAGAGAGAAATTAATTTAATCACCCCCTATCCAGGCATACAGTCATTGAGGATTATACCAAGCCCTCTTAAGTCTTAACAATGCTTCTTAATGCCTATCCACTGCATGCAAAATGGTTTTTTCTTTGTTATAAGTTGCAGCCATAAGAATATCCATTTCATATTGATTTAAAAAACCCATTGTGATGCATGAACTATGAAAGATATATCGGGTTTGCACCGCTGATTCTTCCAAAACCAAGTCTTTCAAAATTAAATCTTCCAAAACATATTTTACTCAGTTCTGGTTAGTTCTCTGAAAAAAAAAAATGGCCAAAATCTATAAGAGATATTAAAAAATGATAAAGGCAGAGATCTCTAGTAGTTAGTGTAATAATATGTAATATTAGAAGGGAGGAAAAGGGTGCAAGGCAAAAAGCATCAACAACCAAAGTCTGGCTTATTTTTTGAAAAATATGATATTTATTAACTTTTTGTGATAAACTTACATGAATCAGTGCGTGTTGAAACGTGCAACCAACTTGAAATTCTAAGTTATGAATAATTTACCGTTTTCCCCCTACAAAAAGTTTTAAAAAAACACCATTGAGAGTAACTAACTATGGAGCAACATCTATTAGAACAACACATTCAGTCCGACAATCTACTTGTAGTTTAGGTGCAACATTCTTAAAAATATATACCTAAACAATTTCAATTGTAAATAGTACATCAAAACAGTGAAAATATGTTTCCCTGAATGTAGCAATTGGGGTACTACTTCTTGACAACCATTAACAATTAACAAACTCAATTTCGTAGGAACTATCATGCTAGAAAAGTAAAGAAATCAAAAGGAGCAGTCTTTGAAACTCACTTTTGAAGAAGTAAGAGGGAGCCCCTTTTTCACATTTTGCACTTAAGGAAAGACATTCACACTATGAATTGTTGCTCCTGCCTAGGTAAAGCTTTTACACAAAGTATAAACATAAGCTTTTTAAGGTTTGTGCACCTCATTTTTGAAACCGAAGAAAAGCCAATTGTTACAAAAGAAGAAGAATTTTTTAATATATTATGCAGAGGAAGCAAAGAAGTAGAAGATAGACAAACCGGTTTCCATAGACAAACTCAGAAAGATATACAAATTAAGTGAGTATCTTGTTAGCGACATCAAAGTGAAACATTTATTGATGCAATACTTTAGCAGTGTTCAACACATTTTCTTAATCTATTCATTGGTGAGAGAAGCTCATTGAATTTCTCTCCATAGAAAAAAAGTACTATCATTAATAAATTTAATTAACTAATGAAATAATATTATAAAATATGTGAAGTGATCAAGGAAATGATATAGATCAAGTATAAGCAAAAGAATGTAGCATTTATAAAGAACAAAACTTGCCTGAAGCTCAATATAATAGAGGTGGCTTATCATTCGTGTAATCAAGCTTGGGATTGATTTTGATTTAACAAATTGTTCTTCTTTCTACACCAGCTGCAACACGCCAATGATGATAATGAAAGCAAACTGCATTGAAAGTAAACAAATCAATGAACTTGATCGAACAATATAGAACCAACAAATCAGACAAATCTTCTAAGTATAAAACATCAAAGCAAAATATAAACGATGCTCTTAAAACAGATATTGCAACAGGGTGGGTCACTTGCAACTACAAACGGTTTGCCTTCAGAGTCATTGCGACGCCTCAGCTATTATGTTGCAGCGCTGCCACCAATTCGCCGTCGGAAGAAGCGGAGGAGAAAGTAGGTGGGATGACCGCAAATGGTGGAAGGATAAAGAAACGGTCCCATTAACCATTTTCTAATGAAAAGGAAAGTTATATATTCTCCACAACTCTCCAACGTTCTTTTTCTAATTTTCTTCGCAATGTCTTATCACACCAACACCAATTGATTTTTTCGTTGTGCTGTACTCCCGCGTCATTCGATACGATTATTGTTATTTTAAAAAATGGTTTTTATATTAAATTCTAATGCTTTATATTTAAAAATATTAACTATCTAAATTTAATCTTAATTAATTTTATATGTTAGTTATATGAATAGTGTAAAGGTTTTGAGAATGCTATTGCTTAATATCTAATATTTTTTTAAAAAAATTCCTACCTAAATTTTATCATTTCTTTATTTTACAATTAAATGATCTATATTTTATACATTTTCTTTTCAAATAATATATAATTATACCTATCACAATATTATTTATCCCTGTACAGCACGGATTCATCATCGGTCCCTAATTGGGATGGTGATGGATCAGGTCGTTTGTCGGAGGTCTATGATCTATTCTATTTAAGGTCTAATCTTGCTTAGCCTATTTAACAAAAAAATTATGTTAAGGATTTTTAAAAAGCCTATATAACTAATGAAGTCAGACTAAGGCTTTAAAAAAACCTATCAGGCCAACCTATTTAACATAAGTACACATATATATAATATATAATTTAATATATAATACTATAATATATTATTTATAATATTTATAACATTTAAAAGTAAAGGTCTATTGACCTATTAAAATATAGAGGTTTACTTACATATTTATTTGTGAAGGCCTAACGACCTATTTATCAGTATAGACCTATCAACTTCTTTATCATTAGAGGCTTACAAGCTTATTTACAAGTGAAGGCCTATGACCTATTTATAGGTGGAGGCATATGTAAAGATCTTGTTGAAAAACATGCTTTTAAATAGGCTTCCAGATCAGACCAGACTTTGAAGTAGGCCAAATCAAGTCTTAAAAATTCATCTATATCATGCTAATAGATCAGGCTTAGACCTTAAAATTGGAACGTAGGTCAGATTTAAACTTATCAAGACTTATCTCGATCTAATTTATTCCCCCACCTGTCCCAACTAATAAGCAGATATTATCAGACGTAAAGATTATCGACAACAAAGTCATTTTCATAATATATTATATTAATCTTTATACCGAATACCTATTGTAGTTTGTTTTTGCAACTTGGGGTCGGTGGTCACACATTACTGCAAATTTTCACTAACCATGGATAATTTTGTTTAGACAATTTTGGCAGATGAAGACAACACTTGGAAAAACGGACCTGTACCGTCACTCTTTCAAACCCGTGCCCTCAAGGATTTGCTAATAGTCAAGTCGGGGGAATCATCCAATAATCTAGAATGCTCTATCACTGTTCTAGGATGCCACACGTATGCATCTTCAGCATGGTGCTGACACGTGGACTTGTGGGGTAGAACTCCCTCTGCTCCCAACTTCTTATATATATCCACATTAACAGTTTGAAACATCTCAACACAACTCAATCTCCAAAAATAGAACCCAAACTTGAACCCAATCCAGAGCCAAACCATGAAGGGGTCTTCATATCTTGCTATTACAAATAGGCTCACAATTTCTCTTCCTTTGAGCAATGATAACTACCCTGTCATTCCATGTCAAAGCCGTTTCTCTTGTAATAATGTGAAGGGGGCTAAGATGAGAAACTTGTGCTTCAGGGTAAACAACCATTCTTGGCCAAACCATGCTTGTTGTTTTGAACAGAAGAGAAAGGATAGTGATGAGTTTGTAGTGAGATGTGCAAGTTGGAGTTTGGTGACAGAGATGGAGAGAGAACTGGAAGCTGAGATGAACTCCCAAGAAGATAAAGATAAGGCAACCATTGGAATGGCAAGGTTTAGGCACAAATGTGGAGAACGGAAAGGGGTGGTGGAGCTGTTGGAGTGTATGGAAAGGGAAGCAATCATGGGTGAAGATGTGGGAAAAGAGCCTACGGATTACAACCGAAGGGCTCAGATATTTGATAGAAGCTCTAGAGTGTTCCAAGCTCTTAAGGAACAGAACACTGATCATGTTGCTTCTCAAGAATAGGCACTTACTTTGAGTTGATTGTAGTTGTTGAAATAAACCCATCAGGAAAATAGTGAACACTAACAGTTGTATCTTTTAGATTTGTATGTTTTTTTGCAACATTACCATATACACACATACCATAAAATTACTGTACTTTATTTGGATTTTTTGAGTTTTCTAAATTTCTGTGCATTTATTCAAATTGTAGGGGTGATTTTATATTTACATCACTCATTAAATATGGCTCCATACTCTTTCTTGAAAAGAATATACCTAACCGCCGGAAAATTTAGAAAACCTAACGTACAAGAAGCTTTATCCTTTCTTTGACCTTCGTGCTTCTTATAGATGTTTCCAGTAAACTTCTAAATGAAAACATACGTCAGTCATTATGAAATAATTTTTTTTTGGTTTTTTAGTTGATTAGAAAATATTGGAGTCGGTCTTCACCTTACTAAAATATGCAGCTTTGAACTAATTTGACATTTTAGCTATTGGTGAAACAAAGCTTATTAAGGATGTGTTTGATAAAAAGTTTAATTAAATGTTTATTGAATAACTTTTTTTTTAAATAAATTAAAAACATTTTATTTTTATAAGTTTTTAAGACAAACTTGTGAAAATAAATTAAAAAAAACTTTTGAAAAAATTATAAATTATTTGTATAAATTTAAATTTATAAACTATTATTATAAACTCTTCCTAAATTTTTTCAAAAGCATCCTAAAAACGATCGTTAATCTCACAACTAAAAGATGTAAGAACTAGACATAAGAGAGTGCCGCAGACTACCATTAACCAAGGGGAACCATGCAAGGTTGTAGACTACATACTGCATTGGACCAAGAATTGGTAAATGGCTTTTTTTTGGGTCTAAAACCCTCAAAAATAACATTGAACTCCAACCGATCCAAATCGAGCCTGAAAGATTCATTTAAAGAGACAAAATTCTTTCAACATCTATTTTTTTCATTTCCAATACTCAAACCGGAGACATTACTTACGGAGAACCCTGTTCTTGTCACTTGGACCAAGATTTGAACCATGAAAACTAGGGTCCATACAAAACAATGCACTTCAGTTTCTATACTAGCTGACCATTTTGTTATGATCAGCCAAGTTTCTGTTCTGGAGTTACCAAAGACCGAAACCACAGAAAATAAATTGCCTCAACTTTATAACAGATGAAATTACCAATTACAACACAATACTATAAAGCGATAACTTGAGTTAAAACTTAAAAGAATAAAAAGTACACTACTGCCTAAAAAATTTCTACATGTAACAGTTCTAAATAGAAAATTCTGGCGCGGCTGTTGTGTGGAAGCATAATGACACTCACAGCCTCATACCCTAAATCAGTAGCAACAAATGACAATAGCTCCAGTGAGACTCACCAGAAACCACTACACTAACAGAACTTCCAACGGTTATTGCAGACAACACAAGTGACATAGGTTGTCATAGGTTCATCAGCACTGCGAGTCTGCATTTGGTAATAGGTGCACTTCCTTTGACCACATCGACCACACTTGAATTGATCTGTTGTGGCTTTTGGTTGACCTCCACGCTCGCAATCAAACAAAGCTTTCTCTTTGATTTTCTCATTCTCCTGCTTCCTTTGCTCACTAGCCATTTCTGCTGTGCTCATGTTGATCAGCCGCTCCGGCTCAACAACACCGAGGAGAACTTTTCTCCGGAAGTCTGGGTTATTTGCATCTTTCAGGTTAAATATTAAGGACCTATACTTGACCTTTTGGGCTCCATTTGAAGGACCCCACTTTTCAAATAATACAGACTCCACTGTCACAGCAACACGAATAGGGTCACATGCATTAACTTCATCCATGATATCTTCATCAGCCTCTCCAGGAACCTTGGATAAAGCCTCTCGGAGAAGTTCTCTTATTTTGTCTCGAATCGCATCATTAGATTTAATCATAGTCATTAGCTTCGGAGGAGCAGCAGAGCTAGATGACATTCTCTTCACCCCAGAAACTTGCTTCTCCTCCTTGACTATCTTCTCCACCTTGACATTTGCAGCGCGATCAGTTTTCTCAATTTTGACATCCACATTTTGTACCTTCTTTATATTTTCTGAGCTTGACCTCGGTGTACCATTCCTATCAATTTTCTCGACCTTGACAGTTTCAGCCTTCTCGACCTTGACAGTTTCAGCCTTCTCGACCTTCTCAACCTTCACCGAAGGACTCTTTTGAAATTTCCCAGCTTTAGCTCTCTCCCCATTGGCAGACTCAACCTTATTATCAGAGCCCCCATTCTTATTTTTGCTTGTTTCCTTAATAATTATGCCTTTCCAAATCTCAATTAGGTCAGTAGCAAAGGCCCGAATTTTCTGCCTGGGATGCTTTGTCAGAAGTTTAAGATGTTTACCCACCTGAAAGATTACATTTAAAAACAGAAGTTCAGTACAAACCTTCAAGTTATACAACTAAAGCCATGAAATTGATACAAATTTGGGGTCAGTCTATTGTCCCCTAAAAGGAAGAAGGGGGGATCGATCAGGACAACGAAATGAGTTTTATATGGAGAAAAAAGGTACGAAATACCCATCCCTGAAAGTTTTTTTCTCCCGATCTAAAGAGGATACCAAACTGAACCTTGGAAGTTATCATTATGCCATCACATGACAAAGATGCAACATTGTCCACATATACAGAAGCCTGCTCCATAACATTCACATAAACATCGCAACTTCGCACTAAAGATATTCTAGAAAATTTTCTTCAGTTTTGGATGAAATACAAAGTTTCTGCACTTTCTGTTTCTTTCAGGATGAAGAAACAATGCAACATTAATCCTCATTCTGCCAGACTTACCTCCCCTTAAAACATTCATATTTTTTTTTCATTTAAATTCCTTTTTATTTTCCCATTTTATCTCTCTGAATGGATGGGCATCCGCTGTCACCTTCAGAGAGATCAACAACATCTTGGATTAAAAAAATAAAACCTTTTCAGTATTGATAATGTGCTCTGTTATGATTAGTAAAAGCAAATGACAAATTATTTAAGCAATGATACACAGAGATTAGCCAGATAGAAATTCTATCATCACAGGAAGTAGGAGTTTGAAAGAGAAAAGGCAGCCAGAATCAAGCTCCATTATTTGAAGCAAAAAAAAAAAAAAAAGCACTAGAGGGGTAACACATAGAAAGGGATTACTCCAGTACCGATTCACCTAATTATTCTCTATAATGAAAGAGCACAATTCTTACACAAACAAAATATTCCACATCTGCAAACCTAACTTTTCATCTTAAGTGTTGGGCTGCTAGAACCAGAACAAGTTCGCTGCTGCAGCCTCCTTGGAGCTTTGATGCATTGAAGAAGGGGACTAAATACTTGCAAGAACTCCAGTGTTCAAGTAAGTGAGGGTTGCAAGAGGAGTGCAATGACCGCATGGTTGTTGTGGCTATTTTATAGGGGAGTCAGTCTTGAGGGCCAAATTGGAGTCAAGGGCACTTTGGTCATCCTAAGTGCCTTTGGGGCATCCTTTTCAAGTCTTGGCATTGACCTTTTCATATTCCCTGGATGGGACATCTCTTTTGCTGGGGGAGAAATCAACCGATTGAGAGATATCGGGCTAGGCTTTAGTGGGCCCAAAATTAATTCAGATCATTGCCCCAAGGTTGGTTGTTTGATGACCATTAGAATACCCAGGGTTTGGGTTGTTATTGTGATGTTTGACCTTTTGAGGACATGGTCACATGATTGGGTACCATGGAGTTGACGGCATGTGAATTGATAGCCAAAAAGTGTTTTACCACGAATGGTAAGTTCATTCATTGTGGTCATGACTTGGACCTCTCTGGTCTTGTTCCGTGGTGGAGCAGTTCATATGACCTTTGGCTCATTGGAGACATTTGGTTCAGATGGCTCTTCACTTGCACATTAGCAAACTTTTTGCCATGTGGCATGATGGGACTCGCCTGTAGGCAGCTATCATTCGATTTGTGCATCAAGTAAACACTTAGAATTTAAAAGAAACGGACGCTTCTGCCCCCAAGAGTGTGGCAGTTGCCTCAACCACGATCTATAAGTAGAGGGCGAATACAACTGTCTCACACTATTTCTTCTTTCACGTTCCAGCTTCCATATTTTCCGTTTTTTGCTTTTGTTGTGGCAGTCTCTCTGTTTCCTGAAACCTTCACTCCAGAAAGCCTCCATAAACCGTTTTACTTTCCGCAAGAATTTTTGCAATTGAAGCTTGGTGTCTTCCCCCAAAACTTGGAAGGTTACCAATTGAGAATCATCGCAGTTTCACTTTGTATGCTCCAAGGTCTTTTGATAAGACCACATGCTACCATTGCCTCATGTTCCACTTGATTACTTGAGGTCGGGACTCGAATTTGAGGGATTGTTTGACAATGACTATATTGGCATTCTCCAAGATGATTCCTGCCCCACTGCCACTTGGTTCGGAAGCTCGACAACATAGATAATCTATTCAGCTTCTTAGAGCGAGGAAGAAGGGGCTTGAGCTCTGTCACAAGTCTAATAGAGTCTGCGCCTTTACAGCCTGAAAAGGTTATAGCCGATTCTGAACTCAGATAACTTCACAAACCAGCAATGTGAAGGCTAATTTTCTACTCTCTAGTACAGTGTTGGGCCCCTGTAGTACTATGCTCACAAAATATACAGGTTTTGTCCTTCCTCCGTTTCCCTCATGAAGGAATGGCCTACTGAGAGATAAAGGTGCAACTTCTCTCTATCCACATTGTTAACAATGCGAGGATTTGAAACTATAATACACCTCAACTAGGGCGGTGACGGCGGCGTGGGGGGGGGGGGGTTTGAAGTGGCAAAAGGATGAAGCATTCTTTCCCGGTCAACACATAGTTGTCGGTCGGCCCAAGGCTATCTTTCAGCCACGCTCCAAGAGCCACACCTACTCCTTAAGGCACTTGTTCTTGATTCACCGCACAAAGGATTTGCTCCAACTGTTTCTACTGCTTAACAAACATCCCAAGAAGCTATTTGTTGGACAGGGTTTAGTTGGATGCTTCCCCTTCTAGAAAGGTTGAGTACAGCAGGTTGCTATTGAGCTGCAATTTCAACTTGGTGGAAGCGAACACACTGAGAGGCGGGAGGCTTGTTGTGATCTTGGCTTGTTGTCATAGAGGTCTCTGCCTCATGCACGTGTTAGCCATGGCGAAAGGTAGAAATAGACGTTTAACAGCCCCTATTTGACGCGCCAATGTTTTATCCTGAGTTGTTGGACTACTGAGACCACAATGAGTTCACTGCTACAGCCTCATTGGAGCTTGGATGCGTTGGAGAAAGAGGTATGAGTAACTGCAAGGACTCCAAGCACACCATGAGTGCAATAAGCAGTAAAAGATCCTTACCCTCATGGTCACTGTGGTTATTTATAAGGAAGCGAGTCTTGAGGGCCTAGTTGTAGTCAAGGGCAATTTGGTCATCCCAGGTGCCTTCGGGGCCAACAGCTCCCTAAAGTCTAAGTGCTGCCTTTTCATGTTTTCTAAGTTGAGACATTCATTTTGTTGGGGGAATAAATCAAACCTTTGAGGAACATTGGGTTTGGCCTTATTGGCCCACAACCACTCCGGATTACTATCCTAGTAATAAACTTTTATTGTTTGGTAGAAAAAGGAAATTGTCACAGTAAGAAGAAGTGAAGTACACCTAGGGGGAGGCTGAGGAGATATCCTCCAAAACAGAAACATAAGGGGGACAGCAGGGAGAGGAGAAGGGGAAAGAGAGAAACAACAACAACAACCAAGCATTTCCCCCTTACGTGAGGTCTGCTACATGGATCAAAACAACATCATAATGCCTTATCATGAATCATATCTATAGACAAACCATTCATCTCTAAATCCTTCTTAATGGATTCGCCTATAGTTTTTCTTGGTCTCCCTCTATCTCTAGCTATTGGACTACCCTCCATTTGATTTACTCTCCTTACTGGGACTTATTAAAATCTTCTCCACACATGCCCGGACAAGAATTAATCAAAATAAATTTTGATTAATTGTTGTTTTCCACGAATCCACCACAAAACCCATTATAAATTTCTACATAGGTAAAAAAATCCAATTTATGA
This sequence comes from Ammopiptanthus mongolicus, assembly GCA_039655645.1. Taxonomy (NCBI): domain Eukaryota; kingdom Viridiplantae; phylum Streptophyta; class Magnoliopsida; order Fabales; family Fabaceae; genus Ammopiptanthus; species Ammopiptanthus mongolicus. Next base: position 19,661,935 of record CM077345.1, read on the forward strand.
AGCAGCAGCAGCATTTCATTCTGCCCAGCAACAGATAAAAAGGGAAGCGCCATTTCTACAACTGTATCAGTAAAACAAAACAATAAAAACTAGTAATGAAGTTTTCATTCTTCCTCATGCTCAAGGGCATCATGCACAAGAATGAATATGGATTCTCCCTTCCCAACAAGAAATACACAATCATCACTAACAAATAGCAGACCCCAGCTACAAGGAAAACCTCAAGAAGCTACCAAAATTTAGATTTGTGTGAGCAGTCACCTCATAACCAACTGTTCAGTTAAGAAGTTAGCTGAGTTACACTTAAACTTTTTGTAACCAAACAGGATCAAAATTCAATAATGTTAATGTTATAAAATTTAAACAAGCCCACCACACTTCATAACTGCGTGTCTTAATCTCTACATGCATAAATCATTACCACAACTCCACAAGCATCCTCCATAACATAAAATGAGTGAATTTCTCCATCCATCATGATAAATTATGATTGATCAGAGAAAAGAAGACTTTTTTCCCTCAACCTATTTTCAGAACATAAAAGTGAAAACTGAAAACAATAAAAAATCGATAACTACAAATTTATTTCTTTTTGTGCATAACACAAATCAGAATAAACAAAACGTCAAAACCGCTCAAGTTGTACCATTATAAAATGCAAAACAAATCACACAACACAATATACCATTCACTTATTTCTCTTAACACTTCACATGATCAATTTCCCAAATTTTCTCATAAAAAAAAAAAAAAATAGAGCTTCATCCAAAAACACCAACCCACCAAAACTAAACTTTGAAAGGGGAAAAGGGTCAAACACAAATTTCGAAGAAAAAAAAATACCTGGGTGTTGACGAGAATCTTGTAATTGACAGGGAAATTCTTGAGGCGTTCGAGCGCATCAATGCATCGGCTTTCTTCAGGTTCGCCATCGTTGGAACTCAACGCATCTGCTGCCTTCTTCGCGGCTTCGTACAATTCCACCAAATCCTTCTCCATCGAACCGCACGACCCGATTATGTTCCTCCTGAACCCACAAAATAATCAGATCAAAAACCGAGAAACCAAAATAAAATAGTGAAAAATTGTTGAAATGAAGGGACAGAGAGAGTGAGAGAACTAACCAGAATGATGTTGTGTCCTCCTCCTCCTGTGGCTGCGGTTGTGTTGGCAGTGCAAAGGAACAGAAAGAAGGAAAAGAAGAGACGAGGGTAACATATAAACGGACGATGATCAGAGGATCAGCCAGATCGGACGGTTGGTTTTGCTTATCAAGTCTTAAGAGATGGAACATTCTCGATCTGGTAAATGGTAATACCTAAATAATGTCTTCCTAATACGAAAAGTACAAAATTTAGCTCGTATTGCTGTTTCCATGGAAAGAAGAGATATGTAACATCCTATCCATAAAAATAAACATGTTGTTATTCCTTATACATATTTTATTTTTATTGAAAAACAATATTAAAAATATGAAAATGAATTTTCTGCATTCAAAAAATCCCTACATTTTTCATACATTTATGTATGGTTGGATCAATTTTGAGCTTCCACAAATACTTTTAGTGATTAATCTAGCATTACATGATTGCGTGAATACATTAATGAATAGGTCTTTGAATGAAATTAACACTAACATTTACATTTACCTATAAAAAAAAAAAGAGCGTTGTTATGATATCCTTGAAAAGTAGAGGGTTTAGGTATTCTATATCCAATTAGAATTCGTCACCTCAATTAATTGAGTCATGTCAATGTCACATGGGACTAAGTTCTTAGAATCTGATTGGTCCATAGAATCTTCAAATAATATTCGTAAAAAAACTTATACGGAAATCGTAAAGAAACTGGCCTGTTATTACTTGGTTATTTGTTTTGTTTTGTTATATATATTATTTGTGTGTGTGTAATAGTTATGGTTCTTACAATGATCTTTGATCAGAGAACGAAAATAAATTATTTGCTTTTTCTCATTTGATAGGATAGGTTCAAAGGAAAAATATATGGGGAGATGATTGAAAATATGATGTGTTTTATTTTTATGCAGTATGTACCATTAAATTGAAGTTCGTTCTGGTCCTGCTACTTTCTTTACTTCCTAAAGTACCCCAAAAAAAAAAAAGAAACAAATATATTAGGAATATTGATTCTTAAGGTGAGAGAAATATAAGCACTGAACTTTCCTTTTCCTTCCCACAATTGGTGATGCGCTTTTTAAGTTGTTGCTTTGAACTCTTGACACTTGACAGACGCCAAGTATCGTTCGGGTTATTTGTTCCCACCAAAAAAGCAAACCACATAACTGAAAAACAAACTACAACTACCAACCCTAGTCCTCTCTCCTAGTCACTGAAAACCACACACACAAAAAACCTCTGCTTCAGATTTTTCCTAAATTATTTTTATTCGGGTTGACATTCACTAATCCTATATATATTTTTTGGACTGGCATAGAACATAGAATTTGAAATAAAATATAATAATTGTCCACTTCACATTTACACAGACCTTTTGACCAGTTCCAATTCCAACTTAGAGACATTTCAGTTCTAGAGACATTTTTTTAGAAAATAGATAATCTAAGAGAGTTTTATTGAGAATTTCAGTTCTCATTTAACAAAAATATTTTTGTTCTGATTTTTCCATGTGTCTACGATCAGGTATGACTAATTTGTTATAAAATACAAAACAATTCGGAACCAAATACTAAAATATTGTTAAAAAGAGATAATTTTCATATTCATAAAGAGTCTAATCATTTTTACAACAAAATTGTACATGGATAATTTTATACTCTCACATATTCATTTATTATATTTTCTCTCACGTTATTTCAATGTTACAACTACTCCCTCGTTTACGGTGTCACCCAATGTTGTCCACGATCACAAGTTTTCCATTCACAAATGAGGACACATTACCAATACACCATAATAAGCAAACAGCACTCTAAAAAAAGAAGAAAAAAGAGAACCGAAGTTCACAATTACTGAAGAATCCTCCTAATAGGAGCAACAATATCCCCGAGTCTATGACCAACTACTTGAGCTTACCCTTTATGTTTTTTTTTTTTAATGTTGTCAGGTCTTTGGAGAGTAAATACTTAATTTGATCCTTAAAATTGTAGGATCGTATCAACTTAATCCCCCACATTATCGATATTCCAAAATAATCCCTGAAATTACAGAAAGTTAATCAGATTCGTCCCTCCATTGATATTTGCATGGACTATAATAACATTAAATTGGTAATGTCAGGGATACATTTGAAACTAAGTGAATAATGTCAGAAATGCATTTGCTATATTTTGTAATTCCGAGGATCATTTTGAAATATTGATAATGTGGAGGACTAAGTTAATACGACCTTACAATTTCAGGGATCAAATTGGATATTTACTCGGTCTTTGGAACTGTGAATTTGTGGTCCTCTATAGAAACAAGACAATTATCCTCCCCGGTAAAGAATCCTAATTACCACAAAATCCACGGTTGATTCGTTCAACAAGAAGGATGCAGAAGAAAAATTATAACAGAAAATCTCCATTAAAAACAACCGGGACAAAACATTAAAATTCATATCCAAATCAGCCACATAATCTAAAAAACAGGTGTGAAGATCTAGCAGAAAATAAAATTATTAGACTGTCATTCATGACATGATCCAAGGATTTAAAGTAACATTCTTCTCAGATCCCAACTCATTTTTGCTCAGGCTCTTGCTTCTCCAAGAAGGTCTTCTTCAACCAGCCCCATGGCTGTAAATCATTTAAACTAAAATGCATTAGTACTGCGCTAAGAATCAACAAGAATAAAAATGCATAGAGAAGCAAAATTCCAAATATTGACATACACTACCAAAATGAAGAAAACCATGAATAACCATAATTCCCAGAAAGGAAGGATATTCAAACCAACTTTTGGCAACATCCTATAAACACACGGTTAATGGAAGTTGGCCAAGACAACTTCAGATGCTTGAAAGAACTAAACACACATAAAGAGTACAACTCTAGTAACCGGCATCAAGAAACTGTTCTATTTAAAGGCTGGCAATGACACATACATATGCAACATAAAGTATACTCCATTTGGAGTGACTACCACAGTTCTTACAGCTATTTATGCCCTTTTTGGTTTTTCCAGGTAAGGCTATATATAGAGATAAAAGGTAAGGTTTATGATGACAAATACAACACCACCAACAACAACCAAGCATTTTCCCACTAGGTGTGATTGGCTACATGCATCAAACAACGCATAATGTTCTATCGTAAATCATGTTTACAAACAAACCATTGACCTCTAAATCTTTCTTAATGGTTTCACTTATAGTTTTTCTCAATCTCCATATGCCTCTAGCAATTGGACTACTCTTCATCTGATCTACTCTCCTTACTGGGGCTTCTACAGGTCTTCTTCACACATGCCCAAAGCTCCAAACCACCTAAGGCGAGATTCTACAATCTTTTCTATGATAGGTGTTACACCACCTTTATCTCTAAAGCATTCATTCCTAATTCTATCTTACGTAGTATGTCCACCATCCAACACAACATTCTAATCTCTGCTACATTGAGTTTATTCTCTTGTTGGCTTTTTACCGCCCAACATTCAGTCTCATACAAACACCGCAGGTCTGATAGTTGTGCGATAAAAATTTCCCTTAAGGTTTATGGCAAATATCAATTCCATTAAAAATCCACAACCATATCAAAGAGTTGGTGTCATTTGGTAAACCCGATCAACCGATGTCTCACTTTTCATCCTCATAATAAAAGCAGGAGAACATAAAAAGTCAGTTCTAATCATTAGACAGCATTTCTGTTTTTTCTTAATGTGATGAAGAGAGAATGTCAAATTCAACAACAATGCTCTCAATAAGACACTCATCAGAAGTATAACATATGAATCATTTTTTGTTGGAATACAACTAGTCACAAAAAAAAAAAAAACACTTGTCATAAAACATCCTTGCCAAACACGTTTGGTCTACCATAAAACAAAATAGAAAGTTAAAAATTTATGGGGAAAAAATGTATTGGACAACGATTAAAAATATGAAATGAAACAGTGAATCTTAACAATATGTATCTTATAGTAAACCCCTGTTTTCATCCTACAAAGATGCAAACGTCATCACTTTGGTCCTCGGAAGAGTTTTTTACCATCAGTTTAGTCTCTCAAAAATGCAAAGTGTCATTGCTTTGGTCCCTCAAAGATTGGACTAGGACATCAGTCTAATGCCTCATTAAAGTGAAGTGACATTAGTGTAGTCCCCAATCATGCAAAATGTCATCGAATTAGGTCCTACATTAGGCTCTATTACACTCATTTCTCTCAATTCAGCACAGGAGGATCAATTTGATGACACCTTGCAGTTTGCATAAACATAATGGAAAAAAAATTCAAGGCTAAAGTGATGAGTAATGATGCTTGTGTCTTTGGAGGATGAAAAATAAGGGTTTACTCTATATCTTACTGAAATTTCAGCAAGAAAGAAAGAAAAGTGCTAGTGCTAAAAGAAACTATAAAATCAAACAAAATCAAATTCAGGCAACTGTTATTAGTGAAATGTATATCTACATAGCTTAAACAAACATCTTCTAAAGCCAAGCCTACCCACTTTATCACCTTCTTCCACTTTCTTTGCATTCCAAAGACAGAGAAAGAGAGAGAGAAGGAGCGATGGCGGATAATTAGAAACAGAGGAAAGACACACATATACCCAAAAAAAAGAAAAGAGACAATATTTTCTCTTTTCCTTTTTAATTCCTATTATTTTTCTGGATCTGGATTCCCTGCATTCGTGCACCGTTGGATCAAACACTGAAAGTGTTTGAGGAAGCCTAGGATTGATCTAATTGTGCATGAACACGCATGAATGCAGAGTCTTTTGAATGCAGGGAATCCATTTCCTATTTTTTTTTTCTCCGTCCCTTTTCTGCCTTGAGAGGATTTCTTCATGAATACTGTTCGATACATGAATTCCATCCCTTAAAAGTTTGTTCCTTCTTATATTTTTATTTTTTATTTTTAACGTGGCTTTATTATTATGACACTTTCAAGGTGATAGATAACAAACCGAAATTTATATTAAAAAAACCACCCATGATTGATTCATCCCTAATTTTAAGGGGTTAACAAAATGATTCATAAAGTTCATAGCATACCACAGAGATATGCACAGAGATCCAAGTATCATGCAATTTATGACATGATGGCAACTAAGAATCCATAAAACCAATCTCCAACATGTGATTGTAGAATCAATTGAAAAAACTGACTTATTAGTGACCAGTGGGAAACAGAGCATGCTATCAGATTTAGAGGAAAAAAAACGAAAAAGAGGACATCTTTGACCGCAAAGTTTAGAATATGGATTTATATGAGGTAGAAAACGAGAATATGGAAACGGAGGATCGAGAACGAAAATTTTAGATCAGTTTGGAACGTCACCAAATGTGAAGAGCCAAATCATGCGCACGCAGTTTAGAAAGACAGAAAACTGAAAATCTGGATTGTCGACGGAGAGAGGATATGTTACCTGAACGAGGTAGAGAGCGCCGGTGGCGGCAGCGACGCCCCACATGGCGGCGGCTTTGACGTCGGTGGGTTGAATACGAAGTTTGGAAGGTATACCAGCCATTTCTCAAATCTCAACGATGAAAGCGAACCCTAGCACCAGATGCACTTCAATTAATTCTAAAAGTAATGTCTCAGAATGTTCGTTTCTATCAGCTAATATATTTATCTCTATCTTTTTTAAGGATTTAGAGCGTGTTTGGGACGGCTCCGTGTTTGGGACGGCTCCGAGAAGCCGATGATGTTTGGTTAAGAATTATGTGTATAATTTATTATTATGATAATCGATTATAATTAGAATTTATTTTTGTGATTTGTTTGTTGAAAAGCGATTTCAAGATAATATATTTCGTTTAGATAGTAAAAAAAATCACTTTTACATAATAAATTACGAAAAAAGATATGAAATTATTTATTTATATATTTGATGGTTGTTTTAATATTAAAACTTGCTAAAATGTTTTTTATTTTTTATTTTTTTTTTTGAAAAAAACCAACTTATATTATTTCATTCAAAATAGCATTCTCCATACAAGTTATATTATTATATAAAAATGTTTATTCTTATATATCTTGTCATTCAATTTTTTTAAACTAAAATATACTTTTGATCCCCCAAGTTTCTTAATATGACGAAAATAGTCCCCCAAATTTTTTTTTGGCAATTTAAGTCCTTAAAAAATTTCAACGTTGCAAAAACATCCCTCAGTTAGAGTTCCATCCAAATAGTAACGAAATCTGCCACATGTACGCCATGTGTACTGCCACATAACCAATAATTATTTTTTCGAAAAAAATTCAAGTCATTTAAAAATTTTAAAAAGAATTAATTTTAATAAGAATCTGATATTAATATTAGGTAATTTGTTTTTGAATAAGTGCATATCCCTCCATCTTCATTGTCTTCCAGCTTCAACCACCACGGAAGGAAAACCGAATAGGTTATCATCTTCGAGCTTCTCCTTGGCAGGTCGGTGGGTTGCTTACTTTGTCTTCATTAGCCAGATTCGAGTGACATTCGTAACCATGGATGGAGGAGCAAGCGAGATTTCTTCCTATTCAGCCTCGGCCGCCATGGAAGGAAAACCGAAGAGACGCAGATGCGATTGTGGAGTAGACGCAGACGCAGGAAACCAAAGAGATGCACCTACAAGCTCCTGTATTGATGTGTTGGAGATGAAGAACACATTTTTATTTTGTTCATTTGTCATGTCTGTGGGGCTCAATGTACTGCTGTTAGGGGTTTTGATTTTCAAAAATTAGGGGTGCTTGTAGATGCTGTAAGGGGTGCTCATATACATGTGTAGTAACTAGTTTGCTTCACTTAGAGCTCTGTTTTAGTAGTGTAGGTGCTATATAGAGTTGTTTGATCAATGAGAGATTATGTAACTGGTACATTTTGAATGAAATGAAAGAGTATTTCCAATGAGTTTTTGATCATATATGCCCCTTTAATTTGGTTATTGTTATTGATTCTGCTCATATGACCCTGTTATTATTTGGATAGTTGGGTTATTTGGACTGATACAAATTGATAATTCATCACCGATACAAACTGATAATTCATTACTGATACAGGTAGTGCTAGATAATTCCTCATTAACAAACCGAGCAATAAAACTGCTATCAAACTAGTGATAAAACTAATATAACGGCCGACTTCATTACCAACAAAATGGTTCATTGTATCCATTACAAAAAAGACCTGCTAACAAAATGCTCACTAGAGCAAAGAAGCCACTGAAATAGTATCCAACAAGCCACTGAAATGCGAACCAACAGAGAAAAAGACCTACAAGTCAAGGTTAACCAAAATGTGCTCATAAGAGCTTACAAAAAAACTGAGTCTACTTGCTCAAACTGAGTTTACAAAAAAATAGGTATAAAGTTTGTCATGTCCCATTAGGGGGTCGGGACCCTTGAGTTGCAGTCACATCCCTGGTTGCAGTCTCATTGCTCATTATCCCTTCAACATGTTGGAATCCAGTGACAGTTGATGAACTTGTTCCTTGGCTCTCTTTTACACTTTGCCTCTTTGCTCTCTTTCTTGAGGTAGTTGTTGTTTCTGGTTGCTTAATTTGTTTGTTTTTCTACATTTACAAACTATTAGCGACTGTTAAATATGCAAATAATATAATAATCAAATAACGTAGCACTACTACTTTGTTCCCTCCTTTGGGTATGACCCTGTTTGCTGCAGTCTTACCCTTACAAGAGCCCTTGTTGTGACCCAACTTTCCACACCTAGAGCACTTGACAGTTTTTATTTGCCTAGTCAACTTGTAAGGATTTTTGGGCTCATCATTTGTCTTTTTCCTCTGCTTCTTGGGCCTGCCAGGTGCCCTCCTCATAAATGGTGGGTGAATTGGTTCACTGTCATCACTGGGCCACAATTTTGGCCCATTTCATGGCAAAATAATGTGAGAGTATGTGGACAGGAAGGTTTGTTTGCTGCCACACAAGTTAAAGTTGATTAAAAACAAGGAACACAAAATATTTGATAACATTAGTGTTTGGGAAATGGTGGCACAAACCTGTAGCAAGAAGCCATATATTCTTCTGGTCTGAGGTTTTTATGCCACATACAAGCCACTGCATGAGCACATGGGATGCTAGAAAGGTCCCATTTCCTACAAGCACAAGTGCTTTCAATCAAATTTACAACATATCTGTCTTGACCCTTAGACACCTCAAACAATGAGTAACCCTCATCCTCACACCAATGTAGCATCAAACTATCAGCCTCTCTTTTGATCTTCTCCAAAATTTGTTGTATCATTGGGCAAATTGTTCCCTTGTATCTCAACATTAAGCCCTTTAGCCTTACCAATCTTTCAAACAAGTAGAACTTGAGACTTTCCACTAGACTAATAATGGGCTTGTCCCTGTGCTCTAAAATGGCACTATTAAAGGCCTCACACGTTATTTACCTGTAAGTCACAGTGTGCATAGGTGTTGAAGGCTGCCTTAGTCCATATTGGAGGGGGTATCTCCATCATATCTTTTCAAGCAATCTCATTCATTGACTTTAGATTATCCATTGCCCTTTGCCATTTTGGCATAGTCAATGCTCTTGCTGCTTTCCACATTGCTTCCTTCATCTCTATGCCAGGGTATTTCTTCCTTCAGTTTCCATACAAATGCTTGACACAAAGCCTATGCTCCACCACATCACTAGTCGCAGCCAGAGTAGGAACTAGACCCTGCATTGCTATAATTAGTTAGTATGGCCGGCAAAAGATAAAATTTTGAATTTAAAAACAAGCAGTCATGTAATATTACCTTTTGTTTGTCTGATATGAAAGACCACTTCTTCTTCTCCACTCTGTCTAAGTCTTGCAACAACAACTCCACAAACCAATTCCATGAGTCCTTTGTCTCCGATTCAACAATTGCAAAAGCAATAGGGAACATTTGGTTGTTTCCGTCCTTTCCAATGGCCGCAAGCAATTGCCCTCCATACACTCCTTTCAAGAAGCAACCATCCAAGCCTATTAATGGTCTGCAAGTAGTCACAAATGCAGCCTTGCAAGCTTGAAAGCATACATAAAGTCTTTCAAATACTGGCCGCTTATCTCCAACTACACATTTAATAATGACAGTACTTCCAGGATTACTTCTTCTATGTTCCTCACAATAAGCCCTCAAATGTTTGAACTGATCTGCCACGGCCCCTTGAAAAATGTCCAAAGCCTTCTTCTTAGCCCTATAAGCTTAGTATTTGACAAATGGACCCCCTACTTCTCCTTTGCTTCCTCAACTAATGCCCTGGTCTTTATTCGTGGTGAATGCCTCAAAGTGACCAAAAACTTCCTTGCAAGCCACTTTGTCTTTGCTTGCCTATTCTTGGCAGTTCTATGGCAGGTGTGACCATCCAAGCATGTCACAAGTTGATAGTAACCACTGCTAGAGTTCTTAGAAAATCTCATATAGAAAGGACACCCCACACCCATCCATACATTTTACCACAACCTTTTTCTTATCGTTTTTGGCCATCCACACATTCTTTTTCTCACTGAGTGCATATTCCTTCACAGCTTCTTTCACAAGCTCTCATGTTGAAAGTGGTCCTTACTTCAAACACTACTCTCCCATTATCATGAGGCATTTTAAATTTAGGGTATTTTTCCTTACTCCCTTCCTCTTCATCACTAGTAGGTGGGCTATTCAAATCATCTGAATCTCCCAGCTCATCAGTAAAATCAGCAACAGTGGTTAGCTGACCAATACCCATAAAAAAAACCCCAAGTATCATTGACACTACCTCCTATCACTGGTGTGTTCTACACTTATGTTGGACACTGGTGGATCCAGTGTCTGAGGTGGCAAGTTTAGTGTCCAATCCCAACTCTCAACAAAATCACTGTCATCTAGACTGACCTCTGAGTCACTCTCATCCTCATCATTGCTGGCAACATATTTATCATCAAATTCTGAGAAGTCAATTGGAGCATCTGTATTTACTCCATCATTCTTTTGAACATCATGGTGGATATGTAAATTTAATTTTTGAAAGACAGTTGGCCTAATGACAAACAAATTAAAAACATGAAACAGTGAAGGACCACATATACTGACAAAGTCATAAAAGGCATACAAAGTAACAAAACTGAAAAAGTAATAAGGGACATAAGGACAACGAAAATAACAGGGCAGGACCACACACAGTCAACAATAATATACAAAATGAAGAAATAATGGATAAAAGCACAAACATACAACAAACAACTGACAAACAAAATAAAATACAATAAAGAAATGGCTAAAAAGCACTTACCTCCATGTGTCGTTGTCGGAACCTTCGTCCCTCCCCAAAATCGCTAGTCACTGCTATCAAAAACCATTTTGTCTCAGTCTCGCACAAAGATGTTCGAACTTGCGGCTAATCTCGAACAAAATCCCTAATAATCTTTGCTCTCTCACAGAACGCTAATCTCTCACGCACGCCTAAGACTTGCCACTTACAAAATCCTAATTTCATACGTACAAGGATTACTAAGTTTGCCTACTTGTATCCCACGTGACTTTTGACCTTTCAATTCTCAGTAAAATACTTCTATTTCTATTCTAATTCTAATAATTAATCCACATTATAAAATAAAAATTAATTTAATCATTTATTTAATTGTTAAATAAATTTAAGTACACATGACGGTATATGTGGCAGATTCCGTTACTGTTTGGACAGACCTCTAACAGAGGGATGATTTTTGCAACGTTGTAATTTTTTGAGGACTTAAATCGCCAAAAAAAACTTGGGGACTATTTTCGCCATATTAAAAAACTTGGCGGACCAAAAGTGCAATTTTGCCATATAAAAATAAAAACTTGACTAAAATTTGTAACATTTTTCATGGTTATTAAAACATGTGAAAATATAATAATTTTTAGAATAGTTAAATAAAGTTTGGTGGAGCCAGTAATGAAGAGAATGAAGAAAACAGGGAAGGAAATAAAGAGTTTGGTGGAAGACATTAAAGAATTTGGTGGAGACAATAATGGAGCCATTTTGGGGGGGGGGGTAAACGGGAAACAAACTTTGTAGAATAAAAAATAATCAATCGTTGATAATCTAATCGTCCTCCGTATCAGATTCTATAAAAAGGCTTTTTTCCCTTAAAAAGCCTTTTTCAAAATTTAAGTTATTTTCCAAACACACATGATTATTTATAAAACAACTTTAGATGGAAAAAATAGCTGAAATGGGCATAATTAATTTGTCCCAAACACACTAATTGGTAGGTTGAGTATATCAATTAATCAAAAAAATCATGAGTTATATAATGATCCAAGCGGTTGATGTGAGGCTATGTTGACGCCTGTCCCGAACCTGGTAAGCTCTCAGGATCCAACTCACCTCAACTTTTTTATATAAAAAATAATAATGTTTAACAATGTAATTTTTATATTGTCGGCACTATATCAAAATTAAACTCATTTTACTAATAAGACCTAACACAGTTGATAGATAATTGAGTTTCTTAAGTATGTTGTTAGGGATTTGATCCCTCCCATGTGTAGAAAAAAAATTGGGAGAGACAAAACTCACGTCGATGATCTTCACGTCTCGAAAGGGATTAGTCTTCAACTATTGGTTAGAGAATACCCTTGTACACAAAAATAAAAATAAAACTCATTTTGTAATGAGTTTAATTGCTATGCACTAACGGTATAAAATGTTTTACATTGTAAATCAATCATAAATCTTGTCTAAATGACTTTTAAGGTAATTAGTATAAGAGTGAAATATTTTACTAATGTGACAATTGTTAATTGATTAATAGTGTAAAACATCTTTACACTAACAATGCATATCAATTTTTTTTACTAAATATTTTTCAAAACATTGAAAATTAAATACTCTAATTTTTATCTGATATCTTTTATTTTAAGAAATTAAGAATCTGTTAAGATAATATAACATTATTCTTTTAATTTTTTAAAATGATTTTTACTGAATTGCTAATGTTTGATACGTTGTAAACTTATAATTTTTTAGTTTTGAATTTTTTTGGTTTACAATTTAGTTTTGAATTTAATTTCAAATTCTAAATTACTTGTCAGTCATATTCAAAGTATCAGACAAAAACAAATTATAGTTTTTTTAAAAAAATAATAAATGAAATTGTAGATTGCTCACCAACAAAGATTTAGTTCTGAACCGATAACAATAATAATTATCATGAGTAAAAGTTGATTAGAGGCACCAAACAAATAATTATGTGACTAAAATTTTATAGTAATATAACACCATTCGACGATATTTGGATGGATGAAGTAGAATGATTAGTAATGGGGTGAAGTAGTTAAAACACCTTAATTCATTATTTGGGAATTTGTTAAGTAATGAAGTGGAATAGTTAAGGACGGGGACCCAAATCACTTCATACCGCTCAGAGTCTCAATTTTTCATACATTCCAATTTTGGGGTTTGGGATAGAGTGGGGTGTAAATCACTTCATACCCTTTGTAATTCACTTCATTTCATTGATTACCATTGTGATTTTCAAACAATAGAATGATATGTCCTCCAGTATATCATTAAAACTTCCAAACAATGAAGTGATGAAGTATAGTATTTGTTCATACTTACTATACTTTTAAATTTAACCATTGATAATTTTAATATTTTTCTTTTCATTGTCTCCTTCCTTTGTAATAACAAATTCAGAATTCAAGCCCAAGTTATTATATGATAATTTGAACTTTAACAATTATAATGTAATATTAATAACTACTCGCCTATCAGAATGCACAGGTATGAGTGTATGGGCACTGGCAAGTACCTCAGATTACCCTCAATTAGGCATGGCAACGGGGCGGGGCGGGGCGGGGGCGGGTTTTGCCTTCCCCGTCCCAGCCCCCGCCTCTCTACCCGAACCCCGCCCATGCCCTAAATCTCCGTTAGGGGTGGAAAAATCGCCCCCATCCCCGCCCCCGTTAGGGGTTAGGTTTCCCCGCCCCGCCCCCGCCCCAGACTATGCAATATACATTTTTTTAAAACAATTAATTTAATAGATGCAGCCCAACTTTGGCACAAGATGTAGCAAAGTTTAGTAGCATAAAAAATGATGACACAAACAAAAACCTGCTAATAAAACACCATCAGTTTAAAATCTATAACAGTTCAAAATTTTAAGTTGCACCATACAAACACCTTCACAACAGATCTTAAAAAGCATTTCAATATCATCATCTCATTAGCAGTAATTCACAGACAGGACCTATTACTGAGCCAAGCCTACTATTAACCAAAGAGTTCATAAAATGATTAATATCTTTAATGCACACAGAATCCTAGTTCTTGTGGTTTTTGCTTCGTGTCTTACAAACATAACCTATAACAAAAATGTCCATGCATTTGCTCACATATAACAAGAAAGCTTCACCCATCAGGATCAATTTGACTGATACTCTACCCCTTGTCGAGCAACAACCTCCATATCACTGCACCATCTGCATACATAAGGCTCGATATAATTTGCATCATAGCAAAACAGTCCCTTTTGTTCTGCCAACTCATTATCAGAGCAACAACTACTTTTATCCAGCAAATCAACAACAAAGAATCATTATTCCCCCGTTCTTTAGTCAAACATAAAATAAAAAAAACGACCAAAAACACATTCATAGCCCCTGAAAAAGTATCACTCAAAGATTGGGAATTTTCTCAAAACCTTGCTCTGACTCACTCTTACCCAGCCTCACCAAGTGTTTCTCTGCAACTCTTACACTCACAACTTCTCTCAAAAAAGCCTTCACCTAAAAGATAATCAGAGATCAGAAATAGAGAGACTATTTTGCTATGATGCAAATTATAGAAAGAAGAAAGAAAAAATCAGAGATAAAAAATCAAGAGATAAATCAAGAAATCAGAGATAAGAAATCAAGCAAAAAGAAACAAAGGTGGAAGAAAGAAGAAATAAAAGAGGTAAAGCCATACCTAAGAGGACGCGGTGGCCGCAAAGGGAAGGAGAAGCAGAGCTCTCATGCGGTGGACAGACAACGTGGTGGCGGTGGAACAGCGAGAAGAGAGAGGTGCCGGTTTAGGGATTTGGTGGTGGTCTTCGCATGGTGTCTGAGAGAGGCGCTGGCAGGAAAGAAAGGCCGAGAGAGGCGTTGGCATGAAAGAAATTGAGGTGGTGGAGGGCCGGAGGCGCCGCGCTGCTGAGGTGTTGAAATAATGGAAATAGGGAAAGGATGAGAGAGTTGGAGACGCGGCTGCTCTGTTGCATAGGGAAACAAGATAATGGTTTTTCAGAACCCTAATTTTAATTAAGGGTATTTTAGCAATTTCAACATAACGGGACGGGTTCGGGTGCGGGGTGGGTATCAGTATCCCTGCCCCCGTCTTTGGAAAGCGGGGAATACCCGTACCCGTACCCGAAAAGAGCGGATTTTCCCCGTCAAAGTCGGGATGGGTCCGGGCAGGTACCCACAGGGTCGGGCTATTTTGCCATGCCTACCCTCAATGATCGGCAAGAAGAAGAAAGCAATGTTCAAATATCTGAAAGACAGAATGTGACTCAAGATCAATGGATGGAGTGGCAAAAAACAATCAAAGGCTGGCCGGGAGATAATGATAAAATCAATTGCTTAAGCTATATTAACATTGCATGAGTGTTTTCTTATTACCTGTTTCACTTATTGATGAGTTGCACAATGCATGATGAAATTGTTTTGGTGGGGTCGAATAGAGGCATGAACCGAGGCATAAACTTGTTTAGATGGGATTCTTTGACATGTATGGTTTTAATTTGGCAATGCTATTGAAAAAAGGTTGGCAACTTTTATCCAAACCTAGACGCTATAGTGACAAAAGTACATACAAAGCTAGATATTTTTCCAAAGGGGATTTATTGAAGGCACATGTTGGTAGTAATCCAAGTTACTCATGACGTGGTATTCGAATTTCACGGGTGTTCTTAAAGAAAGGTTATAGATGGCGTATTGGAAGCGGTACCTCGGTGAATGTAAGGTCTGATCCGTGGCTAAAAGAAAAGTATAATGCTTATATTCAAACACCCCCTACTGCTGAAGTAGCCCATATGAATGTGAAGGACCTTATTGACACAAGTGATTTGTATTGGAAAGTTGACATGATTTTTGTGATGTTCAACCACAGGGACCAAGATCAAATTCGGAGAATGCCCCTAGAATCATTGAATACAAACAATAGGAGGATTCGGTGCAAGTGTAAGGATGGTAACTTCTCAGTAAAATTTGCCTATCACTATTATGTGCTTATTTGGGAATGATTAATTATTTGGGTTTCAGCTGTTTTTGGGGGCAAAAAGCTGGTTTTGTAAATAATTTTTATGTTTGGGAAAGTAGCTTATTTTTTAAAAAAAACTTTTTTTTTAAGAAAAACAGCTTTTTAAGAACATCTGATAGGGAGGACGGTTTGATTGTTTTTTGTGAAAAAGCTGAAATAAGATACCCTCTTTCCGGTATAATACCCCCCAACGGCTCCCCTATCATCCTATGCTCACTGTTATGTCTTCAACGATTTGCATTGTGCTCACCATTTGCACTATCATCAAATTCTCTTCATCTTTTCTTTATTTGGTTGACAACTTATTTTTAATTTTTTTTTTTGCTTTAATTTTCTCATTGTTTTTATGTTGTCTATCACAGTTACATTGAAATATATATTCTAAAAATAATAATATTTTTAACATGTTTTCCATAGTCATGAAAAATGTTACAAATTTTATTACATTTTTTATAATAGAAAATTTTTTGATGACAAGATATAAAAAAATAAACAAGTTCTAATGTTTTAAAAGCATAAAATATTAATAATATAAATAAATAACTCCGTACCCTTTTTTGTAATTTACTATGTAAAAGTAATTTTTTTACATCACCCAAACTAAATAGATTATCTTAAAATCACTTTTCAGCAAACAAACCCAAACAAAAACAGATTCCGATTATAATCGATTATTCAAATGATCGATTATCAGCATAATTTTTTTCAGCTTTCCCAAACATGTAACACCCAG
This sequence comes from Ammopiptanthus mongolicus, assembly GCA_039655645.1. Classification (NCBI taxonomy): domain Eukaryota; kingdom Viridiplantae; phylum Streptophyta; class Magnoliopsida; order Fabales; family Fabaceae; genus Ammopiptanthus; species Ammopiptanthus mongolicus. The sequence continues at coordinate 19,679,027 of CM077345.1, forward strand.
TTTTTTTTAAAACTTTAAAAGCTTTCTAAATTTAATTAATCAGTATTTTTATGTCTGTATTTTATTGAAGGGTCTAGAGAGTGAAATAAATTAATCCGAGACCCTAATCACGCTCTACGCTATCGTAGGAAGCTATGGTTAAATTTTGGTCGAAAACTAAAACGGAGCCCGGTCTGCGTTTTACACTGACAGTATGATTTTACTGCTCAGACGACCTAATTTTGACTCGTGAACGAAACAATTAGGCTTTAAATAAAATTGCGAACGATATCGGCAATTTTGAAAAATTTCAAGATAAATAGGTTATCACGACTTTCTTAGGCGAAGTATTAAATCGCGTAACAAACGGAGCTGCGTAGGGATTTAACGGGACCGCTAACGGATAAACATGAAGTCACCTCACCTAGGAGTGACTCACCAGTGTCATCATTATTTTTCGGAAAATATCTAGATATTTATGACGAAATGACGTTTATGACCTTGGTCTTTTTCCTAAAGGACGTTTATGTCTCTAAAATATCTAACCTTTCATGACCTCACCCTCTCTCTCTCTCTCTCTCCTCATTTTCGTGCCTCCTTTTCTCTCTCTTCCCTTCACTTCTTCTTCTCCATTTTTCTTTCCTTCCTTCACCTCCATTTTTCTCAAGCTTCCACAAGGATTTTCAAGCAAATTTGTGAAGTAAAGTTGATCCTCTCATCCTCCTCTATCACCTAAGAGGTATAGATTTCACTCTTGAGCTCTCAATCTTCATTTTTCTCCATTGAAGTTCATAGTTTCAAGTTTATGCTTCAAACTTCAAAAATCTCCAGAAAATTGTAGAAAAATCATTTTGATGTCAAACCAATTTCTATGAGCCAGTATCATCCCCTACTATCATAATCCAAGAGCTTGAAATCAAATAAGCTCTCTAACCTATTTATCTTTTCAAGTCCGAATGGGTGGGATTTTGGGGGGAAAATGGGTTTTTGTTCATTGTTCTTGATTTCATCTATTTCATTCCTTAATCATGTAATCCAAGTGATTAAGGAGCTAAATCCATCTTCCACCTTTTTTTTTGAGTGGTGGCCGAAACCCCAAATTTTTGGTTTAAGAGGTTTTGGTTCAAATCTTTGATAATTGACCATTGCTTATGTATTAGGTATGCTTAAGGATCATTGATCCAGGAATTGATAGAATTTCATCGTCCCTAGCCTAATTAATTAAATAGGGACAACAGCCTAGTCCTAAGGTTGGGGGAGTTTTTGATTTAACCGTACTGATTTTTGGTTATGTTTTGTTGTATAGAATCGGACAGGACTCGAACATCCGACAGCGAACCCGATTGACAGCTGCGGAGTCGTAGCCAGAGCTGCACGAGGAAATCACTAAGGTGGGGAGAAAGAACTAATATCGTCGGGAAGGCAAACTTAGTGTGTGTGTATATATATATATATATCTGTGTAGGGGAACCCTTAAACCCTATTAGAGGTTAAGCCCTGGATAAAGTGCTTGGTGAGACGACCAGCCGTCCCATCAGTAGAACCTAAGATATTAACTAATCTTAATCGCATAATAAACGTTAGCGCGCCTTATTAAAACGAAGCGAAGCGAAAAATTTAGCACAGAAGCAAAACGATTTACGGCACGTTACGCCTCAGAGTACACAGCTTCAAATATAAAGAAATATATCACATACATCGGTTGCCCCATCAGTAGGGCTACAGTAATAAAGTAATATATACGAGTATATTATTACAAACCAAAATAAAAGTACGAAAGTTAGGCCAAGAGATAGCTCTCCGGCTAATCATGATCGTTGCCCAACCTCTCGAGGCTAGGGTCCATGGCCCGTCCTCCGGCGTCAGGCTCGTATGGAATGCCGTCCAGTTCCTCAGCAGCTGGTTCCTCTTCGGGATCTTCCCATTAAATAAAGGCAACACATACAGAAAATAGCGGGAGATAAGAAACATAATTCATCAATATGGGAGAGGGGCATCAGTACAGCATATATATATATATATACATCACACAACATAGATAACATATACAACACAACATCACCCATCTCTTAAGTCACCCATCACAAACATCTCAAACATCATTCTCTCAAATAAGCCTATAAGAGGGATACTAGTCCCTATGTATATGCTGTTTTCCCTATATGCATGTCGGCCGATACATCACGTCCCCAATTAGACATCCCCGTCGGGATTACATCACATCACATCACATCACATCATATCCCGCCTCGGGATTTTACGTAATGTCCCCAATTGGACATCCTCCTTTGGGACCAAATGCTGTAGTATGAAATGTTATAAAAATGCAACAAACATCAATCGCAGGTTGATCTTGGAACCTCACGCCTGAACACTCGTCCACGACCACGACACATCGCATCACATCAACGTCAACATCAATCATCAACACCAACATCACATCATCATCAACATCACATCAGCATCAGCATCACGATGCCTTGCGTCTACGAGTCACAGCTCCACGGTCGGGACCACAACGATATCAATCCGAACAACATCAACGCTCACCATACTCTCATCAACACTCAACCAACCAATCACAATAAACATCGCAACAGAAGATCTTTCCAGTACAGTTATCATCATAAATTCAAACAATAGTTCATCAAACAGACAGTTCACCAAAATAAAATTAACAGGTAATCAATTAAATAATTCAACACAATCAACCTCAATCAGTCTCATCATTCATAATATCGACTTAGCGGTGATAGCCCAAAAGTACGCCTAGGGTCTAGGCACTTTATCCAGGGCTCAACCTCTAGTAGGGTTTTAGGGTTCCCCTATATATATATATATATATATATATATATATATATATATATATATATATATATATATATATATATATATATATTCTATACTAAACTTGCCTTCCCAACGATATTAGTTCTTTCTCCCCACCTTAGTGATTTCCAAGTGTAGCTCCGACTACGACTCCACAGCTGTCAGTCGGGTGCGCTGACGGATGTTCGAATCATGTCCGATTCTATACAACAAAACACAACCAGAAATCAATACAGTTAAATCAAAAACTCCCTAATTCCTTAGGATTAGTTACTGTCCCTATTTAATTAATTAGGCTAGGGATGTCTAAAAATTCCTAACTTTTGGATCAATGATCCTTAGGTATCCCTAAACATAATCAATGAAGGCATTAGCTCAAAAAGTAAAGATTTCTCCTACTGCACTACCCCTAGGGTTTGGCCCTATTGAATGAAAAATATGAAAAATAGCTAGGGAAAACATCAAAAAGCAACCAAAAACCCTACCCTACTCAATAGGGGGTTTCAGCCCCTCTCTGGTTAAATACCCTGGAGAGATTTCTTGGCTCTAAGCTCTTGCACCATACAAGTATGTCATGAACCTAGGCTATAGAAACTGGTTTGGTATCAAAATGATTTTTCTACAATTTTCTAGAGATTTTTGAAGTATAGATCTAGAAATTGAAATTCATGAAAATCAATGGAGAAAAATAAAGATTGAGAGCTCAAAGATGAAATCTATACCTCCTAAGTGATAGAGGAGGATGAGAGGAGCAACTTTGCTTCACAAACTTTCTTGAACAAGCTTGAGGAAGCTTGAGAAAAATGGAGTTAAAGAAATGGAGAAAAGAGAAAATGGAGAAAGGAAGAAAAGGAAGAAGAAGAAGAAGATGAAGATGAGGGGGAGGGGCTAGTTTGCTGGCCGAGAGAAATGAGGGAGTGAGTGAGTGAAGAATAGAGAAGAATAGGGTATTTAAAGAATTAACTTAAAACTTAAGAATAAGTAAAAGTAATAAAAGGTAATTAGTAAAAACTAACCATGGACAATTTGGTTAATTCACATTCCGACATTTTGAGAAACCCTCATGACACTGGTAGGAGTCCCCAAATGATTTAACATAGCCTTGGTATGAAAATCATTGGCTCAAGGTTCTCGAAAAACCCTAAGACAGCTCGAATCGTCTACCCGATCGATTTTCAGCCCGAATATAAAATATTATTTATATTTTTGGACGTCAGGACACATTTTAGCAAAAAGGTAGAGGATTGAATTTTAAGACCAATGGTTCTGACCGTTAGTCAAAATGAGGTCATGATAGTAAAAAAACACTATCATCCGAAAAAAAACATAGATCGGGCTCCGTTTGAGTTTTCGGCCCAAAACTTAACCATAGTGTCCTACGATGGCGTAGAGTACGACTATGGCCTCGGAATAATTTATTAAAGTTTCTAGACCCTCCAATAAAATACAATTTCTTAAATACAGACTAATGAAAAAGATTAAGAAAATCGGGGTGTTACACCTGGACCCTGGATGTAGGTACTTTTGGGCTATCACCGCTAAGTTGATGATATGACTATCGTAATTTATTGAGGTTGATGTGTTGAATTGGTTATTTGATTATCTGTTGGTTTTATTTTGTTGAACTCCCTGCGTGATGAATTGTTGTCTGACGTTATGATGATAACTGTATTGGTGGAATTACTGTTGTGATGATGTTGTGATTTGAATGGTGGTTGAGTGTTGATGAGATTATGGTGAGTGATGATGTTGTTCGGGTTGATATCGTTGTGGTCCCGACCGTGGAGCTGTGGCTCGTAGACGCAAGGCGTCGTAATGTTGATGCTGATGTGATGTTGATGATGATGTGATGTTGATGTTGATGCCGATGTGATACGTTATGTCGTGATCGTAGACGAGTGTTTAGGCGTGAGGTCCCGATATCAACCTATAATTGATGTTTGTTGCATTTTCATATCATTTCATACCACAGCATTTGGTCCCAAAGGGGGATGTCCAATTGGGGACGTTACTTAAAATCTCGAGGCGGGATGTAATGTGATGTGATGTAATCTCGACGGGGATGTCCAATTGGGGATGTGATGTATCGGTCGACATGTATATAGGAAAGTCAGCATATATATAGGGACTAGTATCCCTCTTATAGGCTTATTTGAGAGAATGATGTTTGAGATGATCGTGATGGGTGACTTAAGAGATGGGTGATGTTGTGTTGTATATGTTATCTGTGTTGTGTGATGTATATATATATGTTGTACTGATGCCCCTCTTCCATATTGATGAATTATGTTTCTTATCTCCCGCATATTTCTTTATATGTTATTTCTATTTTATGGGAAGATCCCGAAGAGGAACCAACTGCTGAGGAACTGGACGGCATTCCGTACGAGCCTGACGGCAGAGGACGGGCCACGGACCCCAGCCTCGAGAGGCTGCGCAGTGATCGTGATTAGCCGGAGAGCTATATCTCGGCCTATCTTTCGTACTTTTATTTTGGTTTGTACTAATATACTCTGTATGTACTACTTTAATACTGTAGCCCTACTGATGGGGCAATGATGTATGTGATATATTCCTTATACTTTAAAGCTGTGTACTCTGAAGAGTTGTTTGTCGTATATTGTTTTGCTTCCGCACTCAATTTTCCGCTACGCTTCATATTAATAAGGCGCACTAACGATTATTATCCGATTAAGGTTAATTAATATCTTAGGTTCTACTGATGGAACGGTGGATCGTCTCAAACCACACTCTATATGGAAGATCTTTTGGAGACTCAAATACTTGCAGTGCGTGGAGAGTTAAATGCGAACTAGAAATTAAAGGCTCCCCCATATGTGAAGGTGTTTCAATGGCGTGTTTGTATGGTCTGTTTCCCAACATGTAACATCCTAAAATAAAATAAAATAAATAGAGATTATAATATGAGGATTATTATAGAGTTGTTGGGAGGTTTAGAATATATGTTTTAAGCCCTTGAAGTAAATAAAAGTGATTAAAAATAATTAAAAGTGGTTAATTCACTTCCTGGCGCGGGAGCACGCCCGTGCTCAATATCAACACGTCCGTGCTCATGTGCGCGCCCTGACTCGTTTGAGTACGCCCTTACTCGGATGAGCACGACCATGCTAATTGTTAGCACGCCCGTGTCGGAAAATGGACAATTTTCACGCTGATTGGCACGGCCGTGCCAATCGAGAGCATGCCCTCACTCTATGTCAGGATGCGTTAAAAATAGGTTTAAAAATACGGAACCTGTGCAACACTATATATATATATATATATATATATATCTTATAACACCCTATTGCCGCTAGAAACCCTTTTTGCACCCTAAAACACCTTAGTAACGGCTGTGGAGCATCCTCATGCTTGGGAGATGGGGTGGCAACAAACAATGAGTTTGGAAGGAGAACAACAACAACAACAACCACAACAAGAAGAAGAGGTAGAAGAAGAATATGAAGAAGAAGAAGGAGAAGGAGAAGGAGAAGGAGATTCAAGGTTGAGGAAGGCGACATCTAGGATTCGTCATAGGGTACGCTTGGAGATTCTTGGAGGTCTTCAAGAGGTGAATAGAAATACTCTTTTTCACTATTTCCATGGTGCAAATTGTTTTGGGGTTTGGGTTATGCTTTCAAAAATATGTTTTTGGAAAATAATCCTGTGTTTGGTCAAATCCTGATTTTACAAATTTGGGGGTTTTCTTTCTAAGGTGTTTCTACTGTCAATTAAATGTTTATTATTGAGATTGATGCTATGATATGAATGATGTGTACATAATTTGGTTGATTGACATGCTGTATTTGACTATATGATGATATTGGGATTTATGGTATGAATTAATAATTGTAAATGTGATGATTGCTGTTTGCTACAATACCACCTATGATAAGAGTATCGAAAGTAACATTGCCTATGAATTGGGGTGTCGAAATATGAAATACCGCCATAATGGGTATCAAACGCAACATCGCCACACGTTGGGATGTCGAAATGAGTAATACCACCAGTGTACAACGGTTGGTATCGAAATAAGTAATGTCACTGAAGAGAAGGTGGCATCGAAATACCTTCATGAGTAAGGTAGGCAATGAGACGCCATTGTTTTGTGCAGTTTGAAAGTCATATGACATATGAGGATATTTATTGGAATTATTTGATATATGAGACTTTGATGTGCTTGAATTATGATGTCTTGATGGTAAATGATTATTGTCAATTATAAATTTTATTATTATTATTATTATTATTATTATTATTATTATTATTATTATTATTATTATACATTATTTTGAAAATAGCGGGTACCATGGACAGTTTTTTCGATTACCGCATCGGTTGAGAACAATGCTTTTGTTAAAACCTTTTAAACTGTATTTCTGTTCACTAGGATTTTATATCTCATTAGTAGTATTGTTTTCAGAGCCCGAGGACGTCCCTATTGAGCAGCCAGACGTTTTGAAGACTATCTTTTTCGTTTTAGAGCTTGGTTAGTATTGTATGGCATATGTCAGGAGGACCTTTATTATCTTTTAGTTATTTTCTTATGGGAGATATTATAGACGCCTTGTTTTGAGACTTTGAAACTTATTAAGTTATTTCACTTTTTGAATTGATGTAAATAATTATTTTAAATTATTATTATATTAAGTATTTATTCATGTATTCATTAAAGAAAATTTTTATTTTCCTTCTTTTATTTAAATTATTATTTTGGGTTACTAATGTAACGAAGGACGTTACATAACACGTACAAGTCTCAGGGCTCGTGGTGTTGATTGCTTAGGTATGTGTGTCTTTTGTGAAGGAACTTGGAAAACTGTTGGCATCTCTTTGTGGGATTCTCTTATAGCCAATCTTGTTGGGGAAGCTAGTAACCTTTGGGGAGACGTACTGCCACACCTGGATCAAGTCGAAAGTCTTACCGAGCTTGTCTTCAGGTGGTTAGCAACTCTTCCTGATAGGCGCAAAGCTGAGTTTACGATGCTGCTCTGGAGTATGTGGAGAAGGAGAAATGACCAATTACGGGAAGAGAGAATAGTAACTGCTAGCCAAGTGGCGTGTCAAGCAAAGGAAAATCTATATGGTTGGTTTCGAACAAGATGCAAGGAAGACAACAAGGTTAGCAAGAACACACAAGTCATGCATGAGGGGTGGGAGAAGTCACGTGTTGGGAGCCTCAAACGTAATGTCGATGCAGCTTTTTTCCATGAGGAAATAGGTTTTGGAGTGGGTATGTGTCCGAGGAACTCACATGGGCATTTCGTTAATGCCAGAACTAGTTGGCAGGTGTCTATGCCAAGCATCTAGAAGGGAGAGGCGCTAGGTCTCTTAGCAACTCTCAAATGACCGATAAGCATGAATTCTGTCGTGGTATTGATATAACTCGACTATAAGACATTTGTGGACAGAATTGGCTGCAACAAAGAGGACTTGGCCAAATTGACAGCAATCTTGAGCAGTGTAGGGAGCTCCTTATTAGTAATCCAAACTTGCAAGCGAGTTTTCTTAGGAGACAAACAAACTTTGTGACTCATACTTTAGCTAGGGCTCAGGTTTATTGTTTATATGTTAGTCCCTATGTTTTTTATTATGTGCCAGCTTGTATTTTGAACCACATTAATATGGAAATGCTATGGGTTTGTTTCATAAAAAAAAAGGAATATATTATGCATTTTTTTAAGGTAAAAATAATATTTTGATTCCTATACATGACAATGATTTTGAATTTGGTCTCTATATGTAAAAAAATTTAAATAGGTCCCTATATATACAATTATTTTTAATTTGGTTCTTCCTGTTTATTGGGGTTATAACTCCATCACATGATAGGTCTAAATTCGAAATGTGTGTCACATTAAAATCCAAATTCAAAATGATTGTTATATGTAAGGATCAAATTCAACTTTTTCTTTTAATTCAGTCTCTACATAAGTCAATTATTTTTAATTTGATCTTTATACTTTAATTTCAGCAAACGACGTTATAACTTCAATAAATGATGACCAAATTAAAAATAATTGTATATATAGAAACCAATTTTAAAAAAAATCACCTATATGGATGGAATTCTAAATGAACCAAATAATTAGGAGTTAATCCCCAATTTATTCCTGAAATTGTAAGGTTGTATCAACTTGATCACTGACATTTTTGAAATTTTAAAAACATCCCTAAAGTTGACAAATATTAATCAATCTAATCCTTTCGTCAAGAATCAAGTTAATACGAACCTTATCATTTTATTATTAATTGTTTTTTTTTATTACAGAAACAAATTGTTATAAGGAACAAATTGGTACCGGCATACAATTTAATACACCAAATTCGGGATTTATTCGATTAATTAGTTAAACTTTATTTTTTTAATCGGACGTATATCGGCATTGGGCATATTGATTCGTCAATCGTGAAATCTTCTTCCTAGTCGTGGTGTTAGACTTTGTTTGCAGAGCAAATCGTCTTCTTCCTACACTCACAGCTTTTACTTTCAGTAACTCGCGGACTCCAAAACTGTCTACACTATACTTCGATTCGGTACGAAAACTTTTATACCCTCTCAGTATCTGAAAACTTGTTCTAACTTTCCACTCCAATGAGAAATTTTTAATCTTTCATATTGCATTTATCGATTCAAGTTTTAATCACTACTGGGTATTCATCCAATTTTGAAGGGTTTATGGTTTAATTTGAAGTATGAAGTTGAGCAAGTTTTCAAAATTTCTAACTTATCTTTACCCTATCTTTCTATGTTTGTAGAGCTTGTTATTAATGATATACTTGTGTTGTTGTGTAACTTGTGTTTATAGATTCTGAAGAAAAATTACCTGTGGTTGTTCCATGGCTAACAATCCCTCACAGCTTCTTCCATCAGGTTTGCCCTCTTCTGATTTCACTCTCTCTCTCACACACTATTTTTTTTTTTTTTAATAATTGGATATCAATAAATATTATGCTTAAAAATATGCAGAGTTGATTGATAGGTGTATAGGTTCAAAAATATGGGTGATAATGAAAGGGGACAAGGAGCTTGTTGGTACTCTCAGAGGCTTTGATGTCTATGTCAATATGGTTCTGGAAGATGTTACTGAATAGTAAGACCTGAATAAACTTATTTAGTCTTTATGCACTATCTGATGCCATTCTTTTTCTTCCCTATGTTTATTATTGGATTGTGTGGATTTGGGTGTTTCTATGTAAAACGTTTGAGTATGTTTTTGTCTGATAGGATGGTTGTATAAGGAAACAGAAGATGTTTTAAGCTTTAATGTAATGCATAGGGTTTAAGGTAACAGGAATCTCCAATAGCGAGCTGGATGGTTTCATTAAGGAAATTGTTTCTTATACATCAAAATAGGGACATCATATGGTGCCCTTTCGCTTTTTTGATGTATTTTTGAAATATGTAGATATAAAGAGATAAAAAATAAGTGAGAGTACACGGTGTCAAATACCATGTTCAAAACTTGATGTTCAAATATTAACATGACTCTTTCATTAAACACTAAGAGGTCAACACCCCCCTTTAACCGCTTTAGCTGTTCTATCACCTTAATTGTTGTTTTTTATATTATAATAATTCTTCCTTTTACTTTCAATTTTCTAAAGGAATTTTTATCACCCGACTTTCAATTATTATGGCCTTGGAAGGTTTATCTAACAAATGATACTTGAATCTCAATTTATCACCTGTCCTTTATATGGTGCAGGTTACAAATAGTCTATCCACAACAGCTCCCCCCTTCTAAGATACAATAGATCTTTTATGTGGTGGGATATTTTTCATGGCTTTGTTGCATTCAGCACCCAAAACTTTTTTGGGTTTGTTTGATAACTGGTTGAAGTTGTTTGGTTTGCTACTTAATTACTTCAGTGCTACTCAATCTACTTATGGTGGCATCGATGTATTCTGCAATTTCTATTTGCCACCAAGATAAATTGACCATGAAGTGTGCTCATCAACTTGCTTATGTAGAGTACTATCTTTCTGCTATTGGTAGCTTTCTTTGTCCGCAATGATTTCTTTTTTCATACATGGGCAGAGCTATATTGTGTAGTTGGGGGGCTGCTGCATCCCTAAAACTGAACATTTTGTCCAAATATTATGTATTTATTCGGGTGTAAAAATTGCCAATATTTAAGATATATATGAGGCTTGCACCCAAAACTAATTTTCTTAGTTATGCCCCTGGTCCTACGGATAAAATCTTCGCTTCCCGGTCTACCGTACTCCGTTATGTAGTCACCTGACCCAGAATGAAAAAAGCTACTTGGTTACTCTTTCACTTAGATGTTGTTCTGGGCACATTACTCCTCTATTTTAACAAGGTTTTTGGGGCCAACTTTCCGCCAAGTTAGAAGTCTGCTAGAATTGAGACAAAAACAGGTTACATATGTGTGTGTGTGTGTCTGTTTGCACGCATGTGCAAAATATAACAGGACTGCCCTCTCTCCATAGAAAAAGCTAAAGAAGCATTTCTGGATTATTATCTGCTGAATTTGGTTTAACCTGTGATGGAGCCTTTTTTCCTTCCTTATATTCTTGCACTCTTCATCAATACTTCTCGGGGAACATACATAACCTTAAGATTTAGCTTTCCCAGCGGGTTGTTTTATTGTTGTGATGTACTTTCAGAGAACCTTCTTGTTTTCCTTGTTGATTTGCATGCCATGAGCACATAATAAATTAATCTGGTTTATTAATTTTATATTCATACAACAGTGAAATCACTGCTGAAGGGAGGCGGATAACAAAACTTGATCAGATTTTACTCAATGGAAACAACATTGCCATTGTAAGTTACAAGTAATTATTTTTCTTCTGTTCACATTTGGTGTGTATTCATTAATAAATCATAATTAGGAAATCATATGGCATTACTTGAAAAATTCTTGACAGTAAGTTCCCACACGACTTCCACTTGTTTTCTATTGTAAGTTTTCTGTCTGCAACAGCATGTGAAACCATAATAGTGTCATCCTTTGCATCATGCTTTCTTTCATATGGATACTAGTATTGTCCAGAATATCTAAGCTACAATTTAATGTTGTGTAATGCAGTTGGTCCCTGGCGGTTCACCTGACCCAGAATGAAAACAGCTACTTGGTTACTCTTTCACTTAGATGTTGTTCTAGGCACATTACTCCTCTATTTAACGAGGTTTTTGGGGCCAACTTTCCACCAGAATGTTTTTATGAATTAGGATACATGGTTGCAGTGTATTTCCTCCAAACTTTTATCATGCTATTGAATACATAGTATTATGCGCCTTGATATTATTCTTGGCATTTTCCTATTTTCATTTCTATCTATGGTGACTTGGTGGGTGGATTTGCCACATTTCTGGACTTGATCTGCTTATTAAACCCATGGGCTACACGAAGGAATTTTTTTCTTCCACCCAAAATAAGGGTCAAACTCGGGGTAAATCAATATAATAAGTTTTATTAACGTACTGTTTGGCTGGAGGGGGATGGAGGAGAGAGGAGGGGAGGTGAGGGATTTTTTAAATATTTGTTCTTTGGTTCATTTTTTAGAAGGAAAATGAAGGGGAGCAAAATCTCTCCTCACCTAATTTGGGCTCCCCTCCAAAAGTGGGAGGATTTGGAGGGGAGGGATTTTAAAACATTTTGAATGAAATGACTAAAATAATTCTATTTATATATTTTATAATAAAAAATTATAAGGGTATAAAAGTAAGTTAGTTTTAAAATCCCTTCCCGAGTGAACCGAATACAAATAATGTTGCTTTTCTTTCCCTTCATTAAAATCCTTTCACTCATCTCAATCAAATACAATAGCTAATTAAAATCATTTTCCTTCCACTCCATTAAAATCCTTCCTCTTCTCTCCCATCATTTGAACCAAACACATCCTAACTAAAGTCTGAAATATTTTAAAGAAAGTTAATATGTCCTGAGGTCACAACCAACCAATTATATTAGTTAGTTAAAGTCAGTATTCTCACACAACATACAGATTAATATAATTATTTATTTTATTCTTAGTTTTTTTTTTAAGATACTCTCTAGCATCTAAACAATTTATTAGATTTTTAATGTGATGATCTATTAGATGTTTTATGAGTTCTTTTCTTTTTTTTTTTTTTGTTACATTAAGCGCATGTTTGGGAAAAATTGATTTTTTTCATTCTAGCTGTTTTTTGACTAAAAAGTTGTTTCATACATTTATCTTGTTTGACAATTAGTTTAAATTTATAAAAAAGTTTTTTTTTTTAAAAAAAAGCTGTTTTATGTCATCTAATTTGTTCTAACTTAAGATTGTTGTTATTTGATTATTTTTCATTCTCAGAACTCACTTTCCGATTTACCCCTACAAAATTAACTTCCAAACAAATATTATTAAATTATACAAATAATTTCATATCTTTTTTTGTAATTTACTATCTAAAAGTGATTTTTTTTTGCATTATCCAAACGAAATAGATAATCTTAAAATCGCTTTTCAGCAAACATATCCAAAAAAAAATAAATTCTGATTATAATCAATTATTACAATAATCGATTATACATATAATCAATTATCAACATAATCTATTTTTTTTCATCTTTTCCAAACATACTCTAAGAATGCGATTACAATATCTATAAATGAACTTAATTAGCATAACAGATAACTCGAGAAAACAATTCGAAATGTCACAATAACTAAAAGACTTTTACATATTTAAGTTTTCTAAACCTATTATTGTCCCGTATGGTGAGATTTTTTTTTTTTTTTATCTCAACCTAATCTGTGGGCTTAGAGAGTTTGAAACTTATTTAAAAGAGTCGGTACATTATTTTAAAATCAATCACATTTTTTTATTTTCATGAAAAATTAACTATCAAACAAATATTATTAAATAATACAAATAATTTCATCCACTTTTTCTGTAATTTATCGTATAAAAGTGATTTTTTTAAACAATTCAAAGAAACAAATTGTCATAAAATCGCTTTTTCAGCAATTACATTCAAACATAAAACCGATTCAAGTATAATTAATTAAAACAGTAATCAATTCTATATATAATCGATTACTAAAATAATCTTTTTTTTTTTTTTTTTTACAGCTTATCCAAACGCACACTAATTCACTATTTTGTGGGCTAAAACTCAAAAACTCTCAAGTTCTTCAGTTAGCCCTCAATTCAAACACTCCTATCTGTTACTACTCAAGTAACCCCCATATATCTGGTCAAATTATAAATCCAGCAAAATCTACATTCTATGCAGGTTTTCTTTCTGCAAGAAGGCAAGCATCTATTGCTGAAATTCTCGGATTCTCTATCGGCCAACTTCCTTTCACATATTTAGGTGTTCCAATCTTTGTAGGGAAACCAAAAATGGTGCATTTCCAACCTATTGCTGATAGTATCATGTCTAAACTTTCTGCTTGGAAGGCTTCTCTATTATATATTGTAGGAAGAGTTCAACTTGTAAAATTTGTGATGCTTAGTATGTTAATCTAAAATTTTATGGTGTATGCTTGGCCTATTCAGCTTCTAAAAACTGTGGATAAAGGGATTAGGAACTTCATTTGGTCTGGTGATGTTTCTCATAAAAAAGTGGCTATTGTGGCTTGGCATAAAGTTTGTAGTCCAACTTTGGAAGGAGGATTTGGAATTAGATCTCTCAGAGCAATCAATCAGTTTGCTTTATTGAAGTTGTGCTGGGAGTTAATTACTTCTAATTATCAGTGGGCTGAGTTTTTAAGAGCAGGAGTTTTAGGAACAACTGTCCAATTTCATATCACATTAGCTCCTCCATTTGGTCTGGTTTAAAATCCAATGTTTCTGCAGTGATCAATAATCTGTGTTGGTAGCTTGGTTCAGGTAGCAAAATTAATTTCTGGACAAATCATTGGCTTTCTGAACCTTTGGTTGAAACTCTTCATATCTCATCTGATATGCATAGGCTTAAAGTTCGGGACTTTATTAAGGATGGTAGGTGGTTTATTCCTAGCAGTTTGGCTCAAATTTTCCCTGTTCTGTTATCAGAATTGCAGCAAGCAGTTATTCCTATTGTTGATTGTGAATACAAATTGCTTTGGAGAAATTCAGATTCGGCTGAGCTATCATTCAAGGATGCCTATAATTTGTTTGTTAAACCTACTGGACAACAACTTTCTTGGTGTAAGCTGATTTGGAATAAAGTTATTCCCCTTCTAAATCTCTATTAATTTGGAGATTCATTCATGATTGTTTGCCTACTGATGAGAGTTTGTGGCAATGTTTCAATGTGCAGTCTTTGTGAAGCTTCAGTGGAGTCAACACATCATCTCTTTTGTAATTGTAGTTTTGCTTGAAATTAATGGTGTTGGCTAGGCTTTATTCTGAATATAAGTATTGACACTTCTTCTATCAGCAGTATTATGTCAATCTGTGATAAAGCTTGGTCATCACATTGTTAAAGATGTGATTATAGCATGTCTGGTTAATGTGGTTTGGGCTGTGAGGCACTGTAGAAATAAACTCTGCTATGAAAACAAGAGAATTCCTTCTCAGGCTGCAATCAATATGATAATTGGTATGTTTCTCTTGCTGGAAACTGCAGCTCTGGTTCTATGTTTTCTTCCATGCAGGAACTCCATATTCTAAAGGCCTTTTCAATCTCGGGAAAGCCTTGCAGTGCTTCTTTAATACGAGAAATCTGTTGGCAGCCTCCTCCTTGCTATTGGATTAAGTGTAATACAAATGGTGCAGCTAAAGGAGCTCTAGGATTTGCATCTTGTGGTGGTATCTTCAGACATCACAGTGCAACCTCTCTAGGTTGTTTTGCAGCTAATATAGGCATCAATTATTCTCTGCATGTTGAATTACTTGGTGCAATGATGGCAATAGAGTTGGCATACAAAAAAGTATGGCACAACTTATGGCTTAAATGTGACTCTAAGCTTATTATGCTTGCTTTCAATTCTATTTCTATAGTTAGTTGGAAGTTAAGAAATAGGTGGAAGAATTGTATTGAGTTATCGAGTAGAATGAATTTTAGATTCTCCCATATTTTTTGTGAAGGCAATAATTGTACAGATAAACTTGCCTCACTTGGTTTTAATTTTTTTGGGCTTTCTTGGTGGGATACCATTCCTAATATTATCACTGAAGACTTCTTCCATAATAGGAGAGGTCTAATAATGCTTTGCCAGGGTTTTGATTTTATGTTCCCCCTTATTTCATTGTATTCCTTTTCCATTTATTAATAATACTATAAGGTGCGGTAAATGATAAATAATTGCAGAGGTGCCAACATAATTGGATTGTCTGTTTCTATTGTAATGCTTTTACATATCATTTTGATAAAAGAAATAAAATAAAAAATCAATGTCTTGAGTACATTCGTTAACATGCTCCAGAAATTTATAATAGTGCCACTCTCAACGTGATTGCCCCTTTACCTTATTCCGAGAAGCTAAAACAAACCCATGGTAAGAGGTTATTTTCTGGAGTCCACCGGTGGTGCACCGAAAATGCCAACTAATTGCGATCATATGGAATGGTATTTTGCAACTTGCAATGAGCCACTTGCCATTAGTAGCCACCCTAATGAATGATAAACTCGCACCATATATAACAACTTTAATTATTTTTGTACCATATGTAACACCCTTCATAACAACAGTGCCACATCACTGGTAACCAGTACCGACTAGTCTCACCCAATTTATGTCTTATTAATGATGTGTCTCATTGTACCAAGGAAAAAAAACAAGAATTTGTCTCATTCAGCATAGCAATAATTTGATTATATTTTTAATTCTTCGGATTTGCTCATTCATTTTGTTTTATATTTTTTGGAGTGCTAATCAACTTACCTTGTACTGAAATGCTTTAGGCACCATTAATTGGTTGACTATCTTGACTAAATTAGGAGCCAGTTGGAATAACTTATTAATTAAATTGAGATTGGAGTTAAAGGAGTGTCTAGGTCTTTCACCGGTATCCCCATAAACAAATTGTGAGACTAACCATTGGGTTAAGGGTGATAATTATGTAAAGTCCTTCCTAGAATGAGACTAACCATCGGTTAGGCGTGATAGTATGATGATTTAGAACTATATATGACAAGAATATTCCTGGGGCATGCCAAGATGACACCTATTAATTATCATTTTTCCTATTAATTAATTGTTTTACTTAAACATATCCACCCTTATCACGAGTTCAAATCCTCTCCATTTTCCCTCTCCATTATAATGGTTTTAGGGGGTATAAACATAATAATGTAACATTGGGTGAGGTCCAAATATCCTCTATACACCCCCCAAAAATCATAGTAATGGAATTCTCTATTTCTCATGAGAAATGAAGAGGATCTTTTTCTCCCTTATCACATGAATGTGCAATACATTTCAAGAATCAGGCAAAAATGATTAGTTTGCTAGCAGATGAGATGGGTCCTGTATCTTTACTTTGATGGACGAGAGCTCACAAGGTCAAGCGGATCCCTAAAAATAGACACATTATAAGAAATTTTGAATAATTTCTTTTACAATAATTTTGATTTTAAAATTTAAGCTTAAAAGGTTTTAATTTCTTTATTTATTTATTATTAATTTTTAATATTTTTTGATAATTAATTCTTCTTTATTATCTTTTATTATTCTTAATTATTTTTATTGACTTTTAATAATATTGGTAACATTGTCTAATAATTTTCAGTTTCCCGTAAATTATGTCTCTTAGGTTTTGTTTGGCAAAAATAGTTGATAAGGTAACTTATGGCTGATAAACTAACTTATAGTTGCGAAGATAATTTTTAGCTAATAGTTTAGAGTTGATTGCTGAAAAAGCTAGTTGATTAAATTTGAAACTTTTGACAAAATTAGCTGTTGAACTAACATATATATATAAAATGATATGTGTTTATATGTTTTTTATACAAATTCTTTTTAAGTTTTATTTAAAAAGCTTTGTAATTAGAATATTAATTTTAAAATTTATTTATTTTTTAATATTTTTATTAAATAATATAAACAAAATAAATATTTATATGATTTTTTTATATATAAATTTTATTTTATGAGGTAGAGGTTTGGTAAGGTATGAATTTCTTTAAAATAATAAGGGTAAAAATAAGACAAAAGTTGATAAGCTATAAGTTATAAGCTAAATAAATTAGCTTATGAAGAAAAGCTATAAGCTAATGAAATAAGTTTGTTTACCAAACACCTTTACTTTGGTCAAACAAACTTATAAGCTAGTCAAATAAACTATAAGCTAACTTATTGGACATGTCAAACAGAGCCTTAATACATTTTATTTCTTGTGTGACGAGAAAGCATATCTCCAATGTGTTTGATTAAAATGAAGATAAAAACTGTGACCTGTTTCTCAAGAAGATTCCTTTGGCATTATATAGCATTCACATATGTTCTAAAGCTAAGTTTAAAATGGTCTAATACAACTTTTCTTTTGCAAGGTTGGATATGAGTGTTCACATGTCGGTTTGGCTCGTTTTCATAGGGGGAAGAACTCGAACCAATCAAGATTACACCGTCGAGAAGAAACAGGCAAGAGGACACAATGATGCTTCCCAAAATGTGCAAATCCTCCCTACTTAGCTGAAATACAGACTAATGAGTCCAGAGGAGTTATGCTTCTATGCTGATCCCATTGATACTATCTGGTATCATATGGTTCGAGGAGAAGTGTCCTTGAGGAGCAAGACCTTACTGCCTCCCACCTTCGTCTCTTCGTCATCCACTCGAGTTGGATTGATCGCTGAGTTTGTCCAAAGCTGACAATGCTTGATCTCAACAAGAATAAGGATCCAAGGAAGTATCACAAAAAGAATATCATTTCTACTTTCAATAAGTTTGATCCCGAGTTTGGACTAAAGTCATTCACAACAAATGCGTTTAACGTCATGTGGGATCTAACTCTATTCGGATATGCTTATGATAATGAAGCTATAGTTGTATGAAAATATCACCCATGGAAGAAGCTTCCACTTCTGGGCTAAATCAATACCAGAAAGCAAAAGTGCCTACCTCCATTACGAAATTAAAACAGAAGCACTTTCTTTATATGATTAATGATGATATTATTGGAGCCCCTATCAAATCCACCTTTGTGATCTCTGGAGAAGATCAATAATTATTTCAGAAAAAAAGTTCTGTTATTGTTTACCAGACTCCTGAAGAGGAAGAACCACAAAATCTCTCAGTCAGACCAAACTCTGAGCCATGGCCACTCTCTATCGTTCCGCAAGAGCCTGCGCAATAAGATGTAGAGACCTCAGCAGAAAGCCAGCACCTAGCTGCTCCACCTGCTCCTTGTTGGGTTTTCATGAGATAATCCTCTTTTAAAATCATGTCTCAAGGCGAAAGAAAACCATACCCAATGGGTCGCACATTACAAACATGAATCACATAAAAGATGCTATGTTTACCTCTTGAAACGTGTTTTCAAAACAATCCTTGAAGCGTGCTCCGAATCACCAGTGCCACGACAGAGGCAGCACCTTTACTCAGTCCACGCGAGCAAACGTCCGTTGGAGGAATGCGTCTTATACTAGCTGACAACTACAAGATTTGGCACAATGTAAAGTATGTCTAGTGTAAGCGGTGAAGGAGACGCGTTATCTATTTAAAGAGTAGCGCTCTTTTGCCCTACATGCCAAAATCCTGGTGGGCTTGTACACTACAAGCCCAAACTAGAATTAATTAATTAAATCATATTTATTTAATTAATTCCTCTCCAACTATTTGCTCTATGCATGTGACCCTGTAGGTTCCCACTAAATTGACAATAATATTAAATATTATAATAATAATAATAATAATTTCACATATTAATTATATCAAATATTATAAACAATAAGTGGCATCTAGCAATACATCACTATAACCCAATTTATGAGAAAATCGATGATTCGATTTTAAGGGCTCGTTTGGTGGTCAGGATAGGATAAGGACGGATAAGATATGAGCATGACAAGGTCTTATCATGTCCGATATTTGATGCGCATCAGATAATGATAGGATATGATATAAAATATCCACATATGATAAAATTACCCTTATATCAAAATTACATTCTTTTTTCAAAAATAAATTTTAATATTATGTGGTTTTTTTATACACTTAAATTAAAAAATATTTGATAATATATATTTTTGGCTTTTTAATTATATATTAGTCCATTTTTTAAATTATAAAAAAATTAAATAAAAAATAACTCGTTACATTTTTTCACTTTTTATAAAAATTACTAATTAAACCACATATTTTAATTAGTAATAAGGTTGACTAATTAGGTTTGAAACCATAATTAAATAATAACAACATTAAGGGTAAGGGATAAAAGAGAAAACATTTTCTTATCCTATTCTGTTGGTTCTAACCCAGCTCCTCCCTCAGGATAGAATTATAATTAAGTAACAGGATATGATAAGCTAACAAGATAAGCTTATCCCATTCTAATGGTTCACCAAATTAAAGATTAAATCAGGATATGATAGCTTATCCTATCCTACCTCCCTTATCCTGACTACCAAACGTGCCCTAACTTTACCGCAACCAATTTAATGTGTAGTAAATATCCCTTCGTCCATATGTCATAATTGAACACAAGGCATAAACTTGTTATCCTTGCTAAGTTCAATTATATGTTCCTCGATCTCCGAGTAGATATGTAATCACAAACGAGCTCGATATCTCATATTGGCCCATTTCAAAATGGTCATCCATTTTCACATCTCACTCTATCAAGAGGCCCATGACATTGCTTCTGTTATGTAGGAGGGACGAATCCTATCTACATCACTCACATCCCTCAACTTGATTCATTGTAGACCCAATTACTACCTTTATAATTATCTTGTTACGGATAACGTTTGACAACATTAAAGCCTACAACTCCACATGTAGGAATCGTAGTGACTTCAATTCGAAAAACTACTTCCCTATGGTCGCCATGAGAAACGCTTATGACACTTACATAACTATTATGTAGCGTTCTCATAGTGAGTCGATCCAGTATAAATATTACTCTAATATGTATACCTATGTGAAGACTATATCACATATCCATAACCTGTGAGATGTGGTTATCAATCTACTCACATAATAGTCTCGATGTATTAATATTTTCTTAAATAACAATAATACTTGACTACGAATATTTTAAGAATGTCTCACGATCAAGTCACATTTGGTATTCTATTGAACTGAACATACTATTCTAAGGACTTTATTATGTACAAAAGAGATAACATAATAAACTGAAATGCCTTGTATAAAAAATGATATAAATCATAGTCATGATACAAATGAAAACCTAATAAATAGATTGGCCACTAGGGCTTAGACCAACACTCCTGTGCCCCTTAAAGTTCAAGCTTACATTGACTCTGCTTTGGGGACTTGGTTTTCGAATATTGATGGCTTGCTAAAGGCTTACTTTTGTCGGGGTCCTTCTCCTTCTTAATTCCGATTTTTCTATCATTGATTTTCTTTTTATGCACAATTTCCTTTTCTGGCTATATTGGCGGATCCACCTTTTTGTCTGATGACAAAAGGGGAGAAGAACTTAGGAATTCAACTGCAAATCTATATGTTGTTTCTTTGTTAGATTGCATATTTGTTAGTTATATTAGCTTTGATGCTTATGCCGATGAAATTATGATAAAGTATAACTTTGCGACCAATAAACTTGTTATATCTATCTATCTATGATGAGATAATCAACTTAAAGTTTATCTGCGTCCAATATCTTAAGGCATAACCTTAGGAGAGCCAAATTGCTCTCTGAAAGGTATTTTTCAATCAAATTTAATTGTGTTGGAACCAAAACCATTATGGTTTCTGAACCCTTGATGTTTTGATGTTAACAAAGTTATTAAATTATATGAATGAGTTAGTTTGATCTAGCACGTTTTGTTTATCGCACAAGAAATGAAAGTCCAAAGATTTTATCTATATAACGTCTAGTCTTATATGCTCTTTATAGTCTCTGATAATAGACTTATATCTAATGGACTTGGAATAAGTTCTTATAAAGTCCAACCAAGCTAGTTCGCTCGTGCGTCCTTTATATATAAAAACAAGTCAACTTTGATAAAAGTATGTTGTCATCGAAAAAGACCAACCAAGAAAGGAAAGGAAAAGGAGAACTTTTGGGCACGTAAGAACAAAGTATCTCTACTTTCAGCTATAACTGATAACCAAGGCTAATTTTCAGAAATAGTAGAACAAGCTGTTGGACTGAGCATGTTTCAACAAACTTAATCATTTAATGCTTCATTAGAATGAACATTTTTAATACCATTAGAAGAAGATTTACGAAGACATATTTCAAGACTTGGAGCCTATAAATACTTTTAGCCTTCAGAAGAAAAAATTGAATCTTTGAACAACTTTCAAGCAAAAAAGAAAAGGCTTAACTTCCTGAGAAAAATCATCCAAGCAATTCTTGTTGTGCTTTAACTTTCATTTCTACTCTCTGTGTAGAGTTTGCTATTGTGATGTGCTTAAGTCTTTAATATCATTCATCATGAGTTGATATATTTATTTCAAAACACACTATCATTCTAAGTTGAGCCTGAAGAGGCTTGTTTGAAAGAATAGTATTAGTGATACCTGAAGATCGAGGTTGAGAATACATGGTTGTAGCCCTATGTGCTGAAGTATACTTGTATTTGTTTCTAAGAGTTCTTAGTAGAAATACCTTCATGTAAAAGGGTTTGGACGTAGCTCTTGGGTTAAAAGTCAATCAGTATAAATTCGCTTGTGTTCTTTTCTCTTCCTTATCTCGTGTGTTATTTTATTTATAACTAACGTTTAAGATTGCAATTGCCAGTACTTAACATTTCTTTATAACTTTGTTTAAATATTTTTATTCATGAGTCCAACCATCCTTTAAAAACACTTTTAGCTTCCAATCCTTATCTTTTATCCTATAAGCTTTATTAAGTCCAATTTGTTTTAATTTGCAAAAAAGTTTAATAAAATTTAAAGAAACACAATTCAACTTCTTCTTATATTTCACTTGTTTACTTCAAGCCACATGTAGAAAAAAACATAAAAAGAATTTAAGAAGAACGATATAAAAAACTTTAGATAGAAAATGTGTTAAAAAAAAAAAAAACTAACAATATATGAAAAACAAAGAGACAACGTTGAGTTTATCAGTTGTCAGTTATTTATTAAAAAAATATAATGATTTAATTGGTATGTATCATTAGTATAAATATTTTTTTATATTGTCAATCAATCATAAGTTGTATTACAAAAAAAAAACCAATCATAAATTATCATATCATTAAAAATATTTAACTTTTATCATCATTACTTTATAAGCCACATATAAGATGATTTGTGATGGATCAACGTTGTAAAAAATTTTATACTAATAATATATAAAAATTAAACTATTTTTATCTGTCATTTGAGGAAATACTTTTAGTTTTTATTTGTAGTTTTAAAAACTAAAATATATATAATATATATAAATTATTCTTTTATTCCCTTATTTGTTTTAATTTAATCAACTTAGTCCCTCTATTTTAAAAATGTTCAAATTGGTCCCTTACTTATCTAACGTTAAGCAATTTGATTATTTTCATTAAATTTTATCATTAAGTTTTGATTAAAATATTACTCTTTTGATCTTTTATTTGTTTTAGCCTATCTTGTTATATATTGGTCCTTATTTCTTAATAGAAATTGCGGCAATGGTAGTTTTTTGGTGGGATATTATACGATGCTTTTTATGTATTTGGTTGGGATAGATAGGTGCTAGTTTCTTTTCTTAGGATAGGGGATGATTGCGGTATGGTTTGTATAATGGTGTTATTTTTCTTTATAGTAATATATTAAAAATGATTATAGGGGTTTGTGAGAAGGCCGTGTAGAGGGATAGGCCAGGCCACTGCCTTAGGCCCCATTTTTATTTTTATTTTTTATTTTTTTTACTTTTTAGTATAAAGACACATGACAATTGGAAAGCGGCGAGTACTATCCAGCTCCAGCAATCACATCTGTCTTCAAGTATTTTGTGTAAATCATATTTTGATGAAAATATTAGTGATGAGATCACACATTGAGCTAAAAAATCTTTTCATAATTGAATATTTTTTATATATATTAGATCAATATATTTCTTCTATTGAGACACGATTTGAATAATTTTTACAATATGAAACTATTTTTGATTTTTTATTTGAATCCAACAAATTTAAAGCTTTCCGAGGATGGATTGAAAAAATATTGTATTAATCTTGAAGAGTTTTTAAGATTTAGTAAACATTCTGATATTGATGGTCTTGATTTATTTTTAGAATTAAAAGTATTGAGAGAAGAAATTAACACTACAATAGAAGTATTAAATTATATCAAAATATTATATTCTTTTTCAAATGTATGTATTGCTTATAGAATATTACTGACAATAACTTTAATTGTTGCTACCGTCGAAAGAAGTTTTTCAAAATTAAAATTGCTTAAATCCTATCTAAGATCAACAATGTTCCAAGATACATCGAATGAATTAACCATCTGATCTATTAAAAGTAAATGTTAGAATTACTTGATTATAAAATTTTGATAAATGATTTTGTATCTCAAAAAGCTAGAATATGAGATTTATATTACATTAAGTCTCTTTATAAATTTCGTCTTAGACCGCAAAATTGCTCTACATGGCCCTGGTTGGGTTAGAGTACCTCTTGTATTCTCTTTAATATACTTTTTACTTAAAAAAAACTTAAAAGAGGGACCAAGTTGAATAAATTAAAACAAATGAGGGATCAAAAGCATAATATTTTAACCAAAACTTAACTGTGCAACTTAACGGATATAACTAAATGGATTAATATTTAACAAGTAAGGGAATAACTTAAACATTTTTAGAATAGAATGACTGAATTGAATTGAATATATTAAAATAAATGAGTGACCAAAAGAGTAATTAAGCGTATGATATTTTAACTATACGTTAAAAGTAAGTAATTTAATCAAATGTAATCTTTTTGGGTACAAAGTCTGGAAGTTTTTAGTTATAAGTGAGATTGTTCATTGATTTTAATTTTTGTGTATCTACGTAAAATGAGAAATTAAAAAGTTGTTTATTCTTTTACAAAGTAGGATCACGCTTAACTCTTCATTCATGAACGACGTCACCATTGCCTCACGAGGGCAACGTCATCATGGATATTATCTATGGAAATTATTTGATCTTTCTTTTTCTTTCTCTTTCCCTTCTCTCTCATTCATTTCAACATCATCCCACTTCCTTCCCAACATTTTCCATCCACTTGTATCTCTCTTTCCTCTTAAAAGTTTACACCTTTCTCTCACACACACCACCCTACCAATAGTCTTTCTATGCTGTTTGCCAAATCCAAAAAATAAATAAATAACCCTAACAGATCCTCTCATCAGTCACAAACATATTGAGAGCAAATGAGTATTCTTTTCTCTGAAAACGTCTTATCCAATAAGAAGAGAGTCATAAGAGAGCTCCTTCTTCAGGGTCAGGAATATGCTACTAAGCTCAAGTTTCTGCTTCAGAAACCTATTGGGTCTGATGGGTCTTTCTCAGCTGAAGATCTCTTGGCCAATGTAATGAGATCTTTCACTGAGACTCTTTCTATGCTGACTTCTTCTTCTTCTTCTTCTTCTTCTTCTTCTGAAGCTGCTTCTGGTAGGGCTGATGAGATTGGTCAGATTGTAAATTCTGGAGAAAATGGGTCACAGGTGGCAGCTAATTCCAGCAATGATATGAGGTCTCAAGATTCAAGTCAGAGTAGGAAGAGATCGTTGACCGCTACAAAGGATCGAAGAGCTTCCTACAAAAGAAGGTCTTCCTCTTTTTCATTCTTTGATCTATAGTGTTACAGTGACGTGTATATATATATATATATATATATATATATATATATATATATTGTTAGCTGAATTTTTCACTCAACAAAGCATGTTTTGTCAGCGATTTAGGATGCTGGGAGGATTTGGTGAGTTGGGATATGTACGGACACATTAGAGTGATAGTCATATATGGCTAAGATATTAAGTTTTTTTTTATGTACAAAGAATTGAAACTTAATTTGTGGTTAAGTTTGGACTTGTAATATTTTGATACTATCAATTGATGATCCATGACAGATCGAGTGACTTCTAATCGGTGGATTTTGATAATTAGTGTATGAAATTTTTCAAGGGTTCAGATTCTAGTGGGGTTCCTTTTTATAGCCTAGAGTCTTGGGGTGAAACATTTTACTGTCAATCAGGATATTTTTATATGGATTTCTTTTAATCTTTCGTTTGCACTTATTTTATAATCATTAATTAAAATATTTTTTTTGGAAATAAATGATCAGAATTTATATGTAAAAGAATGACATCATAAAAAGGTTGTAATTTCCTTTTACAGCTTCTGAATCTGTAGCTATTATATTACCTGAAATGACATGCATAGAATGCCTAATTTGTTAAGCAGGACTGAACAGACATGGACCACAGTCTCCCAAACTACTGATGATAATCATGCATGGAGAAAGTACGGACAGAAGGAAATCCTGAATTCTAAATTCCCTAGGTAATCATTATTTTCCTTTTAAGTAGTTTTTCTTTTTTAAATTCTCCAACGAAATGGAATCTAAGATATATATAGTAATTTGAATTATGCATAAATTACATCACTACTCTATGTACTTATTGTCCTTTCGTTTCTTTCCTATACCTCCAAAAAAAAAAGAACCTGGGCCACCGAGTGATCTATGATCTATATATAGAAATATCATTTTAAAAAATGACTTTAATTGCCTTTGCTATATATAGTACCGAACGGATGAGGATTTCTTGTCCCATTTAGATGTATCATATCATGTTTTAATCAATAATATCTTGTCATGTAAGTTAAATTTTAATTTAAGATTGAAAAAATAAAATGCATGACAAGATATTATTGGTTGGGACATGGTGTGATACACTAAGTTGTGATAGGAGATCCTCATCCGTATCGAACACTTCCTTTCATTGTTTTTATTTTTTGGATGCATGAACACTTTTTTTTTAGTCATACCAAAAGTAGAAATTAAACTGAAATAACAGCAGGCTAATGCAGAAACCGGACTTAGCAAACTACCTGAACATTGAGACTACTAATTATTATTAAACTTATTTGGTCCTTAATTAATTAGGGCATTTGACACCCTAATTTACTAGGAGTACTTATCAGTGGGTACAATATTGAGTTCTTTAACTTCTTGTGATGTTGTTTTAAAAAACTTGTCTTCTTACTCACATTTGTACTCAGAATTTGCAGGAGTTACTTCAGGTGCACAAGGAAGTTTGATCAAGGTTGCCGTGCAATCAGACAGGTGCAACGGATGCAAGACAATCCAGATATGTACCAAATGACATACATTGGCTTACACACATGCAAAAACACCCTCAAGGCTCCACAAATGGTCACATATTCTGATACTTGGAACTCGTTTCTTGTGAACTCCCATACTGAATCAAAGGTGCCAAATGATGAACAGGATCCCCCTATTTGTTCAGAAAACCCTATTATGAAACATGAATATCCCAAACAAGACACTCCCAGTGATCTTACAGACGACTTGGATCCAAGCCTGTGGTCTGATTTGAAGGATTTTGAACTATCCAAGCCTACCATTGTGCCCTTAAAGATGACATCTGATATTGCAGATACTGTGTATTCATGTACTGACTCTCAAAGTCTGGACATGGATTTTGGGGTATTTTCTTCTCATTTCAGCACTGACTTCCACTTTGATGAAAGTCGTTTGCTTTGATTAATTAGCTTCCTTATCTTAATTAACTATGAGAGATCAGATTGGATATTTAGATTTTACTTTAATTTGGCTTTGCCTATTTCAAGTTTCATGTGTATTAAATGTCACTTTCATCATGCATTCCCACATCATTCAATGTATTGTACGTCTGCATGTGCTTTGAAAAGATTTGTGATTAAATAACAGATAGAATATACCAAACTCTTGTTGTGGGTCTTATCGGCTATATATGTATGCACTGCTTGCTTTTCTTTTTAGATGAATGCTTCTTGTAAATTAATTACAAGAAATATAGCACCTCAATTTTTTTTTTTTTGATAGGCTATAGCACCTCAAATTTGAGGTATGTATGTAGAAGAATTATAGTGTAAGCATGAAGAAGATTAAGAGTGAAACCAAAAATAATTAAATAATTATCAAACTGTCTAGATATAAAGTAATCTCAATCTAAACACGTGTGATTGATGCTTAGAAAAAAAAAAAATATGTGTGACTGATTTTACTCTTCTTTTTATCTCCTTTCAAGTCTATGCCTTGCATGGGCTTACGAGCCAATCGTATATATCCACAAAACATGATGGAAGATTTATTGCAAACGGGTGTGGGACATGTGCTACGGATCCAATAAGCCAAAACTATGTCATTGTGATGAAAATGTGTGATAACTGATAAGCATTAGATTGAACAGAGGATTCCGCGAACCAAAACTTTACATTTTTTTCACTTAGGATTTGTTTGGGAGCTTGGAGGGGAAGGGAGGGAAGAGGAAGACATTTTGAGAGTTTTTTAAAAGAAAGAATGGTGTAAAAAAAAATTTTAAAAATCCTTCAAATCCTCCTCTAGTTCATTTTTTTATTTCTCCCAAATAGGAAGATTTTGATTCTTTTGTTGGAAAATAAACCCTTATGCAAAATAGGGGATTATCCTCCCTTCCTCATCCCTTTTCCCCTCCCTTGTACCTCAAACTCCTCCCCTCCGTTCCCCTCTAAACTCCCAAACAGACCCTTAGTCATGCGTGTACACAGTTTTTGCGATTGCGGCATTTAGCACAAAGACAAAGGGTGATTTGAGCTAGTGGGGAACGTTGTCAAATAAGTGAAGTCCAAGGACATATATTAACATTTAAGATTGAGCACAATGGAGAGGGTGAATTGATTAGAATAATAAATGATCTGGCTAGTCCAAAAGGGCCCAGACCAGATCATAAAAAGTGTATGGAGTGTACAAAAATGTTCCTAGCGTCTTCTTGTAGCTGATCGCGTGAACTTCGTCTTCACGCTCCGAGTTGCTGGTTTGTGTCTCTGGTTAGGCGGTTCATGGCCTACCATGACACACACAAAAGGATCCCTCAATATTGGGCTCGACGGAGGAGTATCTCTGGTCTTACGTATTCCGGAGGGGGAAATCAGAATCTGCATAGTTCTCTTTGAGGGAGAGAGGTGAGAGCATATAATGAAGGTGCCAAGTTCTCGCTTGGAGCTAGCCCACATATGTCATTACTCAAGAGAGAGTCCCTGATGTTTCAGAGGAACTAAAGGGGAGGAAGAGAGTAGAAGTCCCCTCTAAAGTGACCGTCAAGTCCTTTTTATAGAGAAAGTAAGTGGGCTTTTGGGCCCATATGAAATATCCAGAACAGTAGCCCCTAGGTCGGTGCATTGTCAAGCAACGTGCAATGTGTCAAGCTAAAATGAATAACCTATTCGGTGTATTTCCGATTTTTATTCTAAGCATGCCATATGTGATCAAGTGATGGGGTTCGTGCTTGCCGTGATTGGCGAAGCCCCCAAGGTTAAGACAAAAAATGCTCAAGGCACGAGGTCGACAAGGCTGGGGTCTTCTAATGAGATTTTCGAAAGCATGTTACTTTTTCCAAGGCCCTTTGGTCTTCAGTCGCGTGTAAGAGAGGGGAGTTTATATCCTCTGCCGAGGTCTTCAAGCGAGAGAGGCGTTTATATCCTTCGTCGAGGTTTTCAAGAGAGAGACGTGTTTACATCCTCTGCTGAGATCTTCAAGAGAGATAGGCGTTTATATACTCCGCCGAGGTCTTCAAGTGGTGTTTGCCTGTCAGGACCGGCGAAGTCGAGAGACTTGGGCCGTTTCGCCCCGGAGCTTGAACTCTGACCGACTGAGTGAAAACTACATTCGTTTCGCCTGTTTGCCCATCAGGACGGACAAAGTCCAAAGGCTTGGGCCGTTTCGCCCGGAGCTTGAACTCGGACCGACTGAGTGAAAACTACAATCGTTTCGCCCGTTTGCCCGTTAGGATCGGTGAATTCCAAAGACTTGGGCCGTTTCGCCTCGGAGCTTGAACTCGGACCGACTGAGTGAAAACTACAATCGTTTCGCCCGTTTGCCCGTTAGGATCGGTGAATTCCAAAGACTTGGGCCGTTTCGCCTCGGAGCTTGAACTCGGACCGACTGAGTGAAAACTACAATCGTTTCGCCCGTTTGCCCGTCAGGATCGACGAAGTCCAAAGACCTGGGCTGTTTCGCCCCGTTGTTCGTGTATGCTCATGACGCGAAGCCGAGCTAAAGAATGCTCAAGGCGCGAAGCCGAGCTAGGCAGAAAGGGACAAAGCAGCAGAGGGGAATGTACGCTCTACTGAAAAGGTGAGGTAACTTAGATTAAATAGTTTCCATTCAAATTTTGTTATCATCTCAGTCTTCATTTTTTTTTGTGTAAATTGTATTACTAGAATTCAGAGGAATTTTTTGTGGGGAGGTTTGGAGGAGAGGATGAAGACAACCTGGGTTAGTTGAGATAAGATTTACAAGCCAAGGGAGATTGGAGGTTTAAGGATAAAAAAATATGGAGGTTTTCAATGTAGCTCTAATCAGGAAGTAGAGATGGAGATTATTACAAAACAGGAGGCTCTGCAGTATAAGGTACTGCAATATTCTAGACACGGGAGCGAGATATCGAATAGCATGTTAAGAGGAGAGGATTAAGTCTTTAAGAAGGGATCCTCCTAGTGGATGGATTTAGGGAAAATAAGCCAGGGGGTGGGGATGGCTAGTGTGGGTTAGCTAGAGGCTGGATGTAAAAGAGTGTTGGGTGAGGGAGAGATGTGCTGTTTTGGAAAGATGTTTGGGTAGGGGATGAGAGCTTCGACTCTCCTTTAGTAGACTCTTTACTATATCGGAAAATAAGGAAGCGAATGTGTGCGAGATGGGCGAATGGGGAGATGGTGTCTGGGTTTGGAGGTTAGATCCATTAGGCATATACTCGATGAAATCAGCTTACTCATGTATTCTGGGGGTCGGACAATTCGTCGGTCAATTCAACTTTCTTCAAATCATTTTGGGCTAAGTTTGCTCCTTTAAAGGTGACATCCTTGGCTTGGAGAATAATCCTAAATGGGATTCCAACAAGGTCTAACATTAGGAGAAGAGGTATTTTAGACTCGGATGAATATCTAAATTGTGTTTTTTGTAATCATATGGTAGATTCTATTGTCCTCTTGTTTTCCATTTGCAGGTTCTCATATGATGTGTGGAGGTGTTGTTATGCTTGGCTTGATTTTGAGGTAGTAATTATAGAAGATTGCAAAACACTTTTTGTTCAACATTCTAGTTTAATCTTGCGAAAAATTAAGGCAAAGGAATGTATGGTTTTTGTTATGGCTCACAATTGTGTGGTCCTTATGGATTCATAAGAATGCCATTATGTTTAAGGATGAGGCTTTGAATTTTGATAACTTAGAGGAATTGATTAAGGTCGGAGATCTTCGACTTGGATTAGAGCAAAGGTAAAGGGTGTTTAGTTTTCTTCCATAGAGTGGAGTATGAATCCCTTGAACGATGTTAATATTATGCATTTTGTTGATAAAAAAAACTATCTCTGTTCATTTGGTTGTACTTGTCCGTTTTAGTTTTTGGCTGACATTTAGTATCTAGACAAAATAAAAGTTTTGCCGTATAACAATAAATGTAAACCTTTATTGATGTTGAACACAATACACTTAATTGGTATGCCTTCTTAAATAAAAATATATTTTCGTTTTGTTTGAGTTAGTGGACTAAATAACCTATTAACCTAGTGATTAATTTAATTTCAAACACAATAGGGCTAATTAAAAATTAATATAATGATCAATTTTCATTCTTTAATTAATTACTTCCAACTGATCTAATATTTCCCTTTTCAGCTGCCAAACTAATCGCAGGAACCTTCAGCTTTTCTTCTCACTGGGTTCCCACTTATCTTCAGTGGGAGGGAAGAGAGATTCCATACTGTTACAGCTGCTGCTACCAGAGTTGAACATAGCATCAGCCATATCCACTACAGGATAATCAGCACCATATCTTGAAGTGGAGCGTCCACTACCAGCATCGGCTGCGGCCGGAGCCATGCCACCGCTACCACCCTGCTGGAGGCTGAGGTAATTCATCGACGACAGCCACCGGCTGGAAGCTGAAACTGATGTCGGAGACAACTGTGGGGAAATGGTACTGTGTGTCATGTCCACTGGTAGTTGTTGTGGTGGTGGAACTGATGATGGTGCTGTGGAGGACATATGGCACGTGTGGTTACCTCTGTATGTCACTTCGAATATGCTAGGGTTGTGATCAAGTCGCTGAACTTGCTTCTTGGCTGGGCATTCATACAATTTCTGGTATGTGCACCTGTAGTAACTCCTAAGAAGGATGAGGCATTTCAAATCAAGAAAGGGAAACAAAGAAAGAATAATCAGTTAATTAGTTAAATATTGAGTAATCACCCAAATTGGTCCTCCACAAAAAATCAAAATGACATTTTGGTCTTTAAAAAATAAAAAATATCAATTTGATGCTCAAAAATGTAAAATGCGGGTCAAAATAATCTCTGATAGGGACTAAAATGTCCCTAAAAAGAACCAATTTGACCCGCATTTTATATTCTTGAGGATCAAATTTGTATTTTTCATTTCTCAGGGATCAAAATGTCACCGTGATTTTTTGTCAAGGACCAATTTAGACCTTTACTATTAATTATTTAATCAAAGCAACTTAAATGTGAATATGTAATGTATCATGTATTATATTAATTATCATTATTATTATTTATTAATAAAGTTGATACGAGTAATTATTATTTTTTATAAGCAAAAATATATATTAATAGGAGTGTAAAGGATACTCAAAGCCATAAACAACAAAGAAGGAAAGGAGAAACCAGAAGTCAGATGTAAATCTTATACTAATTCTAATAGTCCACTACTACACAAATGAGTATGTTGTTTATAAAAGCCAATCTTCCTCCAAAGTCTCAACAGATTGAATTAAATGCCCAAGTTTATGGAACACTCCTATAGATATAGTTGCAGCAGCCTGATAGGAGCACCAAAGGAGACCCGCTGCCAGCCTGATACGAGTAATTGTTAAAAGGGGAAATTTGTCTTGTTCCATCAATTTGCTGATCAAGTGGTCATTTGTATACAATGAATACATGTCTCAAGTGGTCATGTGGGGTTGTGGGAATGAGTCAATTTCTGGAGCATTTGTTGCTGACTTTTCAGATCAGAGTAGGAAATCTCAGAAAGGTAAAAGGTGTGGCATAAAAAAGAGATATGTATAATGGATGGTGCAGATGGAAGACAATTAATGGTTTTCTGCTATATATGCTTTGCATTAGTACTGAATCTGCCAAAATCTATGTATATACAAACCATATTACTTTTAGTTTTTTTTTATAGACTATTAATTAATAACTAGCTAGTATATATGTTCTCAACCATTCAAGGGAAGGTGCATGCATGGGCCCAATTTGGGTGTTTCCATTGATAATGCTTACTAGCTAGCTAGCTAGCTAGTTGACAAGTTGTTTGTTTTTCTTTAAAATAGTTTCTAGGGTTCAAACTCAGAATTAGGGAAAACACTCACTTATTATTATCAATTTTGTTACTAACCAAGCTAGTCATAAGGTTTCGATTTTCTTGGTAGACCTGCAGTGGGTTGGTTTCTTCATTGTCGCACAGTTTGGAAAGATAGTACTTATTTGTGTTATCAATGTTCTGGTTCTTTTGAGGTTGGTAAAGGGATTCTTTACATTTTATAGCTGGTTATCAAAGTTGGGGTTCTTTAATTTAGCTATTTGGCTCCTTCTTTTGAAGAACTTTTGTATAATTGATTCTGGTTTCTTCTTTAGGGATAGTATCAATTTTACATAGGTTCTTCTCTTCGTTCCTTTGTATGGGTTAGAACATCCCTCTCAATCAATACACTCTTTTTGTTTATAAAAAAGAAACGATCTTGATGGGTTGAGTTGATTAAGTAATGTAATTAATTAATTAACCATACCTTGGGTGCTTGGAGCCCAGTATCTCTTTCTGGCCATATTTTCTCCAAGTGAAGCCATCCTCCGTTGGCATCTCTGTGTTTCCAAACTGTGATGCAGGAACCATCGTTGTTCTCTTCTCAAGATCAACTTTCCTGCTACAAATTGAGAAGAAGTATCAATATTTGTTAAGAAAGATCTTGGAAAGTTTCATTCTACATTTTAATTTAAGCCTGACCCCTTTTGTATGCATAGCAATAATCGAGTACGGACTATATATAATAAACTAAAGGCTATCTAGCTAGCTAGAAAAAATCCAAAAGGCTTTCACTATACTGAACTTTTGTTTTCTTCTTCCTTTCAATTATTGTGGGTAGATGGAGTGCAAGTCATCTACAATTCCTATGAAGAGAGACATAAAAGAGGACAAACTCTTGTACATATTCATAAACTAGTCACCCATGGAGTATATATAAGGAAGTAACTAGTTTCAATCACCAGTATTCATAACTCACCATCATCAATCAAATAAATTATAAGAATTATCCAAGCGAAATTAATTATTAATAATTACAAGAAAGATGGATACCTCCTTCTTGGTCGTGAGGGTGATGCTTCCATTTCCTCCACCCTATCCATCATCTTAGTTTCGGGCAAAGCCCCAACATCATGTGGTGTTGTGCTCCTCGAAGCTTGAAGCTGCTGCATTTGAAGCAACTGATCCATTGTCTGTGTATAACTAGACCTCAGCCATTCCTGCATTGGAGTTGCATCCATGATCTGAGGCTGATCATGCGTTTCATGAGGCATCATCATATGAGAAAAGGAACTAGAATCTGATAATGTTTGGTCATGTTGGGAGAATATTATTAACCTTTCTTTGGCGGAACTCAATGTCTTAACAATCTCATCAATGGACAAGGATAACGTAGCAGGCTGGTTGGCCAAGTTGGGTAGATTTGATTCAAGGTTTTGAGCTAATTCACAAGCATGGTGAATACAATTAATTACCTCTTCCATGGTTTCTAGGTGTTTCTGCTTTGCCATAAAGATTTGATTTGAACACTGCCTGTCAAAATATAAAAGGGTTATATATATATATATATATATATATATATATATATATATATATATACTTGTCGCTCAAAAACAACAAAGTTTGTAGGTAAGCTTCTACGTTGGTGCTGTCTAATATAGGGAGCAAGAATTAATACTGCTAAGTTCTAAATGAAGAGAATTTAAAGCACCGTTTACACGTACCATAGAAGAAAAAAAGTAGAATGGGAAAGTTTGTAGAAACGAAGACTTGGTCAATGGTGGTAGATCGTAGCTAAGCAACTTGAAATTTCAAAGTCGATAATCTTTTTCTTTGTGTAAACAAGAAGACCTATTTTGCCCCCATTGAAACGTTTACTTTTTGGACCCCCTTTGATGAATTTTCCAAGTTTGAAGTTAATGACCCGACTTGGAAATTTTCTTCTTTCGGTATACGTATGTTAAGTGGTTAGTCCTAAGTGATGGGAAATCTAAAGAGAAGTACTATTTAGTATGAATTTCTTTTTGTACCTTTTATACGAACTGTGTTGTAGTTGTGTTTCTGTTCAGCATTTTTTTATTTTAGTTTTATTTGTTAACTATATATTTGATTTCCATCAAACTTATTATTCCACTGTAGCATGACATGCATACCACCTATAAAAAAAATGACATGTATACCAAAAAGAGGGGAAAAAGGAGCATGAATCAAGAACAATAACACCCTTGTTAATTTCAAACAAAAAATAGTTGCGAAAATGAACTGAAGTATGAAGGTTAATTTTTTTTTTTTTTTGTAACATCCATGTTTATATCTAATTATTTCATAGTTCTAGAAAGACATCTAATAACGCCAAAGCTGTACAATTGAACTCTTAATAGTGGACTTCTTCCACCTTTTGAAATTTATCATCGGGAATTCGTTTGAAATTTAAAAAGTATCATGAGTCAGTAGCCAAAAGTAGTTATTAAAAAACATGTCTCTGACTCTAACATGCAAGCTTCACACTTAGCCACAGTGGACAACAAATCTGTTTGTACCAAATGATACGAATTGGAATTGAACTCTCATAATCTATATAAAAATTTTATTGTATAAAAGCTAACAAAATCCAGCACAGTTGATAGATGGTTGGCATGGTTACTTTAAACATGTTGTTTGGGGTTCGATTCTTACTATGTGTATGAAAAATATTTTGTTAGGATTTAGGAGAGACAAAACTTATTTCGATGATCTCTACATTTCGAAAGAGATTAATCTTCGACTATCGATTAGAAGATACCCTTATACACTAAAAGAAAATTATATTGTATAAAAATTTTGAAGGTTCAAATAACATTTAAATACTTATATAGTTTTTACTTATAGTTTTCTTATATTAGTACTTACATTATCATTTATTTAAGTTTTGGTCCATACCATTAAGGCAAGGATCCTCATATTTTAACTCATTTGGGTTTTACTATACTCATATATAGTTTTTACTTATCAAGTTATTAGCCCCTATTTTCATGAAAAATCAGTCCATATAATCTTACTTATCAAGGTACATTGGTTCCAGAAATACCAAAACTTAAATAGTTAAAAATATAAGGATCGTTATACAAAAAATTATAAGTCCTAAAACTCAAATACATGAAAACTATATGGAACTAAAATCTAATTTAATCCATTTTAGAATATGATTAAGGAGGCACCTAAGCTATATATAAATGATTCCCAAGTAGCTCATTATTTATGGTTATTGTGGGTGTGAGGGTGTCTTTGTGGCAATAGGTACTTGCCAGTTAGAGCGACACAAATTAGAGTTGTCAATTCGAGCTGGCCAACCCATTCAAACCAGCTTTTGACGGGCCAACATATTTATGAGCCGGGTTAGGTCAGGCCAATAATTTTCTAGCCCAATCCAACCCTTTAAGGGCTAAACGGGTTGACCCAGGGGTCCTTTTTAAAAAAAAATTGATTTCTTAACAATATAAACATTATAATGAAAACTAATATAAATTATGTTTGATTTTTCATTTCTTAATAATATAAAAAAAAATGTTTGATTTAACTACGTTGAAGACTAAAATAAATTAAATATTCCTTATTCTTCAAATCCAATAATACATAACGAAGACCAAACCTTCGATACAAATCATCTTTCCAAGCTTTCAATATAAACCCTCTTTTAATTACTTTTCTAGCATATTCTATTATTCTAATAATAACATTGTTTATGCAACATAAATAAATTTTATTTTTATCCAAAATAAATAAATTTTATTTTTATTTTATGTGGTGGGACCCACAACAAAAAAGTTTCTCTTCCTAGCAGCCGAGAAAACAAGAAGGGGAGAGGGAAGAAAATTGAAGTGACAAATCTATCCTTTTGTTATAGACTCTTCAAATTTGTTATCAGGGGCAAAAGTCTTTACAAAAAAACTCAACTTTTTTTCTCTTTTATTTTTTTCCTACTTCTTTCGGTCCAAACAATCTAAAAATCTACTCATTTTCTACTCATTATCTCTTCTCTTCATATCCTTTCCACCAGACGTCTTTTCTACCTAGTTCTTTCCTAATTCAAACAATGTGCAAGTCTAAATTTCCACTATCCACTACGTCAGATTATGCCTTTGGAAATAGCGTTTTCTAGTGAAACGTTGTGTTTAATGATGCGGAGAATGTGCAATAGCGCTTCTCCTAGCAAGCGCTGTTAGATGAATGAGAATAGACAACGCTTGATCAAGGAAGCGCTGTTAAAAGGTTGATAAGAGAATAGACAGCAAAGCGTTGTCTAATGTATGGGAATAGACAGTGCTTTTTCAAGGAAGCGCTGTCTAAGGTCACACTAAGACAGCGCTTCCTTTAGTAAGCGCTGTCTATTCTCCTTTACCCTTGCATTAAATTTTCATAACGTATACTTCCTCCTCACGCGCTCACACAAAACACTCACGTATTGTTCATTCCCTCCTCCACGACCTAAGTTCAGACACCACTCATCCTCATCATTGCCACCATTCTCAAACCTTAACCTCCGTGAGAACCACCGCATCACCATTAATTCTCAAACCACCGCGAGAACCACCTCTCATCAAATGCATTGTTTGTGCGGCCTACTCTCTGCCCAACACGAGAACCGCCTCTTCACCCAACGTGACAACCACCTTCTCTCTGAAAGCCCTCTTCTTCACTGCAAGCTCCCAGGTAACCCATCATTCCCTGCAACCCCCTCTTCACTACAAACCCTCCTCTTCCCTGTAACCTCTTCATTCCCTGTATACTATAAAATTTGAATTTTTAAAATAGTAATATAGATTATCTTATTAGGCTGTTGAATTCTTGTATTTTACATTTTCAGCTTATATATTTGAATTAAATGATAAGAATGAGGACAACACCCCTGCTCTGATTTGGTTTTGTTAGCAAATGACATTGGTACAGAACAGAGAATTGGTAATGCAGTGAAAAAAAAATGCAATGTGTAGAAAGATTTTTTGTTATGGAATGTCTAATCCATTATAGCTCACTCGTGACACATTTTCAATTCTTTCATAGAAGCAGACACTGTCATTTCCCTGGAGTTGATAATCATGAATTTGGCCCTTGTGGTGTTGGTTGTACTTTTGAGTAATGTGCATACACAATGACTTTTGTTTCATGTTCGAATTCAATTTTTTTTCCTAACCATAATGTGTATAAAATGGTTAGTATTTTTATGCTTTACAAGAGCATTGAACCTAAGACCTATGTCTCAACTTATCTCAGGTTGGATTTATGTTTCTGATGTAGTTGTGTGTTATCTTCACTGCAGAGATTTGAAATCTTGGGCCAGTTGGGTTGCATTCCGAACTACTTGCTTGCACCTCCTAAAAAGCATCTTATTGAAAAAGTAAGTATGGTTTGATTTGGTCTACTTTGTTATACATTGCTTCTTAGCTGATAGGTTAGTGATCAATTATAAGCTCTGATATGTGTATGTGTGTGTGCTCGATTGGAGCAAACTTGTTGGTGTGCTCGGTTGCCTCCTCTCTCAGGTAGCTTACTTGACTAGCTCTTGGTACTTCCTTTAAAATTTGGTATTTGATTTCGGAAGAAATAAAGAAACTAATAAAACGTTGCTTCTTTCAGGCACCTCTGTCAATCAACTCTCTATTGTTCAAGTTACTCGGCTTCACTACGGTACTTGCTATTCCCCTGCCTTTTTTAATCATTTAGTTGTAACATTAGACATGTTTATTTAGCATCAGTATACACATGCATTAACCTTAGTTTCTTCTTCAAGAACGATTTGTATATTGTTTTGGGCACAATATACAAGTTGTTCTTGAATTGTCCAAAGTGGACAGTCTGAGATTTTAACTTCGCATTCAATCCATATTATTGTATGTCTTATTTCCTTCTTGATCTAAGAATGTCATTGGTTTGTATTTTCTCTTTGTTCTCTGGGTATATACCTAATTTGGGTCATAATCACCTGAATTAAGTTGTGTGCTTGAAGAACCAAGAGGAAATGCTGCCAAATTTTTCTTAGAACAAGAAGTATCTAAGATATACAATAATATAATGCGAAATTTACAATCTTGGATAGGATAGGAACCCCACCCTGTAGTATCAAGTAGACAAATGCACCATGCATGCATGTCGTACTCATTGAATGTAGACATCAATCTCTCTAAACTTGTGGTAGATTGTGAAAATATGGATCGAAAGTGGATGTCTGCCAATCGTTTGTCGAAGGAATATAAGGACGGAGTGCAAGATTTTATTAGGTTTGCAGTTGGGCATACAGAAAACCCTAGTAGAATCGTATGTCCTTGTTTAAGTTGTTATACAAGACGAGTTAGTGTAGCTGAGTTAGAAGGACATTTAGTGTGCTATGGAATTGATCAAAGTTATACCTGTTGGACAAAACATGGTGAGAGGAGAGGTGAATCTAGTGATATGGGTAATAGTGGGAGATATGTGTCAGATGATACGGGTACAAATACATTTGAGGGCGACCGTTTTGAGGAGATGACACACACGGTTGAAGAAGATATCCGTGATTGTCCTCAGATGTTTGAGAAGTTGATAAGTGATGCTGAGAAACAGTTATATGAGGGTTGCAAAGCTGCAGACAAAACAAGACAACGGTGGAGGGACGTGAGCATGAGCATGAGCCTGAGCCTGAGCCTGATTTAGCTACTCCACATAGTGTCAGAGATAGTTGCACTCGTATGCCTCCTGAGGTAATAAATGTTATGTTGTTTTCTTTACTTGTACGTATTGCATTGACAGTTCACATATTAATATTTTGGTTATCACTGGTTTAGGGCAACAACCCATGCAACCTATATTTGTCAAGCCCAACTCATCGCATTGTAGCTAAGGGGATGGTCTATAACGAACCGGGTGTGACACTGCATAACCGACCATTGCCTCCTAGTCATGTGAAAGTTGCAGTTGAGTTTGGTGTTGAGGGTGATGCACCATTGCCTGTACCACTTGAGGAGGCAGATGTCATGACAGTGGACCAGGCAATAGGAACCTATGTGGCATGGCCAATCATCCTCATAGGTGTATGTGACAAGGTATATGTCAATAAATAGGATTCATTGTCATATATATGTTTGTTAAATTAGGTGGTCACTAACTCATTAATGTATTGCAATGTTTTTTATATAGGCGCCACCCCAAAAATCCAAATCTAAATCCAAGGGCAAGGGCAAAGGGTTGGAGAACACAGCTGACATGAAAGTGACAAAACCTCGGCCTTCCCCTACTGTAGCTGGCAAGGAGTACACAAAGGGGTCAATTACATCCCCAATAAAAAATGGGAACAAATCTCAACCCTCTCGGGCTCTTGTAGCACATGGTACATGTTACATAGTCTACCTTAGAGTCCATGTGTTAACAATATTGGGAAATGATCAAGTCAATATTCATATGGAGGAAGACATTCTGGGTTATGAGCACACATTAATGCTCGGTGGTGATACGGAACTCAAAGAAATCCTTAATCATGAATGGCTGGGGTTCTCTGTTATTAGTGTATATCTTAGGTATTACATCAAACTTTAAAGGTTATATCTCGTCTAAAATTTTGATTTATTATTAATCTATTAATTTATATACATGTTTTAATTTTAGATACTTGTACCATATGTTCCTGGTACCTGAACAAAGGACTCAGAGGTTCAGATTTCTATGCTCTTTACGAACAGCTATGCAAGTAGGATCTGGACATCAACAATATAT
Organism: Ammopiptanthus mongolicus; assembly: GCA_039655645.1. Taxonomy (NCBI): domain Eukaryota; kingdom Viridiplantae; phylum Streptophyta; class Magnoliopsida; order Fabales; family Fabaceae; genus Ammopiptanthus; species Ammopiptanthus mongolicus. Next base: position 19,720,120 of record CM077345.1, read on the forward strand.
AGTTGATCGCTTGTCATTAGCAAATCCAGATTATGAGACCTTGTTTTTGTCACCGTGCAACGTAGGGAGAGTCATTAAATCATATAGTATATCACATAGTTAGCGATATTGTTTTCTTTTGTGAAATGTGATCATTGCTAACTATAATAAACCTTTTTGTAGGCATCATTGGGTATTGTTAGCGATCAATCCCAAAGAAGACATAGTGTACTATTTAGACCCCTTGCATACTAACTATAACATTTGCCAAAAAATGAAGGATATCTATACTCAGTAAGTATATATGCATTTATTTTTATCTTCATATATATAAATAGTGATCATGATTATGTAACTTAATGGAGTTGTTTAATTTTGAAATCAGGGCTTTGCTAATTCATCGTGCCTACAGTGGAGGAGCCAAGTCGAGATATTCTAAGTCGTCCAAGACTAAATGGATATCTATAGAGGTACAAAACCTCTTATGCAATTATTTAGGTTAAAAATTAACTTGAAACTTTTAATTTATTATTTTCGGTTTTATAGTGCCCCCGCCAACCGAATAGCGACGATTGTGGCTACTATGTCCTGAAGTTTATCAAGGATATCATCGTTCAAAACCAAACGCAAATCCCAACGATAGTATGTAATTTTAGCTCTAGTTTAATAATTAAATTACACACATTTTATCATTAATTGAATATACTTTAATTCTAATTGATTTAATTTTCATTTCGTAGTACTTTCCTGAGTGTAAATGTGACAGATATTATGATGACCAACTTATTTAACTCAGGGAAGAGTGGTGTCGCTATGTTGTTACGAATTTTATCCAAAAATAAAGGTAGAGTACACAATACTATAATGTGATAAGTTAGAGTAGTGCCTCTCCTATTAGGTTTGTGTGCATTGTGCAAGTGATTGTGTGTGTGTATATCTAATTTGTTGATGTGTTATAAATTTAAGTTGTGTGTATCTTGTGTGCAGGGACAGCAACAAGCTTGGATATAGATGAAGTGTACCTACAGCCAGCTAGTATTAAGTAGTGAATCTATAATATGTAGTGTAAAGTGTTGTTATAGTGTACATAGTGTATAAGTGTTGTTAGTGAACCTCTGTTAGTACTGTTAGTGTAGTAGAAATTTTAAGAGCAGACTTCTTTTTGTATATGCAACTAAGTTAACCTTACTTTTGTATACTGTGTTAGTAAGGTATAGAAATTACACTTAAATGGTTATTTTGGTATATATGTACTGGTTTTGATGAGAAATTACAGCTGGTATGTATTAGTTTTGCCGAGTGCAGGGGGATAATTGAAAAAAGAATGTAAATTTTTTTTTAAAAAAATAAGGGTATAGACAGCGGGTGTCTAAAATACACAGCGCTTCCTTGAGGAAGCGATGTGTTTGTGTTTGGTATATAGACAGCGCTTTTTGAGAAAAAGCGCTGCCTTTGTCACAACTAAGACAGCGCTTCCTCAAGGAAGCGCTGTCTAATTATCTTTTAGACAGCGCTTTAGAATCGCTGCCTTTTCCTTCTAACCTACCACAGCAGTTACATGAACAGCGCTTGTAAGCGCTGTTGTAGGCAAAAAAAATAAACGTTGTCTAATCCCTTTTCTGTTGTTGTGATTGTTAGACATTTATCATTGATCCTAAGCTTGTTCCTGATAACAAATGAACACCAAAGATCAATAAACCAAACGCGGAATAAATGGAACCACGACGTACCTCCCGCCATTGTCACGTAGTCAGCCGTGGTGATGAGTCTTCTGTGTTTGGCTCTTCCAAGCCTTTACTCTCACTCACAGATGGTGTATTTTCGGGTGGAAAAAGATAAGAGCAAGCTTAGGGACCAAAGACTATTTATAGCCATTCTACCATCAAGAATGCAATCAACCATTACCACCCCTATAATGGTAATTCAAAACCATTTATCTTCAGCCTATTCAAAATCCAAAACGTCTAAAACTGATGGGCCACACTTAATGAGATTTCATGACAAATAATTCATTTTGTAACTGAATAATTATTACATTCTCCCACTTGGTCCATAGTTTTAACTCTTGGCTTAAATGAGTCATCAAACAACTTCCTTAAGAAGCACACACATGAATCATAGTGATAATTCCTCTAAGAGTGAGTATTATCATCCATGTATTACGATGTATTCACTTTCTCAAGTATATACTTAATGTGGTGGCATAACTTAATGAACATACCCTATTTTTATTCTTGGTCCAAATTAAATATGTTTTCTCAAATAAACTAAAGTGCGCATGAATATGAGAAAACATCATAATATATTAGAGTTTCATACTGTATGTATACAATCATAAAGTGGAACCAAGTCCCATTTTCTCTGTATGACCCTTAAACTTTAGTGGTGGCATGCCTTTAGTCAAAGGATCAGCAATCATCAAATCAGTGCTAATGTGCTCAATGACCACTTTCTTTTCTTTCACTCGTTCTCTAATGGCTAAGTACTTAATGTCGATGTGTTTGCTTCGACTTCCACTTTTGTTGTTCTTAGCCATAAAGACAGCAGCTGAATTATCGCAGAAAATCTTCAGTGGCCTAGAAATAGAGTCCATGACTCTAAGCCCGGAAATGAAACTCCTAAGCCATACACCATGTGAGGTGGCCTCAAAACGAGAGACAAACTCGGCTTCTATGGTAGAAGTAGCAGTCAAGGTCTGCTTAACACTTCTCCAAGAAATAGCTCCACCGGCCATCATGAAGATGTACCCCATGTTGATTTCCGGGAATCAATACAACCTGCAAAGTCTGAATCTGAGTAGCTGATCACATCTAGATTGTCCGTGTGTCTATACATAAGCATGTAGTTTTTGGTTCCTTGAAGGTACCTCATCACTTTCTTTGCAGCCCTCCAGTGGTCAAGACCTAGATTACTTTGATATCTTCCTAACATTGCAACAGCAAATGCAATGTCGGGCCTTGTGCAAACTTGAGCATACATAAGGCTTCCAACAACAGAAGCATATGGAATATTCTTCATTTTTTCCCGCTCAAAATCATTCTTTGGGCACTGGTTTAGGTGGAACGGATCACCCTTTACAATGGGAGCAACACTTGGTGAACAATCCTTCATCCGAAATTTCTCCAAAACCTTATTTATATAGGTTTCTTGTGATAGTCCTAAAACACCTCGAGGTCTATCTCTATGGATCTTAATGCCAATGACATAAGATGCCTCACCCATATCTTTCATATCAAAATTTTTAGAGAGGAATTGTTTCACCTCATGCAACAAACCTTTATCATTGGTTGCAAGTAAAATATCATCCACATATAAAACAAGGAAACAAATTTTACTCCCATTGACCTTCTGGTATATACATTGATCCATGGGATTTTCGACAAATCCAAGTGAAGAAATTATTCCATGGAATTTGAGATACCATTGACGGGAGGCTTGTTTTAAACCGTATATGGATTGCTTAAGTTTGCAAACCAAGTGCTCACCATCACTAGAGGAGAAACCTTCAGGTTGTTTCATATAAACCTCCTCATCTAGATCACCATTAAGAAAAGCTGTTTTCACATCCATTTGTTGCAACTCAAGGTCAAAATGAGCAACTAATGCCGAGATAACACGAAGAGAATCTTTCTTAGATACAGGAGAGAAAGTCTTTGTGTAATCGATTCCTTCCTTTTGAGTAAACCCCTTAGCAACGAGTCTCGCTTTGTATCTCTCAATGTTACCTAATGAATCTTTCTTGGTCTTAAAGACCCATTTACAACCAATGGCCTTCACTCCATTAGGTAACTCTACAAGTTCCCAAACACCGTTGCTTTTCATGGAATTCATCTCATCATTCATGGCATCATACCACAATTTTGACTCTTTGCAACTCATAGCTTGTGCAAAGGTTTCAGGATCATTTTCAGCTCCAATATTATAGTCAGATTCTTGTAAATACACAATATAATCACTAGGAATAGCTAATTTCCTTATCCTAGTAGACCTCCTCAATGTTAGATCAACATTTTCTTGTGGATCATGTTGTTCAGCTGGTTGTTCATCAATTTCAGGCATTTGATAACCAACTTGATCTACTGGATTATTAGCAACTTGTGGAATCTCAATGACTGGTTGTTCAACATCCATTTGAACTTGCGAGGTGTTATGAACAACAACCAATCTGTCACTTGAAGTGGAAGGTTGAGACTCTATATGATCATGTGCAGAAGCTGAACTCCTGAATTGATCGCCCCCACTAAACAAGTCATTTTCAAGAAACTTAGCGTTTCTTGATTCCACAATCCTAGTAGTGTGAGATGGACAATAAAATTTGTAACCTTTAGACCTTTCGGCATATCCAATGAAATACCCACTAATGGTCGTCGGGTCCAGTTTCTTCTCATGTGGGTTATATATCCTCACATCAGACGGACATCCCCAAACGCGCATATGTCGCAAACTCGGCTTCCAACCTTTCAATAATTCAAATGGTGTCTTCGGGACAGCCTTGGTTGGAACCCGATTTAATATATACACAGCCGTCTTTAGTGCTTCAGCCCACAAAGATTTAGGAAGATTGGAGTTGCTAATCATACTTCGCACCATGTCCAATAATGTTCGATTTCTTCTTTCTACAACACCATTCTGGTCCGGAGAACCAGGCATAGTATATTGGGCAACAATCCCATTTTCTTGAAGAAATATAGCAAAGGGACCAAGTGCTTGTCCACTCTCAGTATATCTACCATAATATTCCCCATCTCTATCTGATCTCACTATCTGTATTTGCTTTCCGCATTGGTTCTCAACTTCAGCCTTAAAGACTTTGAAGGCATCCAATGCTTCGTTTTTATTATGGAGCAAATAAACATACATATATCGTGAGTAATCATCAATAAAGGTGATGAAATATTTCTGACCATGTGCATCCATGTGTGGACAACATATATCAGTATGAATTATTTCTAATATGTTTGAACTCCTATTGGCACCTTTCTTATGCATGTTGGTCTGCTTTCCCTTAATGCAGTCCACACACGTTTCAAAGTCAGTAAAATCAAGAGTATTAAGTACCCCATCTTTCACTAACCTTTTAATTCTCTCTATGGAGATATATCCTAATCTCCGGTGCCATAACATAGAGGAATTCTCGTCAATATTACACCTCTTAGTGCCAGCGTGAACATGCATAGAACAGTTAGTGGCGTCATTTTCCAAATGAAGTCAATAAAGACCATCAGACAAAATACCATTCCCAACACAATCAGAATTATGAAATAAGCTAAATGATGTGTCTTTGAAATTAAAGGAATATCCAAATGTTACGAGTCTGGAAACAGAAATCAAGTTTCGTGAGAAACTTGGAACATAAAAGGTCCTTTCTAATTTTAAAATAAAGCCACTACTTAAAGTTAAAATGCAAGTTCCAATAGCCTCCACATGTGATCCCATCTTGTTTCCCTATAAGATGCTTTGCTCACTTCCCACTGGCTTCCTTAGGTTTTGCATACCCTGTAAAGAGTTTGTAATATGGATTGTAGATCTAGAATCAATCCACCAGGTGTTAATATTAGCATTAGCCATATTAGATTCATAACAAACAAACGAGATTGAATTACCTTTCTTCTCAAACCATTGTTGGAATTTAGGGCATTGCTTCTTTATGTGTCCTTTCTTTTTGCAGAAGAAACACTTTGCCTCCTTCTTTATATCAGCTTGAGGTGGTATTCTGCAATTCCCCTTATGATTGGTTTGAGACTTATCAGCTTTGACTGCTTTGTGCTTCCCGCGAGTGGTTGCCAGCAATGCACTCTCACCCAACTCCATCACGAGCCTTTCTTCTTCCTGAACACACATGGTCATTAATTCATTGATTGACCATTTGTCCTTATATGTGTTGTATGAAATCTTGAAAGGCCCGTACTCCTGCGGAAGGGTGTTCAGAATGTAGTTCACCAGGACGAACTCAGACATATCAACCTCGAGTTTCTTAAGTTGAGCTGAAATGTCGCGCATTTGCATTATGTGCTCATGCACACCTTTCACACTAGTGAGTCGGTGGGAAGAGAACTTCATGATCAAGGTGCTTGCTAATGCCTTTTCAGAAGTGACGAACTGTTCGTTAATGGCTTTCAGCAAATCTCGGACCTTCTCATCCTGGTCGATGGAACCACGTATGCCAGCTGTGATCTTAGTCTTAATGAACATTACGCTGAGCCGGTTGGATCGCTCCCACCGCTCATATAGCGTGACCGCAGCTGGAGTGCTTTCATTAGTGATTGCAGGTGGTTCGTCTTTCCTAATAGCATAGTCTATGTCCATCCACCCTAGATGAAGAAGAATCCTCTCCTTCCACACCTTATAGTTATCTCCTTTGAGTTCGGGAATATCACATCGAATACCAAAAAAACTAGCAGGTTGAGAATTAGCTGCATAAAAATCCAAAGGCCCATGTCAAAATTTGAGGCATATAAGACTAAATTGTATGTTTTACCAATGTAAACTTGCAAAAATGAATCTTGTGACATAGAAATTGCATGTGGGCTAAATTTTTAATTCAAGTAGATCCTATTATACTTTATGATAGAATTATCAAATTATATACACAATTTCATGAGGGTATAAATAATTTGATTTTCTATCGTAAATATTTTACTTTATGATAAAACTATCAAATTATATACCAATTCATATTCCCTGGGGGTAAATCATGAAAATAATATGATATTTTATCCTAATTAATTATATTAATATAATAAAAATTCCTGTGAGATAAAGTTTATTATATTAAGTATAATTGATCACAACATTATGTCTAATTCCTTATGTGATCCTAATAAACTTAATATATATAATTTTAATTAATTTAAAGATGCTGTGGCTAATCCATAATTAACTAAGTTTATAAGGATCACTAGACAATAAAATTAAGTTTTACGAGAATAATCTTAACCATACACATTCTCATAATATCAAAACTTAATGATATAATTGTGTAGAAACAAAATTCTCATTCTTAAACCAAAAATGGATAAATAAAACATAATATTGTGCATAGAAATTAATCGTAAAATAAACTCAGCACATAAAATTCATTCATGCATAATCTGATCTGTATTGAACATATAAAATATCAACAATATAATATATGTCAAAAACGTAAAATCAGTATAAATATTAAATAAAACCAATATTGCAAACAAGGCAATCAATGGTGCAGCGGCTAAAACTTCGTCCATATCCAAATGGTCTCTGGTTCGAGGCCTGATACCTGCAAGGTGCGAAAATCAGCCTTTTTCAATTTTTTTTCACGTAACTGTTCATCATCTTTAACCTCTAACGGGTCATTTGGACCCGTTTTCGACCCGGTTCGAAACCTGATTGTTTCTCTGAATTCTGGCCATCATATTATGCGTTTTTAATCAGAGAACACACAGAAATCCAATAATCGAATGATTTCTAATGTTATTTTGCAACAAAATGATCTAAAACTCAAAGTAAAAACAATACGTAAAAATACCGAAACCAGAAAAATCGAAACTGAAACAAGGCAGAGGCATATCAAGGCTCTGATACCAAATGTTAGACATTTATCATTGATCCTAAGCTTGTTCCTGATAACAAATGAACACCCAAGATCAATAAACCAAACGCGGAATAAATGGAACCACGACGTACCTCCCGCCATTGTCACGTAGTCAGCCGTGGTGATGAGTCTTCTGTCTTTGGCTCTTCCAAGCCTTTACTCTCACTCACAGATGGTGTATTTTCGGGTGGAAAAAGATAAGAGCAAGCTTAGGGACCAAAGACTATTTATAGTCATTCTACCATCAAGAATGCAATCAACCATTACCACCCCTATAATGGTCATTCAAAACCATTTATCTTCAGACTATTCAAAATCCAAAACGTCTAAAACTGATGGGCCACACTTAATGAGATTTCATGTCAAATAATTCATTTTTTAACTGAATAATTATTACAGTGATCCCACATGAGTTTGGTAATTGAGATTATAACGGAAAAATTTTCTAGTTTGTTATTTTGTGGCCATTTAGTAGATTTTGTTTTTTGCTAACAAAGAGAAGATATTCCAGTTTTCCTACTCCCTTCATTCATTATTTGTCCTTTCATCTAGCTTTATTTATAGGACCAAACCATGGCAGGAACTCTTTATAAAATTTAAATATTCTTCTATTTATGGTGGACAGATAAGAAAGGATCACCGACACTAACTAGGATTTCCCCCTAAATCTTACTACATTCTTTAGGGCAAGTCTCTGGTTCTTCTATCAAGGCTTGGAGGACTGGTCCTCCACCACTTTTTACCCCTAGCTTAGAATCAGTTAACCGAGTATAGCTGAGGGGAGCAAAATTCTCGGCAAATATGGCGAGCCATTGAAGGACTCCACCGTACCAGCAGAGCATTTAAGGTTGGAGGGTGGTGAGAAAGCGGTAATTGGCCAGGCGGTGGTGCGCTCGTCAATGTGGAGATCAAGGCACTTCGCACTGGTAGCGGCAAGGCCTAAGATATGACGTCGACTTCACTCAGGGTGTTGTCATCACTGTTGTCAGCTTCAATCCAGCACTGCAAGATCAAGAGTTGAAACAGAAGTGATTAAATTCAATTCACAAAGTTTCAATATTTTTTCTTTTTCTATGAAAAAATTTCAACACCTATTGCAACATGGCCAAAATATTCAACACCTAGAAATGTATTAAACAAAAACACGATTTCAGATCGTAATCCTTTCAACCAATTATCCAAATAAATCTCAAAAATCACAATTTTATAATGAAATACACTACAAGAAAACAGCTCATTACTGACAAACAAAAACCGTCGGTAATGGTTTATTTCTGACGGAAAGCCGACGACCAAAAAACCGTCTGAAAGAAGCTCATCGCTAATGAATACCGAAGGCCAGGTCAAAAGGCCATTGGAACCTCACACAAGCATATTACTGACGGGTAGGCTGTTGGTAATTACCTAACCTCCTTACCGACTACCGTCGGTAAATTCATTTACACCTTACCAATGGCCTGACTGTCGGTAATTATAAATTATTTTTTTAAAAAAATTTATATTTTTAATTGATTAATTAATTATATTTGGTATTTATTAAATAATTATATTTGTTATTAATTATTTAAAAATATTAATTAAATAAATAGTGCATACGAAAATTAAAGATTACATTAAATAAATTAAAATTATATCCAAATGATGAGCAGGTGATGATGCACCCACACTAGTTGAACTAGAAGCGCCCTGGTGTATATGTGTCTCGAACCCCGGGATGGGAATCATATCGATCCCAGATTCAAAATATGGTGTAGGTACAATCAGTGGAGTAGGTGTAGCCGGCACTGCTCGCGGTTTACGTGGTCGTTGTGTAGGAGCAGGCAGGCGTGATGGGAGTGCAGACACCACAGAGTCAGATGTCGAAGGTAGAGACACGAAACCGTCAACAACAACACGAGTAACAATGCAAGGTGCCCTGGTCCGACGACAAATCGAACGAGCAGTGTCGATACCTTTACCATTACCACCTGTGGGTGGTATGGGTGGTGGTGGATCACGTTCTCCAGATGCCATGTGTCTATAAAGTAAGCATTAGGAAATTCCATATGTTCTTGTTCAGAACACTTACCAAGCATAATATAGCCGAAATTGCAAAACCAAGCATACAAACATGGCAGAAACCATCCATACAAGAGCCAATTAGCAAACCATCGCAACATTTGTCCCAACTCCCGAAACTTTTGCTGGAACCCAAATACATAGCACAGATACAACAAGCACCCAAATACATCATGAATTGCTTAAAACCACCAACACACAAAAAATACACCATTCAAGGGCAAACACACTAGTATGGAAAAAAAATTAACAAACAGTTTACTTACATTCAAACTAGTTACATGAAACAAAATTGTAAACAATGAAAAAACAATTTAGAGTTGTTACTGTTTGAAGCAAATAATTGAAACAAAAAAAAAAACTATTTCCACAAAACCTAGTTACAGTGTTACAGTCTGGGAAGCGAGACATTCAGCGACAACAAGAATTGGTGATGATGTAGTGCCGTGGCTCGATTGTGGTGGTCCGATACGGTCGTCTGGTCTGAAATTTTTTTATAAAAAATAAAAACAGAGAGAGGGGGACTTATAGTAGCAAAAATAAAGAGAAACAAGGATTCATAGTAGCAAAGAGAAAGAGGTGGCCCGGTTGTTGGACGATGGTCCGATTGATGGACAACGCGAACAGAGAGACTGTGCAATAATGTTGCTGGACTTCGCGAATAGAGATAGGAGAAGAGACGGTGGCACTGTTTCTGGATTGAGAGAGGAGAGGAGATGCTGGTCGGAGCTTGGGAGGGAGAGGGAGAGGGAGACACAGAGGTTTTGGAGAGGGAGAGTGAAATAGGAGGGAGAAGGCGTGAGGTGTACGTTATTGAATATTACCGACGGACATTTGACGGCTATGCTTTCGGAAAGTAAGTGAACCCCTTATCGTTATGTCAAAATATTCGTTGCGTCCTAAACCCTTTACTGACAGCCAGGCCGTCGGAAAGTAAGTAAACCCCTTACCGACGGCCAAAGTCGTCGACATGTACAAAAATAACAGTTGCGTCCGTCATACCAACGGACGCTTACCGATGGCCTGGCTGTCGGAAATAGTTAACAAAAGTTCCAACAACTTTGACCATCGGTAAGTAAGAGGGAAACATTCGCGCCAATTAGCGCCAAAAATACCGACAGAGTTTTTGACGGTCATGTTCCTCGGTTACTTTACCAACGGGCAAGCCTGTCAGTAAGTTGGTCAATAGTGGTCTCATGTATTTCTCACAGCCATGCCCATCAATAGGGGTCAAATTACCTACGACTTTTGGGCCATCGATAAAAGGTTGTCGGTAATAACGTGTTTTCTTATAGTTGATAAGAGGAAAACCAAAAATGCCCATTGTGTAAAGAAATTTATCAACAAAGAGAGAGATCCCAGGAATCAAAACACCACAAACAACAATTAAACACACCAATGCATAAATGAATATCTGGGACTTTGAGAGGAGGGTTAGAGAGCAGAGACAGTTTGGGGTTGTATTTTTTGGGATTAATGCATTGGAGTTTTGGGCTGTAATGCAAAGACAAGCACAATTTAAGCACAAACATTGAATATGTTCGATAAAGGTCCACAAGTTAAACCAAGCAAGAACTCAAGTTTAAATTGAAGAGACGGAAGCCTTGAGACCGAATGTGAGATTATCGAGCGACAAGGCACATTCCTAGGGTTCTTTTGGAGCCAATCAACTGCAGAAACAGAATTCGGCATTGATGATGAAATCCTATAGTTGTGTAGAGAGTTATCCTCCATGGACTTCGATAAGCTTTTCAGATAGTTTTTGGTATAGGTGTCCATTTCTATTTTGTTCCCGTCGTCGCCCCACTCTTCGTTGTCGTGGCGTATGCGAGTAGTAGGTGGAAACGCGACGATTTCGATGAGGCGCTGCAACACGTGGTCGACAATGCAACAGTTGATGTAGAAGGAGGAGATGGTCATGAAGGAAGCTCCGAGCAAAGCCGCCATGACGAGGTGCAGAGAGAGGGTGCACCATGGAAGATGAGGGATCTCGTGACTCATTGTAACCGATTATTCCGGTTTCATGAACTTCATCTCACCCATCCGTTTATTTTAATTATAAATCAATGCGAAGAGGCTTTTAGATACTTTGCTAATGTTTGGAGATTGTTGTTGTCTGTTAGTGCTTCAGGGTATTTGGACTTTATAATATTCATACTCTTTCTATTTTTGTTAGAGTTAGTATGACAGTTACATAGGTCCTGAAATAGACAGATGCAAACACTAGAAGGAGGGTTGAATGGTGTTTGACAAATTTATGCGGAATTTAGAAACTTTTTCGCAAGCACAGACGGGTGATAATAGACGAGTAAACTTAGACAGGTTAATCAGACTAATAACTCGTCTGAAGATTTTCACAGAAAACACACAATCATGCAAGATGAAAAAAGGTTTGATAAACACAATTATAAACCCCTTTAGTTAGATGATAGTTAAGATAAATAATCAAACTAAAGAGTTAAGGGAAAGAGAGAGATCACTCAGCAGGTTTTATCCTGGTTCACCCCTTAACAATGAGGCTACGTCCAGTCCTTGGCAGCACCAAGTTTTCTCACTATAACTGATTTAGGTTACAGGACAGACAAGTATTGTTTTCACACCTAGCCTCTCCAGGCTCCAGACAAGTATTGTTTGCACACCTAGCCTTTCCAGGCTCTTTACAAGTATTGTTTGCACACCTAGCCTCTTCAGGCTCAGACGGGTTTGTTTGAAAGAAGTTGTAAAATAAATTACAATTTGCAAGTCTTTCACAAGCACTCAGACGAGTGTATTAAATGTGAAGTTCTAAAAGAATGCGTAATAACTTCAAATGATTGAAGAACAAATAATGAAAGAATGAAGATATAAATGTGTAGAGTAATTGCTCTTTGATTGCTTTATTCGTTTTTTTCTCTGCTTGAATCTTCAAAGTCTTCTTCATTAAATAGGCTTTAAGATTTTAAAGCCGTTAGACACAATGTTTGAAAGCTTGGACTTTTGCAGATCTTCAATAAATGCAATAGAGTCGTTCTGGTCAGCCATTAAAGCATAGAGAACTTTGCTTGTTCTCTTTCATCGGAGTGATAAAGACTTCTGATACACCTTTGGTCTCAGCAAGTCTGTATACGTGTTTTTTGTTTTTAGAGGGAAGACTTTCCCTTTTGGTGTAAGATGCAGTTGTGTTTAGGTAAAGCACTTTGTTGAAATTCCTTATCAGATACCAGACAGCTTTCATCCAATGTATTCTTTAACGTTAGTCACCAAACGGGTGAGTAACTTGATTAGACGGGCTGACTCTTTAACAAAGAGATGACGTCAGTTGCATAGTCTTTTAGACGGGTGAGTCTTCATTTGATCAGACGGTTAAACTTTCCATTGTTCAGACGAGTGAACCTTAGTTAGTTCAGACCAGTGAACTTTATCTTAGTTCAGACGAGTGAACCTTAGTTAGTTCAGACCAGTGAACTTTATCTTAGTTCAGACGAGTGAACCTTAGTTAGTTCAGACGTGTGAACTTAAGTTAGTTCATACGGGTGAACTTATCCAAGTTCAGACGATTGAACAGTTCATATACACACTTAAAGTTTTAATCTGCATACTAAGTAGACAAGTTAAATACCACAGACGGGTTCAATTAAATCACTGAATAACTGTTTTACTCTCATCAAAATTATGGTAAATTCACATCAGACATTTGGAGACTCAACAGGTCCTACCTTTTCCATTTATATACAGGTTAAAGTATTCCTAGTACTCTTTTAATATACTTTGACTTATAAAAAAATGCGGAGAGACGTTGGAGGATGGATTCTCCACGGAATTTAGGAAGAACGGAAGTCCCCAAAAAACCACCACATACCAAGTGTCAATGTTAAAGTCTGAAGGAACCTGTTTGAAACACAAGAAGGGAGGTTGAATTGTGTTTCTTAAATTTTCATAAAAACTTTTCACAAAGTAGATAACTTTTTGTAGGCGTTTGGACGCAAAAGCAAGTTAAAGACGCAGAGTGCGTAAACTACAATTAACATTGGATGCAAACTAAAAACTTTTTCTTTAAAGACGTTCATTAAGAAAACAATTTCAATCCTGTATGTTAGTTATAAACAACTAAAGCAAAGATAAGGAAAGAAGATGACACAGAGATATTATTTTGGTTCACTCTTTAACCCAAAGAGCTATGTCTAGTCCCCTCTACGTGAGATCTTTATCCACTATAACAAAAATCGATACAAGTATACTACACCTTTTTAGGTAAGCACCAAGTATTCTTTTTCGAACAAGCCTCTTCAGGATCGACAACAAGTATTCTTTTTCGGACAAGCCTCTCCAGGCTCAACCAAGTTTTGGTTTGAAAAGAGTTTAAGATAAATCTAACTCATTATGTACGAGGATTTGAAACTTAAGAACAAACTCTAAAAAGTACTATGCGTAGAGAGTTGATATGAAAGATTCAAGATCATAGTAAAGCTTTGAGCTTTTATTTTCTTTGATGCTTTGATTGCTTGTAAGTTTTGATGGTTTCGGTAACTTTGTTTCCTCAAAGTTGAAGGTATTTATAGGCTTCAATTCTTGAGCAATTTTGATCTTCAACGGTTGTTGAATGCATAAACCCGTTGAGTCTTGATAACTTGTGAGAAGGCATTTGAAAAGCGGAGTAGGTTATTAGAGAGAGCTGAAAGTAGAAATGACAACTTTTCCTTGTACCTGAAAGTTGCCTTTTATCTTTCCTTCTTGAGTAGAGTCAACTTTTTCTGTCAGGAATAGTCTGACCTTTTAGTGCCTGTTTGGTTTTGATTATTTTCAACGCAAACGTGAAAATAACGCTTCCCAAGGCAATTATTTTGATAAAGTTATGTGAGAGGAGCTTTCTCACAACGTGATTTTCAAACGTGATTTTGCCTTTGCAGAATCTAAAACAAACAGGCCCTTAAACGTTGGAGGGTACTATGTTTCAAAGAATATTTGTTCAAGGGATATTATCCTTTTTACATGAAAGACAATAATTTAAAACTATTGCTTTCTACATTTTGCGCGCTTTGAACTTGGTTCAGTAAAATAAAAAATATTAAATTGGATGTTGTTCATAAAGTAAATATACTTTACGTTTGAGTCTTTGGACTCATGCTTACTTCTGATAAAGAGATCACAGTCCAATGGGGACTTAGTCCATTAATCGTTTACAGATAAACGATGGACTTTATGATCGTGCGTTTGATTAAGTCTTTGGATTTAAAATAACTGCAGGAAATCTGGACACTAAAGGTAGAAACATTAGTCCATATCAGATCTTTGTTTATCTCATTTAGTCCTTTGTTAACATCAAAATTTTAAGAGTTGTGGATCATAACCATTTTGGTTCCAACAAAGTCTTCCAACATTGAGATGGAGGATTGATCCTCCACAAAATCCAACTATAATTAATTGATTAAAAAATTCAAAAATGAATAAATCAATGGCTAAAAAGGAGTTCGAGAAATGGTGATTCACAAAAAATGAAAGAACCTTAGACTTTACCCATACCAAGGTCCCCCATTCTTTTACATCACACATTGAGCTTCACGATAGAATATGGTAAAGGGTGTGAACACCCAATTTTGTCCCAATCAATTTTGCTTTTTTCTTTTAATAGGTACAAAAAATAAAATAAAAATCGATTAAGTCTTAAGCCCAAATTTTTAGAAGTTAGGCCCATCCCTTTCTTAAAAAAATATAAAATAAAAAATATGATGAAGTTTAAGTTATTTTAATAGATTGGAAAAAATATTGATAGAGTGAGTTTGTTATCACATTTCTGTTAAATACTCTTATTATCATCACAATCTTGTTATCACAATCAACCTTCCTCCGCTGCTTCTCTACAGGTTCGCTGGAATCAGTCCGCCAGACCATTCCACCGTGAATCAAATTCACGATCTTCTCTGTGCATCGCCCTCCGCTGCCTTACTTCGTGAGTGCTTGGATTATACAATATATTTGAATTTGTTGCATTTGTTTCTAAAGGATTAACTTTGTTTTTATTGTATGATCGCTTTTTAGTTTGGTAGGCTGTATAGTTTAGTGGGTCAGTTTTTTTATAAATATTCCGGGTGTGCTATTTTTACATAGGTTTAGTGGTTAACGTAAGTTATAATTAAAATAAATCAAGAATAGTGTTCTTAAAAAATAGGTATAAAAAATAAAAACCTTTTAAAATATCTTTTCATAAAAAATAAAAAAAAAATTCATAAAAAATAAAAACATCTCACTAACCAAACATTTTCTACAAGAATGATGTGGTTTTGAGTGTTTCTCATCGCACCAAGGGATAAGTAGGAACGAAATTAATCATTTCTTCAAGCTAAAATTAAGTTTTCTTATTTTATGTGTTTATCATTTTTTTTGGGTAAAATAAATATTTTTAAAATTATTAAAATTAGCACAATTAACTTAAGGTACCGTTCTTAGAATGGACGATGTAGTGTGCTAATACCTTTTCTACTCGTAATTGACTCCCGAGCCTAAATCTCTTTTTTTTTTAAAAAGACCAGTTTCCTTAAGTTTATGGGTTTCCAATTTTTTTCACAAGAAATAAAATTGATGACGACTCCTCTTTATTTTTTTCGCGGCTCCCGGATGGGACGACCGCGACAAAGGGCCAAACCGATTGAGAAAATTTAAAATTACTAATTTTAAAATTTATATTTTTTAAATAGAATTACAAGTGAAATTTTTATTTGTAAAATTTTTTATGATAATAATAACTTTTTTTGGTAGAAATGTTCGTTAGCAGTGATTAATCTCCATCGGAGAACTTGTTGAGCACACAAGGTAGGTTCTCTCCTCTCAACCAGGTTTTCTTCATACAAAAGAGTCAGGATTCAAATCTCTGACCATTTACTTAAAGTATCTGGATCCTTTACCACTCAAATCAACCATATATTTTCGTTTTGATAATAATAATAAGTACCTCACCACCCTAGACCTAATATAAGGCTTCGGTATTCGGCTCACAATTGCCTTTAGGGGGCGGATTAACCAAAAATTGATATGATTTTGGGTTGCTTGATAAGTTGAGGCAAGTGGTAAATAAAATAATGGAAATTATCAAAGAAATAACCACAGTTAATAATTCAGATTACAACTAAATTAAATCATATAATAACTCTAATGAATGAGTCTGATTGCAACTTCGAAAGATGAAATCGATAATAATGTGTGGAAAGAAGTAAAAAAGCACGAAAAAGGAAAGAAACAAACAAAAGAGAGTATTGGCAGAGGGTCAAGGGAGTTAGGCACCAGTTCAACTCTCAACTAAGGCCACATAAACCTTTCAATGTGCTTCGCTACCTCACTAAGAAGAACCCTCTCAAAACGAATATTCTTTGCTCAAATATTCATTCTTAATACAACAACTCTCTTTTTCTTTTTCTACAATCCACTGTTTAAGATGCTATCTCCTTCATTTTTGATGCAGTTTTCTGGTGCTTAGCTTGATCTATCACAAAAAAATCAAGGTAACGAGAGAAGGAAAAAAAAAAAGGTCATATATATTGATTATGTCATATTCATTTTGATTCAAATTTGTTGTTTTTAGTTATAATACTGATTTATGTTAATTATATATCTGGGTTTATGTTTTAGTTGATCATAGCTTGTTGAGATTGTTAGTTATGGATCAACACATTGAGCAAAAGCAGAACCATGGCAGTGAGATGAAGAGGAAGGGTAGTGGGAACAAGCGGGAGAAGTTAATGAAATGTTGTTGTTGCCCTTGTTATGCAGCATCATGCATGTTCCGAGGTATTGGGAGGTGCATGTTTGTGACTTGCTACCCTGTTGTGCAGTGCCTGGGTTTGGATGAACATAGACATCGCCACCATCACCACCACCACGGTAACCACTTTGATTGGTGAAGAACATAAATGAATAATCCCACTTCAGTTGTGTTTTTTTTTTTTTGGAGAAAAAATGATTCTTAATTTTGAGTCTGCACCCCAGAAACCAGAGTGGTTAAAGGAATCAATAATCACACTCAGTGATTTCATATCCATACCTTCCTTTTTATTTGGATTTAGAGAAGGGTTAGAGGGATACAATAATGGATAGATGGATCTCACTTTAGTTTTTATCTTTAGGATTGTTGTAAATAGCTTTACATCATTCTTTTCATGTTTGCATAATTGACAATTTGGAATTTTGTAACTGTTTTTTGAGGTATTGTTGCTCTCATTTCAACAATTCAGATATCTCTTTGGGTTTTGGAAAGTTGTTAAGTAAATTATTCATGAATAATTGAAGTAAAGGCAAGACAAATGCTTGCTTGATTTTCAGTTTCAGCAAGCAGACTGCTCTAAAACCATAGTCTAATCCATCCCTCTACACAATTTCAGCTGCAAAAGAGAATTTGGGGGTTTTTTTCCTTCCATTTTTGTAACACATAAAACTAACTTCCTCAAACACCAAGCAGATCAACAATTTTGTTTCAATAAACATGAATTATATTCTGGGAAAATAAATTGGTATAGATACAATGGTTAATACAAGAAAGAGAAAATGACACTACACAGCATCCTCAAAACAATGATATGCATTCCTACACCTAAACTCCTATCATTAGTAGAGTAACATTCTTGTTAAGGCCTAGGGGCAAGATTTTAGCAATAGACAGCCATGACAATAGTGGGGTATGGAGTGCTGCCCACATTATCATTAACCATTCCATAGTCCATACATCTTGCAGTGTTGCCTTCTAGCTTCTCTTAAAAGCTAAATTTCACCATCCCGATTCATTAGCTGACATGTCAGTTTTTTTACATCAGATTGTTTGAGGGGCTTTAAGATGAACATCTGAGCTCCTTCTTCCATACACCTGTTTCCAGCAGAACAATGATTGAGTAGATTGAACAAAAGAAATGGATTACTGATGTCAAAAGATTATATAGTTGATTCTGGGAATTACTTGTTAATCCTTGTTGGTATGTTCTCAGATGACATGATAACTACTGGAACCTCCTTCATGGCAGATGATTCCTGTTTCCAAAAGAATGCAATTTGTTGTGGTTAATAATAATATATCACTGAATGCATACATGTGCAAAAGAATAAAAAGCACAAGTATCTACCAAACCAACAAATCTAAATACCTTAATTTTCTTAAGTAGCTCGTAGCCTGTCATCCCTGGCATGCAATAGTCTGTGATAACCAAATTTACTTTGGATCTCTAGAAAGCATGATTTAGTATGACTGGTTAGCACTAAGCGGCTTGGTAAAATGTATATAGAACTACGGAACTTCGATTAATATGAAAAAAGTAGAGCCCTGTCTGCTTTAAATTCTTTAACTCTTTACAAAGCTAACGAGAAAATGCAGCTTCCTAATGCAATTTTAATGAAAGCTCAAAGAAATACTCCCTCCCCAATAAAATATATGCAAAAATTGACTCATCTAAGTTATAATAAAATATAAACAAAAATTGATTTTTTGTATCCTATTTAATGATAATAGACCAAAAATACCCTTCATTTTATTGCATTTAATTGAAACAAGTTTTCATAACATATAATTAATGTGAATAAATAAAGAGGGATAATTTAGACAATGAAGTTGAACTTTTAAATGAGATTAATATCATTAAATGTGATTAATTAATTATTTTAATAAGTATAAAAGTGATTAAATTTGCTTATATTTTATTATGGAGGGAATAGCTTTCAATCAACCTGGAGGGAATAGCTTTCAATCAACCGAATTGCGAACGGAAATTTGTGAGGCTTCAAGGCTTCAACTTTAAAACAAACAGGCTATAAGAAATTAGCATGTGTCTTAATTAGTTTATTTTGTATTTAACAATTAAAATCTTATAAGATTTTTAAAAAAGTGATTATTTTTTTTCAAAACATTATTCCAAACCACACATGCACTTACCCCATTCAAGGTGTTCTGTTCACCACTTGTCAAGCCCAAGAACTCCAATGCTCTCGGCCCATTTTCTGCAGTTGTAACTGAAGCCTATAGCATTAGCAACCAACCAAAAAGCCCAACGAAAGCTCTTCTCCAAACAGAATCATCAAAATGAAAGCATCAAAACGAGTCATCAAGGTTTTATTAACCATTTCTTTTTTCAATAAGTAAAACGTGTAAGGACTAGTCATGTTGAAAAAGCAAAAGGGAGAAGAAAAGAAAAAGAGAGGTTGCATGCTAGCTGTACCTTTGCAAGAAGAATTCCTAAGCAGTTTCTCAACAAGTTTGCGATCAATAAGGTTGTCATCAACAGCCAAAACATGAGGAACATCACCACTTTCCATGACCCAATTTGAAGATGACCAAGAAGAAGAAGAAGAAGAAGGTGCAGAAGTAGAAGCCATGTGTTTCACTGCTGATCTTAATAAACACAAGAATAAATAACACTAGCTGCTTCCTCGTTTTCCTCTTTCTTATGTTTCCCCACAACTAGTAAATGAGGAAGAAGCTACGTTACACAAGGTAATAAACGCAGTTGCAATAAAAGAGGCTGCAAAACTATTAATTGTAGAGAGTAGAAAAGGACGAAAAGAAAAACAAAAAACGTCTTATGTGACAAGACCTATATAATACTTATAAATGAAGAGAGAAAGAAGAAAAACATAAAGGAAACAAAATTTGAAGGTCACAAGAGAGGTATGAATGTAACAATGTCCTATATATATACACACAAAGTAAATGCAAATGAATCTGAAGGTGGTTGGTGGGCGAGGAATTTTAGAAAAACCAGAGAGAGAGTTAAAGAGAGAGAAGAATCAAACTTTATATATATCACAGAGAGATAGTAATATCAAGTCACAGATATTTCGTGATCCTTTTCGGGTATCTATGGATTTGATTCAGTCCCCACCCCTTGTATTCAAAAACCAAATTATCTTACACTCCCATCATCAATTCATATCTCTCTCTCTCTCATTTCATTTATAGTTTCTTTCTTTTCCGTCTCTCTTGACGAGATTTCAGCATCACTGTCTGCACACTCTGCATTCATGCATGTTTCATGTTTTGTGTGAGATGCTCACCCCAAGTCTCTTCTATAAGCTATTAGCCTATAAGTAAAAACACAAAATAATGTTAATCACACTTACTCACAGTCACACATATATATATGTATATCATAAACATAATTATGTATACAATAAATTTGGATAACTTTTTCACGTTGTTGGATCTCTACCTGCTGTGTATGGATTACATATGATGGTTGGGAGATGTTAGTCCTTTAATATTATCCAGTATTTCAAGAGATTAGTCTTCATAAATACGCATGGAATACTTTAAAAAAAAATGCTTTACATTTTATAATATAAAGTATAAATATTATTGAGATTAATTGTTATGCGCATGGACAGTGTATAATTTTTTATATTGTCAATTAATCATCACTCATATTATGAGTGACTTTTAAAATAGTTAAGATCAGAGTTAATTTTTTTTACTGATATGACAATTTATAATTAGATGTTTGTGTAAAAATATTTTATACTATTGATATATAACAATTAACCTCATACATATTTTTCGATTATAGAAATTGAAATTATTTTAAAGTTGTGAAAAATTATTATTCACAAAACAATTTCGATAATCTGTAACTAAAGGGGGTTGTGTAGCTCATATCGAATCTCTCTACGTATGACAATTCAGCAATTTTACATCATCCTCACCTTTTTCACCTTCCACCCTGTTTTTGGAAAGGACAAGACTTGGTTGAAAGTGCTATAAATAAATGCTTTTGGGATTGTTTTTTCATAAAAAAGTATATGTAATAGATATTACACATGTTATATTTTTATTCATAGTTGTTACATGTATATATTTTTATTGAAAAATAGGATAAAAAATATCTATGAAATTGCATTTAAGTGTGTGTTTGGTTTCACTTTTATAGATATCAGAAATGTTTCTGTCCCTGTCAAACATGATTTTGATATAAAAACAAAGGTGTTTGGTTACTGTTTGACAAAATTAATTTTGCCTCCAAACGGGATTCTAGTAGAAGTTAGGATAGTAGCTTTTGCATTGAATTGAAAAATTTATACTAAGTTTCACATCTGACTTACTTTCAAAATAAAAACATCCAAACATAAATAACTTCAATTCAAATTTAATTGTATTGAAATCAATTCTATTCAAAATCATATTTATCAAACGTTCATCCAAACACATATTAAGTTTTGTAATTTTGAAAATTCGTTTCCCTGTCTCATTTATAACTGCAATAACCATAATGATCTTTTTCCATCTAGTACCTTTCGTTTGGCCATTATTATTACGTTACAAAACCATTAAAAAATCAGCTATTAGGACGGAGAAACAATGAAACATGGCGCTCTGCATAGAAAAGAAGAAGAAGAACCTTTGCTTGTATGCCATGGATTTCAGTCTATTTCATTGATAATATATAATCCATTAACTTCAAAAAATATATATATGTCCTTGTGTTCACTCAACATGAATGTCACATTCACATATTCACGTTTGGATTTCTCAGCGAAAAATTGAAATAACACAGAACTTTGTAAGGCTCGTGTATGAAAAAAATTGATAAAAATGGATATTTTGCTTTTGGTTGCGGATCATATGCATGTGCATAATTTTTTTTAGACGTCAATTTATTTAGAATATGATTTTGATGTAATTAATTGAGATATCATTACGGACGGCTTCATAAAATATATCACAGAGGTTTGGTCAAACTTGTCTCAGAAATTATTTCTATGATGTCTCAAAATATTTCATTAATTATTAGATTTGACTTCTCTAAAGTGAGAAAGTAAGGATACATCCATCATTGATTTGATAAATACATAGAGATTTTAACACACTAAAAATGATTCAAAAGTAGATACACCCTTACTTTCTTATTTTAGAGACTTTCTCATTTTAGAAAAACCAACTTCTTAATTATTATATTACTTTTCAAAAAAACATCACTTAGAAAGCGCGTGACCGGATGATTGTTGGGATATGCCGACAGTACTACAATGTACAGCCTTCCCAAAAATATCAGCGAAGGATTATGGGGCTATTTCGGAACCTTTCTTGATGGAAGAATTGGAGTCTGATCAATAGTTTTGAGGGCAACAAAAGTCCGGGAATGGGAATGGATGACTATAATTTCAATTTTATAAAAAGGTTTCGGGGCTTAATAAAACAGGATGTGTGGGGATGGTATAGAGAATGCAGAAGCGTTATCTTTTATTGGTCTTTCCAATATATATATATATATATATATATATATATATATATATATATATATATATATAAATAATAAGTGCTGCTATTCTTATGTTAAAGACATTAAAAGAATTGCTGAACAATAGGAGCACATACTTCTTGTCAAAAAAAAAAAAAAAAGGAGCACATACTTAGCCCTATTCTTATGTTATTGATCCTGTACTCTTCCCATGGTTTAAAGAATTTAGTTCCTTATCTGTTACAATCATAATATTCTCCCAATTAGCATCTGTTGCAGCTTTATTGTCCTTATCGATTACAAAATCAGCAACAATCAAGGGATTTTGATTTTGTTCTCTATCATGCCCCCTCAAGCTAGCAGGTGGATTTGAATACACGCCCAAGCTTGCTGCGAAAGTTGAGAAAATAATCCTTAGCTAGTGATTTGGTGAAGAGATTTGCTAGTTGGGATGATGTAGGAATGTAGCGAGGAGCTCCCATGGCTACTTTCTCACTAACAAAGTGATAGTCAAGATCAGTATGCTTGGTGCAAGCATGAAACACTAGATTGACTGTCATATGAAGAGCACTAATGTTATCATAAAATAGTTGTGGAACCCGAGGAAGAGAAACACCAGTATCTTGAAGAAGATAGGCGATCCATGTTAGTTCTGTAGTAGTGTGAGCCATGGAGCAATATTCTGCTTCACTGCTAGAACGGGCAACAGTGGGCTGCTTCTTAGAAGACCACGAGATGCAATTAGCACCAAGAAATATACAATATAACCTATAGTACTTCGCCTTGTGATGGGGCAACTAGCCCAATCAGCATCACTAAACCCATACAAGGAAGGTGGAGTGTTGTAAAGATAACGAAGTCCCCAATTTTGTGTGCCTTTGAGATAGCGCAATATGCGCTTAACAGCCTTTAAATCTGTCATTGTTGGTTTCCTGAAGTGCTGACATGCACGGTTGACAGCATGAGTGATGTCTGGACGAGTGAAAGTCAAATACTGAAGTCCACCTACAATGCTGCGAAATTCATTAGCATCAACAGTAATATTATCATAAGAAGAGGACTTTTCGTTGAGGACTTGTGGTGTGGCAATGGCTTTATTGCTTAGCATTTTTGTTTTAGATAACAAATCATTAGTGTACTTTTGTTGAGTTAGGAAAAGACCATCCTTGAAGCGAATAAACTCTACACCCAAGAAGTAGTGCAAAGGTCCAAGGTCTTTAATAGCAAATTCACGACTAAGCTGCTGGAGGATAGTAGTAATAAAGGAATTATTGTTTCCTGCAACTAAAATATCATCAACATAGATAAAAAACAATACGATCACTGAACTTGTTTTAAGAATGAAGAGTGAAGGGTTTGTTGTGCTGCAAAGAAAACCAAGATGAAGCAAGAAAGTGGATAGACGGTCAAACCATGCATGAGGTGCTTGTTTGAGTCCATATAGTGATTTCTTCAATAGACAAACATAGTTAGGTGTGTCAGGATTCACAAATCCAGAGGTTGCTCCATATAAACAAACTCCTTGATTTTTCCATGTAAAAAAGCATTTTTTACATCAAGTTGTCTCATACTCCAATTAGAGAAACAAAGAGAGCAATGACAAGACGGATGATAGTGTGTTTAACTATGGGGCTAAAAGTTTCATCAAAATCAATCCCAAGAATTTGAGTAAAGCCCTTTGCAACTAACCGTGCCTTGAAACGGTTGATGGAGCCGTCTTCTTTGAATTTGATGCGATAAACCCATTTTGATCCGATAATATTGGCATTGGCAGGTCGTGGGACAAGCTCCCGTGTCTGATTTGAATGTAGAGCACTAATCTTTTCTTGTTGCATTGCACTAACCCAATGAGGATCCTTGAAAGCACTTCGTAGAGTTTTTGGTTCAGAATATTGTTTTGGTGTTTCTATAGGAGAAAGGCCTATGCAATCTGTTTGGCAGTGACACTTCTTCAACCAATGGTGGGTGGTGATCAAGCAAAGCATCTTCAACTTGTTGCTCAGTTTGAAAATGATTATTTTCTTCTTGGTTTTTAATGGGAAGTGCACAAGGTCCTGCAAAACAATTTTGATTGCAGGATAAAAATTGGTTAGCATCATTTTGAGTTGTTCGATCGGTTGACTCCTTTATACTTATCTCTGTAGTGGAATCAACTAGATGGCTTGAGCCAGAGGACTGAGTTGCGCAGAACCTGGATTCTAACCATTCATCAACATTTAGATAATCAGTGAGTTCTAAATTTGGAGGAGAAGGAGCAGCATTAGATGGCTTGAAAGGGAAGTTGTTTCATCAAAGACAACATGACGAGAGATGTAGACACGTTTGGTCTTTGGATCCAAACATATGTACCCTTTGTGGATTGGACTGTATCCTACAAAAACACAAGGATAAGTCTTTGCAGAAAATTTATTTCCTACTTGATGCCTTAGCGAGGGAAAACATTGACATCCAATCACCCGCAAGCCACTTTATGGTGGATGTCGTTTAAAAAGCTTAAAATATGGACTTTCATTGTTCAACGTAGATAAAGGCAACCTGTTTATCAAATAAATAGCAGTTAGAAAAACTTCAATCCACAAAGATAATGGAATGTTTGCTTGAAACATCATGGTTAACCTAGTCTCAACAATATGGCGATGCTTCCTTTCTGCTGTGCCATTTTGTTTTGGGTTCCCTGGACATGAAACATGAAGCTCAATACCACAAGTATGGAGATGATTTAAAAAATCATTTGAACTAAATTCTCCTCCCCCATCACACTGGAAAATCTTAATTTTTCTTTCAAGTTGATTTTCTACCAGCCTTTGAAACTTTAGAAAGCAATCTAGAAATCCTGACTCCTTATTTAAAGGGTATATCCATGAAAATTGTGAATAATCATCTATAAAAAGTGCATAATATCGAAAATTCTGATTAGAAGCTATAGGTGCAGGTCCCCAAAGATCACAATGGATTTTGTCAAGAGGAAATTCTGAAATTTTATTAGAACTTTGAAAAGGCAATTTAAAACTTTTTCCCATTCGACAACCTATACAAACAGTAGATTTGGATACCCAATGTGTTATATTGATCTTGTCTTACAAGTGAGATAGAATTTTACAATTTTGATGTCCAAGTCGTTGATGCCAAACTGTAGAAGGGGAACCTCCTCTTATTGCATTTAAAGCCTCTTGATAGCTTCCTTCTAGTGAATACAGTTGTCTTTTCTTATGTCCCCTCGCAATCATCCTTTGATTTTGGTCCTTAATAGAAAAGTCAGAAGAGGTAAATTCAAAACTGCAGTCATTATCAGAAGCAAATTTTCCAACAGATAGCAAATTCTTCTTTAAGTCAGGAACCACAAAAACATCTTTCAATTTTAAGTTCCCATCAGTTGTGATAACTTTCACATCACCAGTATGTGTTATTGGTATGTTATTTCCATCACCCATATATATTACATCATTACCATGATAAGGCTTAACATAGGACAAATTACCTGCATCATTGATCATGTGGGATGTGGCTCCAGAATCTACAATGAAAGACTAGTCTTTTGTGTCATTTAGAGCAAGAGCAGCAAAAGCTTATGGAAAATCTTATGACTGATAAGAATAATCATACTTGTACCAGCAATCAATAGCTTCATGATTTGGTTTTTTATAAATCTGACAGATAGTTTTACATGCATTGGTTTGAGTATTTTGATGTGGCTTCTGTCCCTTTGAACTGTGATTCTATTTAAATGAAATTTCCTTGATTTGTTGTCCATTTTGGCCATTATATCGACCTGTAGGTGTAAAGTCTCTTCCTTGAGAGTTAAAGTGACCTCTGCTGCCACGTCCGTTTCGACCATTACCTCGTCCTCTTTGGCTAAAGAAAGCTTGTGCATGCTCCATTAAGTTCTTCTCTTCTTCCTTTCAGACATTTTGTATTTGCTCATGTCCTTGGAGAGCTAATAGAAACTGACTAAAGGAAGGGTAAGGTGGTTTAGTAAGCACAGCAACACGAAAGGTTTCATACCTTGGTCCAAGACCATAAGCAAACTGAAACACCTTGTCTTGGTCAGAAACTATTTCTTTTATTGCAGTTAGGTTGTCACAAATTTATTTGAATTCTCTTGGATATTCTTCAAGGTACCGTGATCCCTTTTTGATTGTCATTAGCATGTTTTTGAGGCTCTGTGCCATCACTATTGTGGCAAGCAGTAGCTGTTCTTCAATGGAGGTCCAGATCTCATATGCAGTGTCACCATTGATCATGGTCAGCACTTCTTCCTTCATGGTTCCAAGTAGCCACGAGCATAGGAGACTATCATTAGTGATCCACTTTTGATAGTTTGGATTTGGACTGCCCTCACCTGTGTCACCTTAACATCCTCTACTGGTTTTTCTTCACTGGAGAGATGGTGGAGAACACCAAGCCTTTGAACTAAGGGTGCGATTTGATTACGCCACAATATGAGGTTGTTTGTGCTCAGTTTCATGGAGATAATTAAAACTTGAGCATTGGTGGAATGACTGGATGCTTAGTTCTGGTTCTGTCTTTGGGAGGGATGAGCTGGTATTGCCTGACGACATAGTGTTACTTTTGGCTTGCAGGTTCACACTCTCTGATATCATAAGGAGAATGCAAAAGCATTATTTTTTATTGATCTTTCCAAGGTATATATATATATATATATATATATATATATATATACAATAATTGCTTTTATTCTTATGTTAAAGACATTAAAAGAATTGTTGAACAATAGGAGCACATGCTCAGCCCTATTCCTATGTTATTGACTCGTTACTCTTCCCATGGTTTACGGAATTTAATTCCTTATCTGTTACAATCATAATATCCTCCGAATTAGTATCCGTTGCTGCTTTATTGTCCTTATCAGTTACAAAATCAGCAACAATCAAGGGATTTTAATTTTTTTTCTCTATCAGATGGTAAGAGATTTCTATTAACACTCAAGTCTACCAAGAGGGTTCTCATCCTATTTTGTGGCTATGATCCCAAAGATAAAAAATCCACAAAATCTAAGTGAATATCGCCCGATATCTCTATTAAAGTGTCTTTACAAAATTCTGTCAAAGCTACTTGCTAGTAGGTTGAGGTCGATGTTGCATTCTGTCATCTCTGGCAATCAGTCAACTTTTCTACATAAACGAAATATATTTGGTGGGGCTGTTGTGATTAACAAGGTGGTAGATTTTGAAAAAAGAAACAGGAAAACAGTGAATGATTTTAATGGTGGATTTTGAAAAGGCATATGACTCGATCAATTGAAATTTTCTAGTTTACATGATGTGAAGGTTTGGTTTTTCTAAGAATTGGAGAAGGTAGGTTAAAGAATGCATAGGCTCGGGAAGCTGCTCAGTGTTGGTAAATGGGAGTCCTACTGAAGAGTTTTAAATAAAAAAGAGGTTAAAACAAGGTGACCCATTCTGTTTTCAGTGGTGGTCGAAGGTTTGAGAGGAATGATGAGGGAGGCTATTTCCAATGGGAAGTTCAGAAGGTTTAAAGTAGGGAAAAGTGAAACTGAAATCTTGATTCTACAATATGCTGATGATACCTCATTTGTGGGTGAACCAACATGGGATTTGGGCTATGAAGTCGATTTTGAGGTGTTTTGAACTAGTTTCAGGCCTCAAGATTAATTTTCAAAAAAGTAGTGTGGTTGGATAAAGGTGGAGGAAAGCTTTATAAGTTCAGCATCTATGTTTCTAATCTGTAAAAAAGGAGGCTTGCCTTTTAAATATTTAGGCTTTCCAGTGGGAGCAAACCCAAGGAGCCTAAAAACATGGCAGCCAATCATTGATACCTTGGAAAGGCGGTTGTCCTTATGGAAAGACAAACATCTTTCCTTTGGAGGGAGAATCACTCTTATTAATTCTGTTTTGAATAGTCTGCATGTCTACTGTATGTCTTTCTTAAAAATCCCTAAAAAGGTCTTGAAAACTTTGATAAGAATACAAAGAGACTTCTTATGCCAGGAAAATTAGTGCAGTTGTGTTGGAAGATTATTTAATGTGTAATAAAGGATATATACATGTTGGACAAAGCATGGTGAGATAAGAGATGAGTCTTATGATTTCGACAATAGTGTGAGATATGCATCCAATGATACCGACACAAATACATATGAGGGCGACCATTTTGAAGAGTTTGTAAATGTGGCTGAAGAGGATCTTCGAGATTGTCCTCAAATGTTTGAGAGGTTGATAAAAGATGTAGATAAACTGTTGTAAAGTGATTGTACTAAATCTCAAGATTGTCAGCTGTGTTAAAGTTGTAAAACTTGAAATCGGGGAATGGATGGACTGATAAGAGCTTTACGAACTTACTTACACTTTTGACATATATGTTGCCGGAGGATAATGTGTTTCATATAACACCCCGATTTCCTTAATCTTTTTATTTAACTAATATTTAAGTAATTGTATTTTATTAAAGGGTCTAGAAAATTAAATAAATTATTACAAGGCCATAGTCACGCTCTACGCTATCGTAGGAAGCTATGGTTAAGTTTTGGGTCGAAAACTCAGACGGAGCCCGGTCTGCGTTTTTCCTTGACAATAGTGCTTTAATACTATCGAGACCTAATTTGGACCCGTGAACGAGACAGTTAGTCTTAGAATCACGTTTCCTATAATTTCGAAAAAGTTTGTCCTAACGTTCGAAAATAAAAATAATATATATTATATTCGGGCTGATAATCGTTCTAGGAGACGATTCGAGTTGTCTTAAGGTTTTTCGAGAATCTTGAGTCAATGATTTTCATACCAAGGCTACGTTAAATCATTTGGGGACTCCTACAAATGTCGTGAGGATTTTCAAATTATCGGGACATGAATTGACCAAATTACCCTTCGTTAGTTTTTACTAATTAACCACTATTACTTTTACCTTTCTTAAACCTTAAAGTCACCTATTAATACCCTATTCTTCACCTTTTCTCCCCCTCATTCACGTTGGCCAGCTGCTGCAGCTGACTTCCTTCTTCTTCTTCTTTCTTCTTCCTTCTTCTTCCTCCATTTTCAACCTCAATTTTCTCAAGCTTCCTCAAGCTTTTTCAAGAAAGTTTGTGAAGCAAAGTTGCTCCTCTCATCCTCCTCTATCACCTAGAAGGTATAGATTTCATCCTTGAACTCTCAATCTTTATTTTCTCCATTTATTTTCATGAATTTCAATTTCTAGATCTAAATTTCAAAAATCTCTAGAAAATTGCAGAAAAATCATTGTGAGGCCAAACCAATTCCTGTGAGCTAGTATCATCCCCTACTATCATAATCCAAGAGCTTGTAATGAAATAAAATCTCTAGCCTATTTATCTAAAAGGGGCCTAATGGGTGCTTAAGGGAAAAATGGGTTTTTGTTGTTCATTGTTCTTGATTTCACATATTTCATCTCTTAATCATGTAATCCAAGGGATTAGGAGGCCAAATCAAACTCTCACCTATTCTTCATGGTGATGGCCGAAACCCTACTTTGTTGGTTTAAGGGGTTTTGGTTCAAATCTTTGATAATTGATCATTGATTATGCATTAGGCATGCTTAAGGGTCATTGATCCAAGAGTCGGTAGAATTTCAATATCCCTAGCCTATTTAATTAATTAAAGGCAGTAGCTAATCCTAGAGATTAGGTAGTTTATGTTTTCATTATTTTAATTTCTGGTTGTATTTTACTGTATAGAATCTGACAGGACTCGAATGTTCGATCGCGCACTCGATTGACTGTTGCGAAGCCACATCCGTAGTCTCACGGGAAATTTACCAAGGTGGGGGAAAGAACCACAATATCGTCGGGGAGGTAAGCTTTAAATAATATATATTGATATGTGTAGGGCGACCCAAACCCTACTAGAGATCATTTGACCGTTAGGTTGATTTTACTCCATATTGAGGTTGTCTGTGCTGTGATTGGATATTTGATATATTATATGTGATGTGTATGATCTCTATTATATGCTATAATTGATTAAATGTTATTCATTTGTAAGTTGATTTTACTGTTGAATATATATTTTGGCGGTTGTTGATGTCTGTTGTGACTGCAGATGTCTGAGTAGAACTACGCAGTGATTTCTGATAAATCGGGTGATGAATGTGTGGTGAGAAAGTCGAGGTTATATATATATATGTCGTAGTGCTCAACCTAGTGATATAGTTGATCTGTTGTTGTTGTGATGTGAGTTGATACCCGGTTAAGCCGGATGAAAGTTGATCGTGGTTGTATATAAGTCGTGGTTGAGGCACTAAGTGTTGATCCTGAGATGAGTCAATGAGATTCATGTTGCATAGTTGTTATTCATCACCGTGTTGGCATATGGGCGATTTCGATCTTACCTGCGGGGAGATGGTCGTACCGATTAGTTTTGCGTAGGGGCGATTCCGATCTTACCTTCGGGGAGGTGGTCGTACCCGTTAGTCGAATTGTAGACGGACGGGCGAATATCTCGACCTAGCCTGCGGGCGGGGGGATATGTCGTTACCGAAAGTTGAGTTGTTAACGAACGGGCGAATGCTCCGACCTAGCCTGCGGGCGGGGGAACGTATCGTTACCTTAAGTTGCGTTGTAGACGGGCGAATATTCCGACCTG
Source organism: Ammopiptanthus mongolicus (assembly GCA_039655645.1). Taxonomy (NCBI): domain Eukaryota; kingdom Viridiplantae; phylum Streptophyta; class Magnoliopsida; order Fabales; family Fabaceae; genus Ammopiptanthus; species Ammopiptanthus mongolicus. The sequence continues at coordinate 19,751,481 of CM077345.1, forward strand.
GCCTGCGGGCGGGGGAATATATCATATCCATGAGACGATTTGGGCTTGCGGGCTTTAGACCGAACCCTCCTTTATGGGGGTGGCATAGTGATGACTGAGACACCTTGATCCGTTGGGGATGTCGCGTCGTGATCGCGTCCATATAGTCGTTAGTTGCATGAGTGCGAGAGACAGTAGTTAAGGGAAAAATTATCCGGAAGTTGTTTGGTTGTCACTGTTGTGATTTGGTGTGTTGCTATCTATATACATTATTTATATCGCTGTTTTTTCCATGTATGGCATATTACTGTTTCTTATCCCTTGTACTTTCCTATGTTGTATTTCTTTGTTCTCGACTGTACGAGAAGACCCTGATGAGGAGTTTCCAGAGGAGATTGACGGTATACTTGTTGAGCCTGATGCCGGCGGAAGAGCCTCGGATCCCAATGCTAGAGGACCTTGAGCGCTAGGAGAGGATCTCTGACGTGCCTTTATTTCCGTTGTTATGTTTTTAGTTTTATCTACTGTATACTCTAAAGTCTTTTATATTTGACATCAGTTGTTGTAGGCTCTACTGATGGAGCCGATACTCTTATGTCTGTATATATTACTATGGTATTAGTATGTATTGTATGTTTTAATATTTCCGCAAATTTTACACTGCTACGCTATGCTACAACGCTAATAATTATAAGTGGGGTCACCAATGGGACCTCCTAGGAAGGGGTTGTCTCATTTCATAGTCGAACATATGAGACTAAACGAACGTTATGCTCTATTGGTATGAGCTATGAGAGGATACATGTTTGTCTTAACAATTGCATTTTATTTCAGAATGAATATGTACCGTTAAATAAAATATTGTTTAGTTTTGATATATTGTTAGTTTAAAATTTTTTGCACTGCCAACTAATTACAAATCATCAAATGTGTGATTTTTAAGGTGATTATTATAAAAAAAACAAACATTTTAAATGATGTGACAATTAATGATTGGTGTAAGAAAATCTTTATACTAACAATACATAACAATTGAATCCATAAAAAATAGAGCAATTTTTAACATCATAAGAATTTACATTTTCATATTCATTTACAATGAATTTATAATAAATAAACTTATAATGTTAAAAATTGTTAAAAAAAATATATATTATCCTTATAATAACTATTTATTTAGATTGAATATCATAAATACAATGGAACGTTTAGTATGTTATTTGTTATATTCTTTTAATTTTGTAAGTATTTAAATTATGAAGATATTGTAGTACATAAAATTAAAATTTATTTTATGGATAGTTTTTGAGTTTAATTGTTATGCACTGTCAGTGTAAAGTTTTTTACACTGTCAATCAATCAGAAATCATGATATGAGTGACTTTTAAAGTAGTTATGGTAAGAGTCAAACATTTTATCTTATATGATAATTTCTTAATGCTTGACAGTATAAAAATTCTTTACACTGACAGTGCATACTAATTAAATCCATAGTTTTTTATTATAAACATTTATTCTAAATTATTAGATATCCACATATAGATACATCTCCCATGAAAACTATCAAAAAAAAAAAAAAAAAATACTGGTGACATAAATAAAGACGAGAGCGAAAAAAGCACCCTGCATTCCTATAGTCACATTACCATTTTTCACAGAGAAATCCTTAATCCACAACAAAACAAGATCCATTTCCAATCATATTAAAGGGATTCCTTGATTCGGTCGAAGAAGAAATGTGACACGATCATTATCAAACTAACTGAAATCTTTTTCTATCTATGATGATTCCACCACAACGTCTTTTACTTCTAGTAGGCAATGAACTATATCAAAATTATTCCCAACGAGGTCATAAGAAGTGATCCCATTTTTCTCTTCAAGTCTAGGTAGAGACCAAAGATCTTAAGTGACTGATCCGACAAAACATCTCAAAAGATAAAAGAGTATCCCTAATTTTTTCATGTTAGTGTCCTAATTCGTTTGAGAACTAAATTTGTTTCAATTGTTTTTCTTTTCGCTTGAGCCTTACTCAAGTTAGTGTAAGCTATTTCAAGAGTTTCCGGAGCTTCTTATGGATCAATTTCACTATCCTTCTCACCATCATTTACTAAAATACTCATCTCATTATTGTCTATTCTAGCAAAAAAAATATCAAATCCATTGTTACTCAAAATACTTATATCTTCCTATCTTTTTCTAAAAAAATGGTCTTTTTAAAAAAAATCACTTTTACTATTTTACAAATTATCCAAATAGAATAGAAAATCTATTCATACAATATCGAATTAATTGGAATTTTTTTAGACTTAATTTTTTACTTTAGAAGTTGTCCATTTAGGTAGAAGAGAAAGCAAACAGATAGATTATTATGTATAGATTGAGTCAATGACTATTAACGATTTCATAATTGATAATTGAATGAGAGTTTTGCGATTTTGAGGACATGATCGAACGAGAATGGTGAGTTGATAAGAGGCTCATGGGATTGACGTGAAGGGAGCTATATTTTTTAGAGCAAACTTTGGGTGAATATGAAAAGAATGCATGGATATACGTTATGTTGAATGAAAAAAAAATTCTAAATCAGCTTTCTTTACTAACAAGGAAACTATAAGTAATACAACTAGAAATCTCATGGAGACTTTGATCCAGGCTAAGGATGAACGTCAGAGGCATGCCTTACACATGCAAATTGTACCCGAAGTGATGTTTCTAGTGATAGATCTCAGCCTAGATGACATCTTATTCTTATGTCAAAACAATAGTCATGAACTGCTGGGCCACATGAGGTTCACATGAAATTAAAATACACCTTTTTAAATGACGCAAAAGTCAACTCAAAATAAACAGAAGATGCAGAATAAATCCACGAGTTGGATAAACAAACAAGATTCCAATTTCCGTGGAAAGTAGCTGAAATGAAATAAGACGAGATCGACTGTGAAGAGCTGATATGATTGCTATCATGCATATAAAAGATAAATAGATTTATTATTTGTAAAATAATTTTCAACATCAACATTATATTTTTTATATTCTAATATTTTTTTTTGACTACTTGAAATTCTGACCATAAATTAATTTGTGTAAATAAATATATTAATACAAAAATAATTATATGAAATCCTTACAGTAGATTAATTAGGTGAATGCGTGAATGTAAAAAATCCTTAAACACATGAAATCCGAATCCAATATCTTTATATAATATTTATAGAAAAATTGTACAAATCAACATTTTCATATAAAAATAACATGTACTACTAATTATATAGAGTTTAATTTTGATGAATTGTAAGGATAAAGTTTTTTTACATTGTTAACTAATTATATATCACCCTATGTATATATGATTTTTAAGATAATTATTATAAAAATAAAAAAATTTTAATGACATGACAATACATAATTGATTGTTAGTGTAAAAAACATTTATACTATTACTGCATTAGAAAAATGAAAAAATATTGAATCATGGCTATCAATATAATATTGTATATATGATCAAAATTTATTATTAACAAGTTATAATTAAAAAATTATCAAATATACTTGAAAATATAATTTGCTAACATACACCTTCTAAACAATAAGTGGGTGTATGTTAGCAAATCCCTATATATATCTTCGGTAATAAAATATGCACAAGATCATTTGAGTTTAATTTGAAAAGAAAATCTCATTTATTAAGCAGGATGTAATTTTATTATTTTAAAACATCTCATAATTGCATCAAATGTTTTTTTTTCTTAATATAAATAATCATCCATCAAGGGCATCAAGTATTATATAAGAAGCTAAGCCACATGAATTATTTAGAAGCTATACTCATTAATAGTGCAATGACCGAGTGTGTCTTTGGGTGTGACAATGGGTAGCTATGGATAGGATACCCCTAGAGCTAGGTATATGGATCTGGATCCGCGGTTAATCAGTTTAGCCCGCAGTTCACACGGGTCTGGATTAGATAAAATTTATGTCCATTTAAATGCGGACTTTTTAAATCCGGTCCGTTTAATCCATGGACTAAACGGACTCGGTCCGCGGATTCGCTGACCAATCCGCGGACTTACAAAATATAAAAAATATCCTGAATTAGGAGAACTTATGCGCCCGAAGAATTTATGGCCCAATTTGTGACCCACCAGATTGCATTGAATTGTGTTTGATGTACTTCCGTTAAATATTACTTGTTTTGGAGAATTTTTAGGTAAAATTGCATGAATTGAAAATGGTGCAGGCTATTAAAGCAAGTCATATTCAGACTTTACATTTACCAATTTCAGTCTTTATAGCATAAAAAAGGTTTTTACTAAAGAAAATAAACAAATAAATAAAATTTAGAACTAGACTACAAAATTTGCTCCTCTAATTTTTTTAGTCCGTGGATCATTCCATTTAAGCCGTGGACTATGCGGACTGGACGCGGACTTGATAAATACAAGTCCATTTATTTTGCTGACTATTCCAGTTCGGTTCGTCTAAGTGCGGACTAATGCGGACCGAACCGGACTGGACCAGACCAGTCCGTTTACCCAGCTCTAGGTACCACTTCCTTATACCCGCGTTCTAAAAAAAATACTTGTACCCAGACTCATACCCGCATGAGTAGCAACTTGAATACCTGTATCCTTACCCGTTGGGTATCCGAGTACTCATACCCGCATCTATTATCCACACTTTAATATAAAAAATTGTGGATGTTAAAAAATGTATAAAAAATCCTTATCGTCAAAAGAGAAGAACATAAATATTAAATTATACAATACAAATTAGGAATCACAAAAAGTATGAAATGCAAAGGTATTTAATACAAAACATCCAATGACTTACGGGTGAAGAAAAGGAAATTAAATAGATTTTTTTTAGGTAATCATGTTATTGATATGAAGTATCTACCATCATAAACAGTAACTAATCTCCATCGGGGACCTGGACGACATTTAAGGGTTGCCCCTATGAACCAGGTTTTCTCTATATGCAAGAGCTAGGAATCGAACTCCTGATCACTTACTTAAGGGGTCCGGACTCATTACCATTCAGACCAAACACATGTTGATAGAAAAAGAAAATAAATTAAAAGTAATGCAACACAAATTTAATTAAAAAAATAGATTAATGCAATAGGTTTAGAAGTGCAGAAAAGGAAAATGACTCATTTTCTAGTTTCTTGTTTTTGGCAGGCCAAACTCGCTAACCCACCACTAAATGGAGTGGGTTAGAAGGTTCAATCCACATTATCCAAGCAGGGCAATTCGTCCGTCCCGTTTTTGGCGAACCGGGACAGGTTGACCCATTTTACCAACCCTAAGTGCGAGTATGGGACGGGGTGGTTACTAGAACACCCATACCTGCACCTATCCCCATCAACTTTTGTGGGTTTACTCGTACGTGCACTCGTACCCATTAAGCGAATAATTACCATATCCATTATAATAATTTTTACGGATACCCAACGGATCTATTACTCATTGTCATCCCTAATTCGATGAATTGATTTTGAGATCAAACTAGGATTTAGGTAGAATTAAAATTTTGTTGTTTTGCATTTGCCAAACCAAAACTGGGTTTTTAGTTTTTCAACTCCTACTCCTATTATACTATCCTAAAAAAATAATTACTTCTTTTATCCTTCTTAAAGTTGAAGAATAATTTGATAACTATATATCTAAAAATCAATTCGAATAACACAATTCAAACAACATTCATTTTACAAAAATTATTTTTAACAATAAAATATCTAAATATAAATTATTTAATACAAACTCACTCAATTAAAACCCAATTTGTAAAACTATGTACCAGTTTTGCCGGTGGTTTCCCAATTCATCCGAGTCGTTAAGCCCTTCAAATGTTGAAAGATAGCCGATGAATTGAAGTCGAGAGTAAAAAAATAAAGATTCAAATTAGTGCTTGATAAAATAATTTCCCCTTTATTAAAAATAAATTTGAGTCTTTATTCTAAACTCAGATCATGTTTGAGAACACGCTTCCATCCTCATAATCACGTTCTAGATGACATACCTATAATTTATTTTGTGCATAACGTCTCGTCCACGTAGAAACAAACCCACTATCAATAGTTTCCTTTTTTTTTTTTTCCTATATGATACGATTTGTGCTTATTCTACCGACAGGGAATCTGTACGGACTACACCTTGGGCTCCAGAAATGAAATCCAGTGTCAACGTGTGTGATCGTGTCATCAAAGAAAACCTGTCTCCAATTGTTTCTGCGTCATCCAGAGCCATAGAACTTGTCAGTGCTGCTATATAATAGTCAAAACTAGTCATAAAAGTTTGACTTTAAAAAAAAAATCCTAAAAACATTTATTAAAAAATAAAAAGCTTTTATTAAAAAATTCAAAATTTCATTTTTTTTCTTATACTGATTATACTATTTTTCTATAAGAATGTATCATTTTAATTTTTTAACCAGCTAACAAAAAATAGTACTAACATATATTTATACATATTATTTATATTTATACAATTTTTATTATTTAATTATAAGTACTTTTATTTTATTATATATATACATACTTTAATTCTACTATCTATATTAAAATAATATAAGAGTTGTGACTCTAAATATATGTACGTAAAGCATTTTTTAACCCAAATGCTAATCAATATTCTTAAGAAATTAAAGATAAAAAATGTTAAATAAAATGATATATTTAATACATAAAAAATTAAAAATTATAATTTTTAATACAAATTTTTTATTTCTTAACTGATCTCATGACGTTATACCTTTTTTTTTTAAAAAAAGAAAACTTCAGTTCACAGTCCCATCTTTTCAGAGTCCAGGTTGGGAGTGTAAGAGAACAGTGGTTGAAACGACTATTGGATTTGGTTCTTATCTAAGTAACGTATCTTTTGTGGTTGGACTCGTCAAACTTCACCTCATTGAGGCGATGCTAACCCTCACAATATGGTTGCTTTTATTTCTAAATCTAGAATAGAAAGACATAACCCGATAACAAAAGGGTACGCAGATAGCTGGCTGGTTAGAGTGACATTTGTTTTGATGACAGCAGCAAACACAGTCAAAGCTGCAACCAGCAAGTAAACTGTCCCTAATCCAAGCTGCAATATGACAGAGATTCGCCAAACGCGGAAAGAAATGGCATTCATTCACAATCACAACACAAGATTCTGCATTCCATTGGCATCACCAGATTCTGCACCAAAGGCCTGATTTTCCAGTCTTTTAAAATGAAATAAAATTCATGTCTAAAGATTCGCATATTAAATAAAAAACCAAACAAATCCCTGAAAAAAAAAAACATGGGGATAATTTTAATTCTTAAAAAAATTAGTTATTTAGTATTTTATAAATATGTGACAAGTTAATTCGTATCCAACAATTAAATTGGATCTCAATAAAAATTTGCACGAACCAAATTAGAACATGATAGGAAAAAAACGTTAACTCAAACAGAGTCCAACGAATGAAAGATGATAAAAGGATTGGCGTGTCCGACGTTTATAAATTCCAGTGACTAAATGATTAATTTGTTTTAGAAACTAAAAGTGTCCTGATATTTTTGTTCAGGAACATGTTTGAGCCGTTGTTCTTGCATATTTTAATAATACTATATATTATATAAACAATCTAACTTAAAAACAACTAAACAATTATTCTAGTCTATAAAATTTCACACTTAGTTTTAGTCTATGAAGATAAAAATCCTAGTATGTGTTTGAATTAGTTGGGAAAATTATTTCAATAATCGATTATATGCATAATCGATTATAATAGAATCGGTTTTATGTTTAGATGTATTTATTGAAAAGTGATTTTAAGATAATCTATTTTGATTGGATTGTATAAAAAAATCACTTTTATATAATAAATTACAAAAGGGGATACGAAGTTATATGTATAATTTAATGGTATTTATTTGGTAATTAGTTTTGCAGGGGTGAGATGAAAAGAATGTTAGTAGTTTCAATTTTATCTTACAACTTTTTAAATAAGCTTCAAATTTCTAGCTTCTCTGAAAATCAATTTTTCTTATAAAAATAACTTTTGTTGTTTTTTAATCAGGTTTGTCAAACATAATAGTTCAAACAAAAAAAAAGTCGTTTTTCTTAGATTATAATCTTATCCAAACATAGCTATAGCCTTCAATTGATTAATCAATTCATCAATTTAATCTAGTAGTTAACTCTCATTCTTTATAATTAATTGACATGATGAGTTTATTCTCTTGTTAAGATTAGAGGCGTGTATATGATTTTGCCTTCAAATAGTAGTTGATGGTGGCTTACCCCTTGTGTAGCAGTGACATTGATGGAGAAGGGGAGTATAGGGTATGTATGAATTGATGAATATTTGAGAAAGGAAATAGATGTATAAAGTGTTTGCTTGCAAGTTAAACAATACTTGAAGAAAGATTGGTAGTCATGAGGGAGATATGATCCCAATGTATCCTCATTAAAGAAAGATTCTATTTTCCAACAAAAAATAAAGAAAAATTCTATTAAGAGTTAAAAGTTTCATGTTAAGTAAGCAATTATTCATAGGAGCTGAGATTGTTGGGGGGCCAAGTTAGGCTAGCTGGTTTTGGGATGCTCGTGTTGGGATGGTCATGGTCCATTATAAGATGTGTCGGTGCTTTGAAGTGTTTGAGACTTGTTACGGTCCGAATTCACAATGGGATAATCGTACAAATCACTGCAATTTTCTAAATGATGTAATGGGAAACGTCTTCAGTCCTCTCTAAATTTTTTGAAGGATCCATCCTCCTTAAGTCTAAACTGTCTATTTATTATTAAAATAAAGGAACAAACCAGATGAAAGCTCTGCAACCAGGAGAAACGATAACACTTCTCTTTGCTTTCATGTCTTCCCCAAATCCCTAACCCTTCCATCCAGTAATCCCTCTTTCCTCCGCTGCCTCCACCTTCTCTCTCCTCCACTGCTCCCTCCCTTCACCTACGTGTCCTCTTCCCTCCCTCGCCGTACAAAAGAGTCTCGAAGGAAATAACCATCCGTGGATCCAACAAACGTCGAGAAGAGGTCAATGGAGATGAAACCGATGGCGGAGAAGGCACTAATGGAGAAGATGCCGAAGACGGAGAAGAAAGAAGCCAAAAGTGGAGAAGAAATTGATGAAGAAGTCGGCGGCGGAGAAGGCACCGACAAATCTTAGTGATTGAGTTCAATAATGTCTTTTCATATCTAGATGCCATGCAATTGAGACTTGCCAGAATTTGGCGAGTGAGAAGAGGTTTAGTGCAGCGAGCCACGAGCTTGGCAAAGGAGGATGATGGCGTGGATTCGGGATCTGAGAGTCGAATTTTGGGTCATCGATAAGGGAAAGTTCGTCACCACCAAAGCTACTATGTCGTCAATGACGACGATGACCAAAGCGATAAGGTGATGGAAACTGCTGCACCACCGGTCCTATTCAACTATGGAAGTTGCGAAGAAAAAAATATTAAGGAATTTCAATATCAAAACTTTTTTCGTTGAATTTTTTAGGATGTAGTTGTAATGTTTTGAAGAGTCTTTAATGGAGGATTTTCTTTGGAATAATTATGTGATGTTTGGTAAGCTTAAGAAGACCTTTCATCTTCTTGGTTTTCAAGGTTTTCTTTGCTTTGTTTAGATTACATTAATCAAAATAATTTTCATCTGTGAGACCAACGAGGAATTCTATAAATGCACTAAGATCTGCTTTTTTTCAGTTACTGATTTGGAATGAAGGAGGATGAAGAAAAGGGAACAAAACAAAAAGCGATGAACTTTTTTTTTTGCTACCAGTAATGACCTTTTATTACCAGCCAATTTAGTGGAGAATAGGTCCTAAACTCCCATTTGGGAGGACCTTAGACGCCTCTGATATAACGGGCCAAGTCTTCAATCCTCATTTCCAAGGGTTGAGGATTGATCCTCGACTAAAATTATCTACTATAACCGGATTCTAAGTTTTCTCGATTTAAATATATTTTTTATTTTTATTTATCAAAAAAACATTTTTGTAGATCTGATGATCTGACCCCTAACCCTCCTCCGCCTTCAACCTCCCACTTTTTCTCGACCTCATTGCCTCCATTGTCGGCATCAACCTTCTCCTCTCTTGCCATGCCATGGACGAATAGCAACGGGTGAGGACGAGGACCGCGAACCAAAGCCATTTTTTGTCATGAACAGCGGGTGGCAGACGAAGTGGTGATGCAATATCTAGCAATGTTTTCATTCCACCAGCTCAAGTCCATACACATTGACATTTATATGCATATTTTTCCCTTACCCATCAGAAGTACCCTCACACTCGATCTTATTTACTTATTAACACCACTGAATTGTTTTAAACCTTGCGTGTTCAGTTGGTTGTAAAACTCTAAACAAGGTCTTCCATTCTTTTTGCAATGTATAAAGTTCTTATAGTATGAACTCGAGTCATTGGATCCAAAATTATATTTCCAGTAACACAAACCGCAGCAGCAACATATAGTTACGTTTATTCATGTAGTTCAAAACTTCTAATATCTTGTGGTACCAACAATCTCCGAGTGGATGGTTGGGCCATATATCTTCATTATTTAATAGTTGCTCTGGTGATGGATGATGTACATGGTCCACCAGACGTCATAAATGGTATTCCCTTGAATGTGGCCACACCCTTGTCATCAGTGAAAAGATGCTGCATGCACAAAAAACCCATGAGCTTCTGAACATCATAAATTCAAGTATACACATCACTCACTGAAGTTTAAAAACTCCAAACTAACGCGTATAGAGGTAATACCGGTGTAATCTTCTCCAGCTGTTTCTTTTTTGGGTTAAGTACATCTTCTGGCTTTCCATCAATCCTAAATTAGAAGAATGAAAAATATGTGTAAAATTAATTATCTCAAGCAAATTATATCCAAAGCACAAATGCTACAAACTAAAATATGATAAACACTTTCTAGAAAGGGCTATACAGTTAAATAATGAAAATGCATTCGTCAACGGTTTGATATACGTGACAGTGGCACCCCTCTCTATTCTCGGTTTTGATAATTTCAGTTTGCCTGGGGACAAGGTGATCCTTACAATGAAACTCAAACTTATATGATAAATCAAGTGATGTCTCCAGGCCCAATGAGAGCATATAGGTATTTTGCAAAGTGACTGGTATTCAGCAAACTATAAACAGAGTACATCAAAAATACATCTCAAAAGATCATAATATGAGCATCATCTTTCCAGGATACCAAAAATGTCATCAACTGTTGTATCAAAAAAAATTTGTCATCAACTGATCAGTACTAAAACAGCTAAATGGCCTTCAAAAGATGGGTTCCTAAACGTAATCTGACTCCTTTCCACAAATTTTGCTAGTACCTTGACACAATTCGATGTAAATTGCTTCAGTTAGAGCAAGAGAACAATCAAAGAGGGAAAACATTGCCATTATTCAATACATTGCATACTCGAAATACTAATCTATATTAAACAACACTATTATATTTTAATTTGAATACTCAATGTAATGATTTTAAAACCACAGTCGTCTCAACATATACCTTCAATTTAATTATGATATATAAATTTTACTTTGCATATTTAGTTAATTGCAAATATTTGATTAAGTATTTATTTTAAACCTCTTATAAAATATGAAAAACTAGAATGAATAAAAACAATTAAAAAAATGGCAGCCCAGTGCACGAGGCTCCTTCCTCGACTTTTTTAAAATCAATTCTTTTAACATCAACTCTTCCAAAATCAATTCTATTAAAATCTAAAACAAACGGACCATAAGACATTTGGTTGAAATAGTGATATTCACTTTAAATACTTTATCTAGAAGATTAAACACGTCACTCAGGTAGGATATATGTGACTAAATGTCTGATCTGCGATGTTTTGAACAGCTTACCCGAGAAAAGAAACATGTTCCCCAATTTTAGCTCCTTCTGGAGGGAGCAAGGGCTCCACAATGGTAGGACCTTCATTAGAAGCACATAAGACCTGGAAAAAAAAGACAAATATATACACAAAACCCTTAATATTACTTGACCATCACTGGATAAAGACTGCCAAGCAATTTAACTCGTGAAACAAGCACGGCCAAGATAAAATAAAACTAATACCAGTCCTTCAGACATCACATCCCGCAGTTTGCCAGGTTTGACATTTGTAACAAGTACAATGCGACGATTCTGTTAAGTGAAATCAAACAGCAAGACCATAAGAAAGAGTTAATCACAGTTCAAAATGAACACAACCGATCATATCGCACTAGGTTAGGTAGCTAAATTACCGTCAACTCATCAGGACTGCAGTACTTTGCCAAGCCACTGACAACCTGCCGCAATTTGGCTTCTCCAACATCTATCTCCTCAACTAGCAAACTACATATTTAAGCTCATTGATATCAAAATTTATGTAAACAGATTTAAAGCATATCAAACTTCACAAGCAATAACTATATTGCTGTCAGTTTAACATTCCGTTCAATTATAAAAGGTTTATCCAGTAAATTTGCCAGAGGACCTATCTGCGGATGGATGCTTCCATGCTTTGCGGATTAATCCAACTTGAATATTAAGCAAACTAACACTAACTTCATTGTCTTTGGGAGGCACTTCTTTGTCAGCAGGTTTTGCCTTCGCTATATTGGGTGCTTTGTCTCCTGTTGACTTTCCCTTAATTTTCCAAAAGTAAATAAAATGAAATGTAAAGCTAGAGTGAAGCAACTGTACTAAGATGCAATTACAAAAGTACAAGGACTTTGTATCACAAATTGGCATTTTTAATAACCAGTCCTCTATAGTAACATATATTATATATATTATATATATGACACGATCAGAATATCAACTTTGAGAGAAATTCATATCATGAATGCAGAAGTTACCACTTACCAGCTGTCGTGACCAATTTTTATTTGAAAGAAAAAAATTGGAAAACCTATTTTATTAAGGAAACTGGTCTTTTTAAAATAAAAACGAGATTTAGGCTCATGAGTCGGTTACAAGTCGGTTAAAAACGGTACCTCAAGTTAATTGTGCAAACTTTAAAATAACTATTTAAAATATTTATTTTACCCATTTTAAAAAATAATTAACACAAAATGATGAAATTTTAATTTTGGCTTGACGAAGATTAATTCCGTTCCTATTATCTTCAATGAATGCATGAAAGGGGTGAGAAAAAAATAGAGATCAAAAGCTTACGGAGAATTATATCCGCAAAAGCTTGAAAAGAAAGATCAAAAGCTTACAGTAAATTGTATCCGCAAAAGCTTGCGAAAAAAGATGAAAAGCTTACGAAGAATTGTTCCGCAGAAACTTGAAAAGAAAGATCGAAAGTTTACGGAAAATTGTATCCGCAGAAGCTTGAAAAGAAAAACTAACAAGGTCATATGCTTGCTAAAGCCATAAAATGCAATGATATTGACCTTGTCAATGCATGAAGTGATGAGGTGGTGCATGATTCTTCTGTCAATACAATGGTATATTATTATTATTATTATTAGTTAAACCCTTCCTTAGTCCTTGGTTCCTTGAAATTTTGATCACAACCAGATATGGATGAACTAGAACAAAACTCATTGATCGGATCTGTCATTGGCTCATTCAACTGATGCTTTACTTCTTGCAGGAGATATATTTTCTTAAATGATGATTATCCCCATGGATAAGAGTGCCTACTGGCTCCTTTTTTTTTTTTTTTTTTTTTTAACATTGCCCCATAGATGAGAGTGCTAACTGGCTCCTTTGAATGCTTCAAACCAACCACACATGTTTCACATTTCAGTATATGCTTATCACGATGAATGCACACAGTTGGTAAATAAAAGCATGAGAGAGAGTAAAGGGTTGAAAATGAATGAATAAAGACTGAAAGCAGAAAATAAAGATAATTAAAAGATTGAAAGATAAATTGGATCCAAGAGATAGAGAGAGAAAAAGAAAACTGAATGCATTTCATTGATAATTAATACTGAAAAGAAAATAAAGTACTCTCATAACAAAAGATTTCCTAATGCCTTGGGCAGAGCTAAAGGAAAAGCATTACAAAAATTACTTTGATAAAAATCCTATGGTCCAAGGGAACTCAATGATCTCCCAATTATAAAACTTTGTATCAGGAGAGCATGGATACACTAGATTGAGACTGTGGTTAGGATAATCATACTCAATGGTGGTCACTTGGTCTAAGAACACGAACCAGACACTACGAAAGCTCTGTTGTATATCACAGATGGGAATCCTTTTAGCCTCATTCACGATTTCCAACCGAGCTAACCTCTTTGTCTTTCTTTCTCCCATAATCCTCATTTTATCTGCTCTGGTGGGTATGTATCCCAACCCATACCGGTCCTTGTTTTCGTTGAGCATCATAATGTTCGTCATACCCTGCTTAGTCTTGCCAAAACCACTTCCAAGTTGATATCCTCTTTCGAGCATAACCTTCGCCATCATACTGGATGCACCAGATGGCAGGGGTTTCAAAAGCAGAGTCCCCTCCCTTACATAGGTGACATTGGCAATCTCAAGGGATTAAAGGCAGACTCTAAGAGCTTCTTCCGTCGCTTCAAAATAAAGGGTAGTGGTCGGCTTACTCACCAACATATCTTCTTCTCCGGAGATGATGATCAACTTACTATCAACAATGAACTTCACCTTCTGGTGCAGAGTAAAGGGTATTGCCCTAGAAGAATTAATCCATGGTCGTCCAAGAAGGCAGTTGTAAGTTGGTGTGATATCCATTACTTGGAAGAGAACCTCAAAAGTACAAGGACCAATCTAAATAGGCAACTCAATTTCACCAATGACCTCCCACCCGCGTGCCGTCAAAATCTTACTATCATTGTGCTTGGCTTCATGTGGGTCCCATAAGTTTGTCTCGTATTAGGACAAAGGGAGTGTACTCTTCTTTTTTCTCTTCCTTTAGCATCATAAGCATAAATTGGCTTGCACATGCATAATCATAATAATAAGATTTCTTAGAGCGGTGAGTGACACATCGTCACCCCAAACCTGAATGACATGTCTAAGTATTATTGCACTTCCAATGCTCAGCATGTCATGGAAGTACTAGCAATGCAATTTCTTCCAAGAAGGGTATCAAGATTGAGGTGACACTTAATAAAGTGAAGTACTTACGGGAACTCAGTCAGCAAATGTCAAAAAGGGCACGTTCACACTTTAATAGTAAATATGATAGGATATTGGATTTGTTGCATATACCGATGGATGGTTCAGCTCTGAGTGTCTTGGCTCAATATTGGAGCCCAGCATTGAGATGCTTTGAGCTACCCCATTTGGATACAACACCAACCATAAAGGAGTATTCTTATATGTTGACACTACCGATTCAAAAGGACTCTTGGGTTTATTTTTATTATGGCCAACATATGACAGATGTGAAGATTGCCAGTTTATTGGAACTTCAACCCAGAAAGTTAGACAAAGAGGAAAAGGGGATTAGCAAAGGTTTGAAGAGATGATTCTTGGGCTAGTGCTTGGCCCTCATCATTTATGGGCTAGTGCTTTTTTCTTACTATATATATATATATATATATATATATATATATATAGTTGTGCCTTCCTATAAAGAACACAAGTAAAAAGATGAGAGTATATTGGAACAAAAATGTCCCTTATATGATCCATGATGCATGAGCCCTGGTAGGGCCGCAAACCGTGATTTGGGCATATTGTCAATGAACTACCTCCTTCATGACATGTTGAGCATTGAAAGTCCAATAACACTTAGACATCATTCAGGTTTTGGGTGAAAATGTAAAATGATGAAACCAAATAGCCACTTAAGTTTCTTCATTGAACTTCGAGTAAATTTTCATTCCTGGTTCCTATCATTATATTGTTATTTAATTCTCATGTGTCATATATCTGTAGACTACGTTTTATGGCTTTATGAGTCATCACAAAATGGTGATTGCAAATTTCCACTACCTAAAAGTCATCTATTCGGGTATATGGAATGATTATTTCCGTGGAGGAAACTTCACACTATCTTCCAATAAGAGATCCAGATCCACTATCAAATCTGGATCCAGTAAGAGATCCAGACACTCATATTCATCCGTCAATGACTATGGATGTGCGGCTGATGTTGTATTGAGGATACGGAGACTTTTCTGTTTGGATGCTGATGCCCCTCTTTCAAGTCTTTTTAGCAGAGTCATCAATAAGTATTTTTCAAATGAAAGAGCTTGTGCGGAATTTTTGGAATATGATAATGCAACTGCCTGGAAGGAATTTCATTCCAAAGCATTGTCGACGATAATGAAAGTATTTTCTTTTCTTAATATAAACATATACTTTTATGGGCTGGTTTGATATGAATTGGCTTCTAACCCATGATCCCTTTTTGCGGGAGTCATCATCAAACTAGCATGACAATTGGTAGCTGTAAGAGAGGAGTGGGTACCAATGTTTGATGTGTAGAATTTGAGTATCTGGATCTCATTCCATATTTGTTTCCATCTTAGTCTCAGATTCTCTATTGTATTGTTATTATATTGGTAAATATTGGAATCCCTGAGTTTCTTCCATTTAAACCCTCTATCTATTATATTCTCCTTGTTACAGAATTGGACCCATTATGATTGATTGCTTCATTTTTTTAATAATAATCGAGTTGCTAATCATTTGCTTTGAATGGAGAAGATTACATTTCAATGCACTGATTTGTTTTGATGATAATTTGTTAATCAATTTCGATTTGTGATTTCATGGTTTTAATGGCCTTGTGTTTTCGGTATTTAGGAATCAAGGTTTTAATCTTATGTTTCATAGCATTTTTCATACCATTTTCATGCATCAAAATTGGCCAGAAAGAGTAAAGCGGACATACTAAGTAAAAAATAAATATATTATTATCTAAAAATAAGTTTAGCGCTAAATAAATTCAGTCCAGGGGTAAAAACTTTATAACGTTATGTTTTGTTACAGAGTTTTATTGAACCATCTATAACTTGTTGCATAAAACTGTAACGAAGCATAACCTCAAATAATTATATCTTAAATATAAATATACTAGTATGAAGCTGGTGCCATGCGCAGGTACTTTTAGTTTTATTGAACCATCTATAACTTGTTGCATAAAACTGTAACGAAGCATAACCTCAAATAATTATATCTTAAATATAAATATACTAGTATGAAGCTGGTGCCATGCGCAGGTACTTTTAGATTTACTTTATAATATGTGAATTATAATTAATATTACTTTGTTGGTTGTAGAATTTGCCTACTAACTTTGTCCAGGAATCCCTGCTGCTAGCAAAGCCATCAGTTGTCTGGATTGAAAATATTGTGGGACAAAGTTCAAATGCACTATGGGATGGGGCAAAAGAGATATTGAAGCTTATCTTAGGGGTGAATGGAATGGCTTTTGTACTGATCATAAATTGATTTGTAGTGGATCATTTGATTGTTCAAGGATACACTCAACGATCTTATACACCTAAATATTCGGCAGTAAACATACTTTGGATTTTGAAGAACTTAATATTTTGGGAATTGAATTTCAAGTTCAGAAAATTGTAATTTATTTTTGGGATTTTAGATATGGTTTTTGGATTTGATTAACACTATACTTCTTAATGGGATGTATTTTTTTGGTTTTGGCAGCTTTAACCGCTTATCAATATAAAGTTAGTAGAGCATGGTGATTAGAGTATGTGTTCCGTCAATGTAAGGCCTTAAAGTGTAGTTGTAGTAACTTAACCCCTTTGATTAAGTCTTTATGTTTTGGTCCTATTAGTCAGAACAATATCATTGCATATGCACTCAGTTTCATGCTCCAAAGGATGAATGTATTTTTTGTGGCCATTTTTTTTAATCAAATGAAGTCAGTAAAGATAACAATTGCTACAATGTCCATCGAGCAACTAAAGTAACTACTTAAATATATTGTTCAGCTACGGGTATTCATGTATAATTCAAATGGGAAAGCTCACCCGTCTGGTTAATGATCACCCTTGTAGTCATCAGACGGGTGGACATTTCTTCACTGTATTTAAAAGGTCCTTCATTGATAGTCATCAGACGGATGAACATTTAAAAGGTCCTTCACTGATAATCGTCAGAAGGGTGATCATTTAAAAAGTGCTTCACTGTTAAATGTTCACCCGTCTAATGAGTATCAGTGAACGTCACCCGTCTGATGAGTATTAGTGAAGGACCTTTTAAATGATCACCCGTCTGATGACTATCAGTGAATGACCTTTTAAATGTTCATCCGTCTGATAAGTATCAGTAAAGAACCTTTTAAATGTTCACCCGTCCTTCACTAATACTCATCAGACGGGTGACGCTCACTGCCTATGGTTTTTGGAAATCTTTTGTTATGGGCGTACTTTATTTCCATTTCAATATCAATTATCAATAAAATGCATTCAGTTTCCTTTTTGTCTCTCTATCTCTTGGATCCACTTTATCTCTCAATCTTTTAATTACCTTTACTTTTTGTTTAAGCCTTTATTCATTCATTTCCCCTTATAATAACCAAAATGCAGATCTGAAAGTACCTCTTCTGAAAATGATTGTATTAGTAACCCATCATACAATTTTGATCATCCTAATAATCATGCTCATGAGGATGTTGATGATAACGGGGAAATCCCCCGAGCTAATGAGATTGGTAGAACAAGAAGCCAGAGAAGTTCGGCCCCATGGAGGGGTTTGCTTGGTCATATCAAGATATATCAGGGTTAGACCTTGCATAGTATGGCAACAGCTGCCTTTAAAGCCCGAATGTTCGCTAGTACAACAAAAGCTACACAGAATGAAAGCAAACATGTCTTTAAAAAGGAGTCATCACCAATTTTTATTTGAAAAAAAAAATTGGAAAAACTATTTTATTAAGGAAACTGATCTTTTTAAAATAAAAACGAGAGTTGGGCTCGAAAATTGGTTACGAGTCGTGAAGGTATTAACACCTTACATCCCCCGTTAGAAACGGTACCTCATGTTACTAGTGCAAACTTTAAAATAACTTTGAAAATACTTATTTTACCTATTTTAAAAAAGTAAACACAAAATGATGAAAATTTAATTTTGGCTTGACGAAATGATTAATTTCCCTTATGCGATGGAAAATTCAAAGTCATGTAGTTCTTGTAGAAAATGTTTGGTTAGTTAAGTTTTTTATTATTTTTTTAGAAAAAGATTTTTGTTACCTTTTATTTTTTAGAAATATTTTATTTTAAAACAAAGGGCGGTCATTATTTTTATTTCTATTTTTAAAAAAAAAAAAGGTTTTTTATTCTGTTTTAGAAGGATTTATTTTTTATTCGTTCTTAATGGATCTAATGATAGACAAAGAACAAAAATTTTAATGATGTTTTTTTTATTTCAAAGACCCTTTTTTTATTTTATTTTAACAAACCTGAAAATATCTTTACTTGAAACTTCGTTTTTTCAGATTTTTATACTTGTAGTTTTAATTTATTATTATTTTTAAGAGATTTTTATTTTTTATCTTTGATTTTTTTCAATACGACTCAACATAAATAACTAACTCAGCTAATTCACTAACTAGACCCGATACTTACCCAAACCCAAACTATTGAAACAAAAAGTCAAAAACTAAACAATAAATAATAAAAAAGTCTTATTCTTGAAACCTGGAGCTGTTAACGAAAAGAAAAAAGGCAGAGACGCGCTTGATGGATCTTTTGCGCCCAGCTGGAGTAGGGGCGTTGTGCTGCTGAAACGTGACGAAGGAACAAGGCCGCGACTAGTGGTTGGACTCGCAGCGGTTGGAATGCTCGGAACCTCCCCTGGAGGTGTTGTCGGTGCTGCACGTGGAGGTGTGCAACGCAGACTAAACAGTGGTGGAACTCGCGGTGGCTGAACGGCGAAAAGGCAGTGGTTGTTGTGAGTGGGTGGCAACTGGGGTGCTGCTAGGCAGAGCTTGCACGGCTGGGCAGGCTTGCAAAAGTGTGAATCTTCAATGAATGCGTGAGAGGGGTGAGTGGACTGATGGGAACTGCCTTTTGAGGAAGAAGATGCCTTGGTATTTGGGTTTGAAATAAGGAAACAAAGAAAAAAGGGAGAAGATAGATGGAGAAGATGATTGTGGGAGGAATGAGAAAAGTTGAGAAATTTTGTTCCTCCCTTTCTTATGCACAGCTGCCTCATATTTATAGAAAAGAGTAGTACCAGACTCCCCACATCAGATCAACTCTCAGAAAAGGAACCATTATCCTAATAAGATTGTGATAATCATATGAAACCAAATTGATTGTGGGTGTGTGCTTAACTAAATAGTGATAACGAACTAACCTCATCACTATCATTATTCTATCTATTAAAACAGCTGAAACTTCATCATTATTTTTATTTTCTATTTTATTTTTTTATTTGAATTTTATATTTTTTAATTTTCGTTTTTTAATTTTTTAATTTTATCTTTTTTTATTGTTTTAAGATGATGGACCTAACTTCTAAAAAAAATGGGCTAAGATCTAATTGAATTTTTTTGTTTTTTTAGTACTTATTTTCCTTTATTAAAAAAACTAAGCCCGGACAAAATTGGATGTTCACACCAGCATTTGCAAATTGCAATTATATCAAGAATCATCATCCTATAACTAAATTAGTATTTAATCAATTTATAGTTCTTACCATGTCAGTTTGTTTTATAAAATTAATGTGACAGATTTTGATTAAGATGTCGATTTTCAAATATAAGAGATGGATGTATATATAACACTTATCTACCCAACATGTACAACACCAACTAGCCTATAATATTTTTCTCCAGAAAAGGTTTTTTGTTATTGCAATAGATCATAACCTCATACTGTTATATCTCATTAACCAGGTTATCTGCGGTTGAAAAAAAAAATAGCATAAGTTAAATTAGCATTGGTCATTGTGAAAAGAAACACACTGACTTACCTCAGCTTTGTTTTTATCCTTGCTTATGTCTGCTTCTGACTTGTTTGCATTCTTTATGCTTTGATCGGTCTTGTTTGATTTTAAATCAGCTTCCACAGCTCCAACAGGTTTTGTCACCTGCAAATAAATCAAGAAAATGAAAAAAAAAACTCAGAACTATTAGGACATGTTTGATTTGTTTCTAATTTCTTGTTTTCATTTCCTGCTTTCAAAAATAATTAAGGATTTTACAAATCTCCGTATGCATATCTTAGGGTGAATTATAGAATTTTGGAAGACAAGTTATCGACAGACACACAATGGCTTTCACAATTCTTTAAGGATACTGAATTACTGATAGGTACCAGAAAATATAGAAAATCAGACTAATGGAAATACTGTATTAATGATGGAAAGCAAACCTGAATCAAGATGGTAACAGGTCTGGGTACCGAAATTACAAAAAAGAAATGCAGAAAATACAGAAAACAGGAAAATGGCACTGGTCTAGACAGTTCGAGAGTGCTTAGTCTCTTCCAAGGTTCTAGCCAATTTCCAATCTATCTCCCTAAATTTCTACTCCCTTTAAATATAGCCCCTTCTGCTCAATCACACATCCAGTATTCCCCACTGCCAACTCAGCAGTTAATTACATAATGGATACCTCCCCATTTTCTCTCTCCTGGATATGATTCCCTACATCGAAACTCTTCTTTATCTTCACATACACCTTAGTTATTCTAGGTTCCTATCAGATACTCTCTTTCTCCTGTAATGCAAAGGCCATTAAGTTGAAGTCAACATTCCAGGTTTTCTATTTATATTGTTTCAAATTTTATAGCTTTAGCAACTAGCCAGTAGCATTTGCAAACCGAAAGACAGATTATTCAGGAACTTAGCACCAAGTAGGATTAAATCACATATTACAAGCAAATATAAAACTTGATATAAGTGTTCCTTGGTTTCTGTATTTTAATGAAAATAATTAGGATATTTTTGTAGGCTAAATTACAGAGTCCCCAAAAGAAAACATGATTTTTCATTTGAGTCAGCGAAAAATAAATAGTTTCAAAGGGTCTTTAAAAAAGTTATCCTATTGGGTCCAAAATCACCACCCAAAAAAAACTTGAGTCCACAATGGAACTGACAGCCAAAACAGCAAATTGCTGGGCCATGTTGACTTCCATGTCAGCACTGTGAAAATCTTTTACGAATTGGACCCAATTGAATTATTAAAAAAATAAGGAGTATTTAGTTCCTTGAATTGGACCCAAGTGTATTTTCTAAAAATGTTAATAAATCAATGCTTCAAATGACTACATCTGAATGCCTTGGGGCTTACCTTTGTTACGTCTATGAAGAAAACACTAAGAAGTAATAAGGGAAAAATGTCTCACCGGAGGCTCAAATTCAGGCTTACGCAACAATATCTCTTCAAATAAACCTACAAATTTCTCCTTGTGCTGATGAAAGAATAAAACACAGTCAGAACAATTAATAAATGGTTTTGCTACAAAGGAGAGAGAAAAATTGAAGTAAATGTATTTTTTTATGCAAACTCAACATAGGTAGAAAACAATGCACCAAACCAATACAGAGGACATGGTAAATACACATAAACAGCTGTCGACATAAGCACACTTAAGGTGTAGGCAGCATTACCTGGATGTAATCCATCCATCTCAAAACATGTGGCAGTTTTTCCTTGTTCGCATCTGAAAGGTTGATCTGGCAATAAGCAACCACAGAAATCTTGTTATGACTGAAACTTTTTATGTTTGTTCACCTCACTCATTCAAATTAATTCTGTTCTGTTATTAAAATTATAACAGCAGTACAGAACCTTTCTTTAGTACAAAGGAAGATTAAGATAACATTAATCAAACACTATGGCAAGATATATCCTCAACACAAATTGAAAATCTTATAGACATTGATATAACTATGTTAGATGCACAAATCCTGCCAAAACAAGAAAGAGAGAGCAACAGCAATTAAAGACAAAAATTTCCTATCTGACCAACTGTTTTAGTGGGGGGAGGCAGTTTTTTGTTCTGAAAGCATAATTAGTATGAAGATGAATATGAGAATGTGCATACCAGGGAAGAATGAATCACCGAAAACACTATAACATCAGCTTCAGAGGGTCTCAATCCATTGCCTAGGAGCACAGACTTTCCAGACAGTTCATCATTTACTCTCTTGAGATCCTCAAAGCATGCTTCAAGGGCCACAGGGAAAGCTTCAGCAAATGCTACCCACTTCGACATCTAAATATGAAAAATATACAAATCAGTCAGAATAATTCATAGAAAAAGTGCAAAACATGTAAGTTCTAGGGAGGCGGGAGCATATCAATTTAGCTATGAAACATTCAATTTAGGTTCCAAATTTAACATATGATGATTGATGACTAATGCCCAAAACCAATAACTGATTTTTTGTGGATCAAGGGCTTCACTGCATACACAAGTACATTGTATTGTATGACTCCAAAGAAACAGAAGTGTGTAACTGTACTGATACTAACGTCGTAATCAACGCGTAAAATGGTTATGCCAAATTCATGAAAAGTGAATTACCTCCTCATTATCGTGACCGACTCCATGTCCAGATGCCGCTGTTATGTTTAAGTAAAGACTCTTAATATCACCGTCTAAACTACCGGCTGGAATAACATTCTGCAAGCAAAGATAATAGAGCATGAGAATTTGCATAAAATATATTTATCACATTGAAATAGAGAAGTGAGCCAATATTTCTACTATCAACATTTCTAGTTTGATATACTAAAGTAACGAAATCTGGCCTCAAAAGACTTATATATATAAACCAATGAAAATGCAGAGTAGCACATACATGCAATACAGTTGAGTGGTGGTGAATGGAAATGTGTATGGGAAATTTGAAGGACTTACAGGATCCATTGAAAGGTGCTTGCTAAGAGCCAAAACTACAGATTTCTTTCTGCTTCTGCTGTCATGGGCACCCATCTTTGATGAATATTAGTTACTATTATCCTCTTTCCAACTTCAATTTCGCTTTTCTCTCTCTACACACGACACTGTTCCTAAATTACTTCAACACTTCGCAATATCTAGGTTTAGGTTTCTCACTAATTTGTTTGTCATCCATATTGTTCTTTGTTTTTGCCTGCTGCACGAAAACGTTGTCGAATTAGTACCTTTTGATTTCATCAATGGGCCTCTGGAGTATGGTCATCGGACCCAATAACTGATTGCTTGGGCCGAAGACTCATAACATATACTTTCAATTTCTTTTTCAAAAAACGACATGATATTCAAACATGTAAGAGTTATACTTATACCATACCGAGAAATAAGTAACTAATTTTTGCCAACAGGATTGGTATATTTGGTCAATCCTTCCATTCATACTTGTTGTGACTTGGGTTCGATTATCATATCTTTCCTATCAGTAGATAATATATAAATTTCACTATAAATTTTCATAAAAATTAATAGTCTTCCCTGACCTTGCACAGGGACATGCCTTCCCCTAATTTAAACTTTTGGATATCAAAAAAAAAATGATATAATTAATTTTTGGTAGATTGTAAAGAAAGAAAATAATCAACCGGTGTATGAGGAGAGTAATCAAATACTTGAGGATTTTTGCCATGCATAGGTGTGTAAGAGATAACCTGGCACCTTGGTTCCAACCTTTTAGGCAGTGTTTGCTTCGAGTGATTTTGGGAAGATAGAATGCGGGACAGCGGATTTTGACAAGAACAAGTGGTTTTCATCTATGGGTCCTAAAATGCATCATCGATTATTGCTTTAATCCACTATAAAAGAATCGTTTTTATGTTTGAATATGTCTACTGAAAAACGATTTTAAGATAATTTATTTTGTTCTGATTATGAAAAAATCACTTTTGTACAGTAAATTATAAAAAATAATATAAAGTAGTTTGCATTGATTAATAATATTTGTTTGTTAGTTAGTTTTATAAGAGTAAAATGGAAAAAATGTGATTGATTTCAAAATAATCTAATAGTTCTTAAAAAAAAACTTGAAACTTCTAACTTCTCTAAAAATTATTATTTCTTATAAAAACTTTTTTCCCAATAAAATTTTTTTCCCATGATTTAATTAGATTTGTTAAACATATCAAATTAAACTCGAAACAACTTTTTTCGTTGTTTTGGTATAGAATTAGTCTTAACTAAACACTTGAACATGCACTCAATATTAGGTCATTCATGTTGAGCTTATACACATATTTCTTATGCCATCTATTATCTACATTAATCTTGATCGAGTTAGTTGATTCTCAGTCATGGAAGTGATAATGAGAAATAGGGGTGGCAAAACGGGCCAATCCGTCCTGTCATTGACCCCCTTAAAACAGGGCGGGCGCGAGTTGACCCGCTTAAACAAAATGGGTTAGACCTTCTAAGCCGCCCCGTTTAGTGGTGGGTTGGCGGGTTGGTCCGTCAAAAACAAAAAATTAGAAAAATAGGTTGACATGTTGGCGGGTTGACCCGTCAAAAATTAAAAAAAAAATAAAAACAACTATAAAAGATAGAAATTAGATATAAAAAACGAAAATAGGTTGCGCGGGTCAACCCGCACCGCCTCGTCTCCAAACTATATATATAATATATATATATATAATATATATATATATATATATATATATATATATATATATATATGTATGTATTTAGAATAGACTCGCCCCGCCTCTGACCCGCCTTCTTGGTGGGTTAAGCGGGACGGGTCAAAACGGGTTGGTGGGTTGAGAAACCCAACCCAACCCGTCAAAATAGATCGGTTAAACGGGTTGGTCCATCGGATCCAACCCATTTTGCCACCCGTAATGAGAAACATGTATAATACTACAGCTTCCATGCCACCAAACATCTCTAAGAAACAACCCACCTCCTTTGTTAGCATATGTGAACAGCTAAGGTTTGGGATCCAAAATAAAGAAGTTTTAATCAATTCCAAATCCCCCAAACATTAGTAAACTTTCCTCCTCTCTTCTATCAAAACAAAAAAAGGTACCATTAGCATTCTAAGTTATCCTTTCTGGCTTATGGAAGATTTTGGTTCGCGGAAATATTGGGCTTTTGGTCCGTGTCATGCCAGACATATGGAATAAAAAAAAAATTAGTTTGACATGTATCACTGCTGACATGGATTTCTGTCTGTCACGTCAACAGTTAACGTTTGGAGTTGACGACAAGAATCAAAAACAAAAATTTAAAAGTTATAGACATTGAAAGCAAAGCAAATAAAAAATAGGGATTAAAACCAAAATGCCTTATATTTTCGGATATCAAAAACTTCATGAAGCCATCCTTTTTTTTATAATGTGACCGCAAATTTATGATACATGCCATAAACAAACATGTGGATTTGTCTCCATCTATATGGAAGAATTCAATTAATGAACTATCCTCAATGCTCAATTAGCATATGATACCTTCAATGCCATTTTTGCTTTTATTATTTTTAACCCAACCTTCCATTTCTCATTTTTCTAAAGGATGAGGAAGTTGAAGATAAAGGAAGAAAGAAAACATGATAAGGAACGCTATAAGTCAGTAAAAAAATATTATAAACGTGTGAGAAAACATTATAAGCAGTAAGCTCAAATATTACTTCAAAAAACATCTAACATTATAACCTAATGAAAAAACGTTATAAGCTAATGAGAGAAAAAAGTTTACTAAACAGAACTACAAACTTATCCGTTATATTTATTTTGAGTTGGTTGTTATCCTTCAAAGCTTATTGGATGTGATATTGTGAAGCTTTCAATTGATATATTTTTTCTAAAATTTTATTTTTATCACATTTAAAATAATAAATCCTTCATATCTTTGATAAAAAAAACTTGAATGCAATAGGTATTCTCCATATTTTTTAATTAAAAGGAGAAACAAGAAAAAAAAAACATAAAATAACTCAAGACATGAATGAAAGAAAATTGTGCTCTCAATTCAAAAAAAAAAAAAGACAATTGATCATTTCAAACTAAGAAAAATGCAATTGTTAAAAGATTCTTTTAATAATGAAAATGCCCAAAAAAATAATCTTATAACAATATTTATAAAGATATTTTGATCATAAGGAAGAAAAAGGAAAAATTCTCGATAAGAAGTAAACATTAAAAAGAATCGGTTTTCATTTTAAAAAAATAATAGAGAAATGCTTTAGCAATTAAAAAGAAAGGTTTCAAATGAAAATGGTATAATCAATATATTGATAGTCTATTTGATTAAGATTATTCTCACCACAAAAGTCATAAAAACACGACGTCAGACACTTTTTTCAAAAAAAACATGTGAGATAAACTTTTGATTAATATGATTTTGAAATAACATGATTCTATAATAAAAAAAAATCTAAAACTAACATATACTTACAAGATTGAGAATGTGATTTTTTATTTCCTAACAGAATTTTACTTTTTTTATTCTTAATTAGTGTAATCATTATAGGGCAACTCCAATTGAAATAGTGTAAATTGATTTCTATTAAGTTTAAAATTTGTGATATTGTTCAAAAAAAAATTAGACAATTTAAACTCAAATATTTCCCACTTATATACATTTTGATCGAAGCAATTTGGGAATTATTTGTCCCGAAGGAATGCTCCACGGTCACTTGTTAGCAAGAAGAAACAGTTCCTCGTTTTATAATAATACTAGCTGTATACCCGTGTATTCGCACGGGTCGCGCTATGTTACTTACTATAATTTTTTTTAAAAGTAACATTGAAAATTAATCAGTTTTTTTACCTAGGAAATAAGTGAATAAAGTCAATTATATACCAATATTGACATAGTTATAAACCATAGTTATACACACATTATGATTGTAGAAAAATAACTCCACAATCCATACTGTTTTGCCTTCTACTTGAGTTTTCATTTTGAAAATTCAAAACTTATGGCTCAATACTTGCATTTGCTGACAAAAACAATCATAAGAATGGAAATCTTGAACACTCATAAAAAAAACAATGCTAATAACATTGAGTTTCCTAGAACATTTATGCGAGGAAATCCAATTATACACAATGCACGTGAGAATTAACACAGGCTCAATAATCTAATTAGAACTTTCATAAAAAAATAATTTTTTTTACTAATTAGAACATAAAACACAAATTAATAATAAATCAATTATACTATACTAATTAACACATAATTTGCGTGAAGGTAACATCAAAACTTAAATTTTTATGCTATAGTTGTATAGCCGTGCATTCTCATGGATCACACCGTGTTGCTTATTACATTTTTGCTAAAAGTTAATTTTGTAAATTATATATTTTTTTATACCTATAAAAAAAACTGAATATATTAAATCATATACAAATATTCATGTTGTTATAAAGTATAGAAACTGATTTATATAATATTGAAGATAGAAAATTCATAGATCGTTTTGAATTGTATATTTCATAAAGTACATATAAATGTAAATTCATTTTGGTCATCAGAAGGAAATACAAAGAAAAAAGATAAGGACTAAGCTTAATAACACCATTTGCATCAGTAAGTAGTTCTCCCAAAGCAGGAAGTCCAAGTGACAATTGTGCATGCATAAACTGAAAAATAAAATTTCATGCAATTGGAGTTTAAGTCCTGTCAGCAAAATCTTAGTGTAATAATTGTTTAACTACTTAATCAATAATTTATGTTAATAATTTTAAACATAAACTGTTGCATATAAACATGCATATCAGATTCAAATGACAACAAAAAGTTAGATAATATAAGTACTAAAGTATCTGACATAATAAGACAACCTGTCTATGATAACCCATGTGATCTATGAGATCACCTGTGTATGATAACCCATTTGATTAGAAGGGTTATCATAAACGGGTAAGCATAGACGGGTGATCACAGACAGTTTACTACAATTGGGTTGTCATAGACGGGTGAGAATACACAGGTTATATAGGGAAAGTGAAGGAACCTGTCTATGCTGACCCGCCTATAAGATGATCACCCGTCTATGACAACCCAACTGAAGTAAACTGTCTATGATAACACGTCTATGCTCACCCGTCTATGCCCTTCTGATCAGACGGGTTATCATAGATGGGTGGTGATCATGTCACAGAAGGGAGAGAATAGACGTGTGATCATAGACAGTTTACTTCAGTTGGGTTGTCATAGACGGGTGATTATGTCATAGACGGTTGATCACAGAAGGGTAATCATAGATGGGTGATCATAGACGGTTGATAACAGACGTGTGATCATAGACAGTTTACTTCAGCTGGGTTGTCATAGACAGGTGAGCATAGACGGGTGAGAATAGACAGGTTATATAGACGGGTGATCATCTTATAGACAGGTCAGTATAGACAGGTTCCTTCAGTTTCCCTATATAACCTGTCTATTCTCACCCGTCTATGACAACCCAACTGAAGTAAACTGTCTATGATCACACGTCTGTTATCAATCGTCTATGATTACCCTTCTGTCATCAATCGTCTATGACATAATCACCCGTCTATGACAACCCAACTGAAGTAAACTGTCTATGATCACACGTCTATTCTCTCCCTTCTGTGTGATGATCTCCCATCTGTGATAACCCGTCTGATCAGAAGGGCATAGATGGGTGACCATAGACAGTTTACTTCAGTTGGGTTGTCATAGACGATTGAGGACAGAAGGGTAATCATAGACGATTGATAACAGACGTGTGATCATAGACAGTTTACTTCAGTTGGGTTGTCATAGACGGGTGAGAATAGACAGGTTATATAGGGAAACTGAAGGAACCTGTCTATGCTGACCTGTCTATAAGGTGATCATCTTATAGACAGGTCAGCATAGACAGGTTCCTTCAGTTTCCCTATATAACCTGTCTATTCTCACCCGTCTATGACAACCCAACTGAAGTAAACTGTATGATCACACGTCGATGATCACCCGTCTATGCCCTTCTGATCAGACGGGTTATCATAGATGGGTGAGTATAGACGGGTGATCATCTCATAGAAGGGAGAGAATAGACGTGTGATCATAGACAGTTTACTTCTGTTGGGTTGTCATAGACAGGTTATATGGGGAAACTGAATGTAGTCCAGTCATCACCTACTTAAGCATTATTTACTTAGATTTCCTTCCACTAAAAAATATACATGACAACTTTATCACATTGAAAGGAAGTAGTCACATCAATGAGATTCCTTTAATAGGGTTTTCATTATGACTACTGTTAATTCAACCTCTATAAGTAATTTAGATTAGTTACCATTGAGTATCACACATGAAACTGACCACTCTCTCAAATGAAATGCCATTTACAATTTTACATTACACATAATGTTAATCTTTTTGACAAAAAATCTATGTTACTATTCCATTGCAGAGCCATAAAAAATGAACTGCAGTAGCTTTAGTTAGGCCTTTAAAGCAAATGATCGAATACATTATAGGCACAGTCTTAATATAAAAATTCAATATGTAGAATATATAGAAAAACATGTCGTTCTTCCAAAGATTGGTGAGCATAGACGGGTGATCTCATAGATTCCTTCAGAAACTACTGTTAAATCAACCTCTATAAATAAAGCGAATGGTAATAGTGAGGATGATGAAAGTGAATATGACTTTGCTCACCCGTCTATGATAACCCGTCTATGATGCATAGGTAGACACTTATCCAATAACTAATTTAGATATTGCCATATTATTCATTTCATATATTTCGCTAGACAGGAAAAATAAGTAGGAATCATGGGGCAGTCGATAGTGTATTTAAAAAACAAAGGCTTCAAAAAATATGACAACATCACTGCATCAGGTGACGGAAGATAAAAATAAAAAATAGCTAAAAAATATGACAGCAACATTTGCAGGAAGACAATGAAGATCACATACTTGATCAAGAGGCAATAGTAATGGTACCATAGCAATGCAATTCAAACATTTTATTACCATCCTTTATTCCCCCACAAAAAAGATACACTTGGGACAATGGGCAGAATATTACCATGTGAATGTTGAATCTCGTAAATGCTGCATATAATTGAGGCGCTAAAAACATATCCGCCTGCAAATGATGATCAACATGTTAGATTATAAATAGCTACTACATGCAACTTAAAGATGAAAACTATATTCCAACAAAGATACAAACCTAGTGCTTGTTTCTACAGTAATCCTATTAATTTCAAAAAAACGTGTGATCATTGACTATGGAGTTGGATTGCATTCACGTGAGTTGCTAGCCTGCTAAACCAAAAGCATAAGCTGAAAATGTATATAATTCAAAACTTTGTAGCCAAAAAATTTGAAATTATGAAAATGTAATAAGAAGAATGAAAAATAACCTCTTCTCTACTAAGAAAGAACTCTTCCCCATTGAACTCAACAACAGGCATGTAGCCATCTTCATCTTCTAACCCACCCAACTCAACTTTGTTGGCAACACCTTTACCAAAGAATGCATATTGTGATGCATCAAATACTTCACCTTCTGCATATCAGTAAAAAAATGAGTCAAAGACATTTCAACAATTTCCTATAAATGTAACATAGAAAATACAATTTGCACATCTAATATAGAATCTGCATGTGCCAGACCCACCAAAAGAAAATCAAACAAAGAAAAAAAGATAAGATGACCATAATATATTAAAACCAAACTACTCATTATGATGATGGATCACACTTCAATAAGTCCAGGAAAAAAAAGCATAAGAACTGTATTTTAAAAAAGTATGAAAACCCATCTTTAGTGCAAGTAGTCTTGTAATCCACAAATGGAGAAAACATTAATGAAACTAATGTTTTTTTATACCATGGATGGAGGCAGATTTAACTTGTGCAAAAGTTCAAGGAGCAAAATTTGTACTTTGTATATACCTTCATGATTTGAATCAAAGCGGTGTGTTGGTGATGCAGCAGCCGTGGAGGAGTGCAGGCAATAAAGTCATTTCAAACACTCGAAATGATAAAATTCAAATAAGGTAAAGATATAAGCATAAATAGTATTATCATACTTAGCAAACGTATGTGCATTTTAGGTGATTTTTGTTCCAAATCAGGTTCAACACCCAACATGTTCTGCCAGGCAGCAAGTGTTGGCAGCAATAAAACCTCACATGGGAAGCATAAAACATTAGAGTTAGCTCTATACCATGTGGACGAATAAAATGTACAACCACAAATAATAAAAATTGGCATTACCCATAAAGAGGAAATTTCTCGAACACCTCACGTGCATTATTTAGAACCAACACAATTTTCACAAACAACTTTAGAATCAAACCCCATTTTCAGAATGAATTAAAAAATAATATAAATAAAGCATAAAGAAATGGTTATACATGTTTGAAGTTTTCACACACAGGTGGAACCTTTTGGGCAATGGAGAAAATGAAATAATTTTTAAAAAAAATAATCTGGATATGATCAACTTAAGCATTACGCTTGACATATCCCATATTTGCACAAATGATCAACTTAGCGGGAAAAAAAAACTCGACCTTTTAAATGGAAAGGAGAAACACATAAAAATATAAACTTACTGACATGATCTTTGCAATGCTAACTTTTCACAATGTTATCATTAGTTTAGTGTTGAGAGTAATAGAGAGGCAAGAGACATAAAAAAAATAAAGAAGCTATTACAATTAGTTATGGGCAAATCTACTCAAACAATGCATCATGCAGTTTCTCTATGCAGACACAACCAATTAGAGGTATTGAATGAATTTATATGGATGAATACCTGTGACCGTGGTTCTCCCCAATTTATATAGATGAATTTATATAGCTGATGCTGCTGCTGGCTTTGGCGGCAAATTGAAAACATGTTAAGCTACAAAGTCAAATCAAATTACTTTAAGTCTATATTAAACCAAATCAAAGAAGCCAAATACCTGAGCTAGAACAACAAAATCATACCTAAACCCAATTTGGAATTCGAACCCCAGGAATAGGGACCTCTTGATCATATTTGATTATTTAATAAGCTTCATTTGTTTACAGTTAGAAAGGATAAACATTTGTCAAGAATTGATCTAACATGAGCTATATACCACCATATAACTGGACAACAGAAGCAAAATGTAAGAAAGACCGAACAGGGAAAAAAATATTAGAGCAGAGGATAGTGGATTCTGGCAAATGAAGGTGGCTCGCGGTGGATCTCTCTCAGATAGGAGGACCAACGACTGAGGAGACTGCGAGCGGTGGTACTGCGTGGTGACGACATAGCTTTCGGCGGTTCCTGGCAGTGGTGAGTGGGGGTTGCTCTGCTGGTGAGGGAGAACGGTGTGCTTCTGGTAAACCTGCAAGAAGAAAGGTGTGTTGGGTAAGGAGAGAAGGGTCGGAGGAGAGAAAGAGAGATGGAATAAGAGCGTTCTATTTTGCTTGCGTAGAAGAAATGAAAAAAGAGAGAAGGACACGCGGCGATAGCTGAGATGTGATTTCAAAAAACCGAAACGGACCAAATTGCCCATAAAAGGGACACGTGGCAAAGTCTTAAAATGGGGCAATTTTGATATTTCACCAGGCTAAGAAATTTATATATAGATAGTAGACTAGTATACACTAGTGGGTAGAAATATAGGTAGATAGGCAGCAAAGATTGACGAGAAATTGCAATGCTGTAAAGACTTCAAATGCAAGAATTGACCAATACACAATCACAAAGGCTGTGAGATTCTCTTCCACTCTGATTTTGGAAGTCGCAAATGCTTTTATTATTTAAATAAAAGGCACCTAACGGCACCAGATTTTTGACGTTTACTGCTTGGCCCTTATGATCATCTTTATTGCTCTGACATTCTTCCCAATTTTGTCTTCCTCTCCCCACTTACCGCGCTTCCGCATAAAGACCATTATAACCGGTTAGAATCTGGGATTTGTGAGACCATTCGGCCAGACTAAACACATTTGATTTTATTTGGGACATCATTTTATGACCCTAACCCGGCTTTATATGGGTAACAGGCTTATTTGAACTGGTCCATGACATTTTTTATTTCATTTAAAAATTAAATCTATCTTGTGAAACTTTGTTCGTCTTCACTAACATGATATGAAACGAGTGATAGGTATTTGGATCCCTTAAGCATATAATCACGGGTTCGATTTCTAACCGGTATATATGAAAAAAAAATTGTTAGAAAAGAATAATCCCTTAAATGAACCTTAATTTTCTTTTGGGATTAGTCTCTATAATTACGATCCAAAAATATCCACGGTTAGACCAAAAAACTTTGTTCATCTTGTTTTCATTACCTTTCATTTAAATTAAATATGAGAAAAGAAAATGATGCCGTATTGGGTATAGTTTTTTTTTTTTTTTCTCTTAAACTAATCACAGGACATGTCCGGGCAAAACAAGATGAACAAAGTTTTTTTTTTTCCTCTTAAACTAATCACAGGACATGTCCGGGCAGCACTTAAATATAGTGCCCTTCCCAATCCCAAATTCCCAAGTTTAATGATATTAATATTATGAGTCTGTTTGATAAAATTAGTTGTTAGAGGATATGCTAGCGGATAACTTATAACGGATAGCAGATGAGGTAGTTGATAACGGATAGTCGATGAAGTAGCTTATTTTGTGTCGAAGTGTTTGGTAAAATTAGAAGTTAAACTAGCTGAAAAATATAAAATGACATAAAAAGATATCTTCATTAATGATTTTACATAAAAGAGAGAGAAGAGAATAAATGTAAAATTAAATTAAGATAATAAGGATAAAAGTGAAGAAAAAAAATATGAAACGCTATAAGGTATAAGCTCAAATGCTACTTGAAGTAGCGTCTGGAAAAAAACGCTATAAGTTCGTGAAAAAACGCTATTATTTGTGACAACGACATTTGTCAAATGGGGCTACTTTCTCATCAGCTATAAGCTCGTACGAGGGATGTGCCAAACAGGCTCTACAGTGCGTTCAAGGAAAGTGATTTATGTAGAATTGATTATGTATAATTGATTTTAATAC
The DNA here is from genome assembly GCA_039655645.1 of Ammopiptanthus mongolicus. Classification (NCBI taxonomy): domain Eukaryota; kingdom Viridiplantae; phylum Streptophyta; class Magnoliopsida; order Fabales; family Fabaceae; genus Ammopiptanthus; species Ammopiptanthus mongolicus. The sequence continues at coordinate 19,786,304 of CM077345.1, forward strand.
AATTGAGTTTGAAGTGAAATGATTTATGTTAGGATGTTTTCATCTTTAAAGTAAGTTTAATGTAAAACTTAGTGTAAATTTTTCAATTCAATGTAGAAGCTACAAATTGTAGCTTCTATTAGAATCATGTTTGAAGGTAAAATCAATTTTATCATACCGTAACGAAACACCTCTGTTTTTACCAAAATCACGTTTGACAGGAGCAGAAACACTTCTGGTGTCTCTTGAATTGGAACCAAACATACACTCTTTGGTTTCACTGTAGAAAGTACCAGAATTGCGTTTGTCCCCTGTCAAACGTGATTTTAGTAAAGTTTGAGGTGTTTGGTTATTGTCAGACAAAATTAATTTTGCATTCAAACATGATTCTGGTAGAAGCTACAGAAAGTAGCTTTTGCGTTGGGTTAAAATTTTTATACTAAGTTTTACATTAAAATTGTTTTCAAAATAAAAACATTCAAACATAAATCACTTCAAACTCAATTGTAACTAAATCGTTTTTACAAAATTAATATCATTCAAAATCATGTTTATCAAACGTTCATCCAAATACACTTTTAATTAAGTGTTTATTCAATAATTTTTTTGAAATATGTTAAAAATAGTTTATTTTCATAAATTTATCTGATAAACTTATTGTAATATACTTAAAAAAACTTATAAAAATGTTATAAACTATTTTATCAATTATTTCCTTAAGTTTTTATCCTAAGCCAGCCTAAGCCAGCCCTTTTTGTCACATCTCCAGAAAGTCGTATTAACCAAACTTTTTTCAATCAATTATATGTTGTTTTTGTCGAAATTAGGGTATCCTTCGGCAACAGTGGAAATTAATCACACAAAGAAATTGGAATCTATTTAAGGGGTTATTCTCTTCTAACAGAAGTTTTTTCATATGTATCAGTTAGAGATCGAACCCTTAATCATATGATTAAGAGACCTAAATACCTATCACTCGTGCCACACCATCAAGGTAAATATAAGTTGTTTTGGGCGGATTACTTCTCGTTGTTATTTGAAATTGAGGCGGCCATATACACGTATTGAGCGTCAATTTAAGTTTGTAATTTTTTGGTGTAAAGTTTGTAATTTATTTTATTAATAGATTATTAAATTAATATTTTAATCCATACAATTTTATTAAATTTTTAAACAGATTTTTATAGTTTAAATTTTTTTGCCTTGTAAGCAGTGTCTTTAATTGGAAAATTAAGAGCAACTCCGATGAGAACTGTTTAACTAGTTCTTAAAATTAAGGACACATTCTTATTAGATTGCATCATTAGAGCCAATTGATGTGGATACCACATGTAACTAGTTGCTTATTTAAAGTATAAGAAATTAATTAAAAATGTTTAAACTGTAAAAACTTATTTAAAAATTCAATAAAAAATAATTTAACCTTGATATATGTGGTTGTGATCTCTTCTTTTCACTCCTTTTCTCTCATTCTCATTTTCTTTGTTTCCAGTTTCTTGTTTTCATGTTATGTTTTCAGAAATAATTATAAAAATACCACCTTATTTTCATTCTGTTTATTGTTTAAAAAATTTATACAGAAAATTATTGAAAACAGTTTTTTATTATTTTCACTGTTTTCTCTATACAAATCATTAGAAATATGAAATAGAATGAAAATAAAATGACATTTTTATAATCTAAAACTAGAAAATAAAAACAGAAAATCGGAAACCAAACAAACAACATAAGTGTGAAATATAATGCACGTGATGAATACCTGCTCCCATGGAAGGAGCAACTGAAGAAACTCGATGAAATACGGAATTCAGTTGAGTGTCTTATTCTGTTGGTTGCAGAATAAGCCCCATTGCGGGTTGAGATAGGATCATAGGAGTCAAACACAGATAGCGCCACAAAAATAGTGCCAGAGTGCGAGCATGCATATAACTACAAAGTCATGTTTGCTAAATGGAACTCACGGGTTTCTTCTCATCATCCGATCTTGTCCCTTCACATCTAACTGACTGCCTTGCCGATTAAGGTTATGCACAGTGCAAAACCAAATGAGGTTGGACATATCCCGCAATGCTTTAGACTTTAGACTCTGCCTTGCAGATTCATCAGACTTTTACCTTCTCCTTCACCTCTTCAAACTACACTTCCTACACCTACACCTTAAAGAAAAAAAAATTGCCCATTAATTAGGCTAAGATCATCTAAGAAATTAACCAATTTTGATTTCTTCTGTTTTAGGTTTCTATTCCACCTGTTTTGAGCATTTTCAGGTGAAATGGCTTGTCCATTGTCACAATATGTAATGGCTTTGACGACTTTGATGTTTAGCACTTTGGTGCCACCATAATTAGGTTGATTTGCAACGAACTTGTTCATACGACCACTGTGGAAAAACAATAAGAAAATTCTAATTATTATTATTTACGAACATATTTCACCAGTAGACGCAACATGTCAACTTGAGTCATGAATATATTTTAATTTTTAGTTGCAGAGGTGATTATATAACTGATTGAATAATTATTGACTTGTATTTGATCTATTTATATTGTTTTAAATAATTTCTCTTTTATATGAAAATACAAATATTTCTTATGATTTTTTTTGACTAAAATGAATTTCTGATGAATTTATTTAAGATGCATAGGATTGGATATTTTATTTTTATTGCCATCAGGTAGTATTATATCAGTTTGATGCATCTTGATCCCGGAATTTAAAAGAATTTTTCTTACGGTCTGTATTATTGCCATACAAGTATTTGAATAAGTGTTTGAGGACTGTTTCTAAAACAACCCATGAGTTATGGGATTGGAGATTCTTATATCATATGTAGGATAACAATTAGAAGTTATTTTTAAAAAAATATTTTATTTTTGTGCTGAAAAACAAGATATTTTAATGGAATAAAGTAGTATGTACCGACATTTACTAACATTTTGACACTTGTATTTTTATTTTAATAATTAAAAGAGAGAAACAACGATAATGTGATTTGCCAAAATATCATTGAATGTTCATGTAAAACTTTTATAACAATTAAATTCTATTTTAATTTTAGTTATTCATGTTTTGTTTGATAATCAAAGTTGGGACTGAGATCCGTAATTAATAATCATCGTGCAACATCTCTTTAATTATTAGTTATTATACACCATTTATTTTTTTTACTTTAATTTTGATATTATAAAAAAATTTTACACTGTCAAACAATCACATATCACTCTCATATATATTTTAAAGATAGTTACTCATAAAAGATTTAATTAGTATCCACTGGTAGTATGTGTTTGGATTAGCTATGAAAAATTGACTATTTAGTAATCGATTATTGTTATAATCGATTATGATAGAATTAGTTTTATGTTCGGATGTGTTTGTTGAAAACCGATTTTAAAATAATCTATTTCATTTGAATTATGTAACAAAATCACTTTTATTTAGGCTTAATTACATTTTTCATCCCTCAACTTTTTCAATTGTGCGATATTTGGTCCTTTAAAGATTTAAATTGCATATTTAGACCTCTAATTTGTGAAATTTTGCAAAACCAGTCCTTCTGGGGACCAAAATAAAGGTTTTCATTGTACAATTGAAAAATTGAGGGCCGAAAAGTGCAATTAACCCTATAATTTAATAATATTTGTTTGGTAATTAGTATTGTAAGGTGAAATGGGAACAATCTTACTAGTTGCAAAATAATCTAACAACTTTTTAAATAAGCTTCACATAAAAATTGTTATTTTGGAATTTAATCAGTTTACGCAAACATATCAGTTTCTACTGAAAAACAGCTTTTATCATGAAAAACAGTTGTTTGGTGAGATTTAACACTACAAGAAAACACGTGGATACCGACGTCCTTTTTACCGAAGGCTGTATGGCCTTCGGTAACTTCATCATTTACGACGGCTTCGATCGTCAACAAGTCGCAAATTAATACTTAACCAACTTACCGATGACCTGGCCCGTCGGTAATGGAAATAAACATTACCATGGGGCAAGTCATCGGTAGTCCCGTTAGTAAAATTGGTGCAATAATTAGGCGCAAAATTGCTCCATCGAGTTACTGACGGCTCTACCCCGCGGTACTATTTATTTTCGTTACTGACGACCTTGCTCGTCGGCATGCGTCGCTTAATATTACGAGACACAACGTCTCTTTTTTGAGTTACCAATGGCTTTGCCCGTCGATGATTCATCGGTGATGTTTTTCTTTTTTACTTACTTGAAGGTCTTGGTCATCGGTAACGTATTAAAAGTCGTCGGAAAGTTTCAATTAAGGGTTGCAAACAGCTCCCCCTTCACTTTCACTTTCATTTTCTCATCTCCTCTAAATTGCTCCCCCATTTCTCTAAACTGCTCCCACCAGAATGGGCACCACCGCAGCCACTCGAACGGCCACCGAAGCTTCCTCCTCACATTCACGCAGACTCATCTGCCCCAGCCATCACCGCAAGTTTGTGGTTAGTTCCTGTCTCTCTCCCCACTATGCGAACTCTCTGGTTGGGGTTGTATTGTTAGTTCCTCCATTCTTTTTGTAGATTCAAAATGCTCTCCCTATGTTAAATTTTCTATTTATTGATTTTTGTTTAAAAAAATGCTCAAAATGCTTAGTAATGTTGTTTCTAGGCATTCTGATCATTTGAAAATGCCGTTTGTACATTCAAAAATCCTCCATATGCTCTTTGTTTGTAGATTTCTGTTTAAAAAAAAAAGGCATTCACGGTCGATTTAGGCATTCACATTCAAAATTAAGCATTCACATTATTAGTTCCTCAAAATGCTCTCAGTTTGTGGATTTTTTGAAACATGTTACTAAAAAAGTGCTCTCTGTTCTATTGCATTGCAACTGCGAAATTAAGCTTTCGGGTCTGTTTCTCCCCAATCCCTCTCGGTCTTTCTCAGTCCACAATCTAGGTAAGTTTTTTTTTTATTTGTTTTTTAAGAATAGTCATTGATTGTTTTTGGATGGTTTTTTTTGGTGATTTGTTTCTGATTCTGTTTCCAAGTTCTTGGTTTTGTATTGTAAATGGATTTTAATTCTGTTTATAATAATTGATTTTTGTATAATTTTGATTTGTTTTAATCTAAAAAAATTTCTGAGAACAAACTTGTGTTGTTGATTTTTGTATGAATAAATTGTTAAGACTAATCTGAAATCTGGTTTTGTGTTGCTGAGATAAAATGCATGAAAGTAATATGTGAACATGCCTACTTTGATTTTGGTTCCCTCTTAATTGCTCACTATTTATTTGATGATTGTTTCAACTTTTTGTAGCTTATAAAAAAAACTTTATATTTTTGTAGTTATATTTTATTTATTACCAATTAAATTTAAATTAACTAATTAAGAATTAAAATAAAATAATCAAATAATTAAAATTAAATGATAAAAAAATAATAATAATAATAATAATAATAATAATAATAATAATAATAATAATAAAAATAATTCAAATAGGAACACTTATTATAGAATAAAAATTCCTCTTAATACTTATATTTGTGTTAAGCCTCATAAAACTTAACTAATAACAATTAAAATGAAATAATCCAATAACTTAAATAATAATAATTCGAATAGGAACACTTATTGTAGAATAAAATTTTCTCTTAACACTTATATTTGTGTTAATGTACTTATAATGAAAAATTAATTATCGATATAAACTTAAGTTAGAAACCTGAACATAATAAAAATAAAAAGCGGCCCATGCGGTGGCGCTAGAGGTGGGCATAGGTCGGATTGGGTGAGTTTTTGTGCATTTAAAGACCCAACCCAATCAAATAAATATGGGTTGGGTTAGATCGGTTTCTTCGAAAATTTTCATGTAACCCAAACCAACCCCACCCAACCCCATACGGGTTGGTTTGGGTCGGCTAATCGGGTTTGGTAGTAAATTATTTTGTTTTATCAAAAGCAAATAATGGGGGAAAAATTGGGAAGAAAAATACTACCAATGCATTAATTTGAACTTCCAAATACAAAATGAAGCATACAACTTTAATTTGGAGCACAAAATCCTTCAAAATTAAACAAACAAGTGAAATAAAAAAATAATAATAATGTCTTCAAACAATTCCTAAACAATTTCACTGACTATGACTTCAAACTATTTCTGCATGTCTTCAAACTATTTCTGCTCATGTAACCAAAAAATGCTCACTCCAATTTAGACGGCTGAGTATTAAAGAAGAGTCATCAACTTCAAGATAGAAGAGTCACTCCACGCTCCAGTAGTTGGGCTTATAATATTCCTCTCAATATGTGGGTTGGGTTGGGTTGAGTGGGTTTACAATCTTTGGACCCAACATCCAACCCATAAGCTATGGGTCTACTTATTTAGAAACCAACCCAACCCAATGACCAGAACCAACCCAGTATTTGTGGGTTGGGTTAGATTGGGTACACCGGGTTCGCGGGTCGACCCGTACCCATGCCCACCCCTAGGTGGCGCGACTCGTTCGGTGGTGGCTGTGTCAGAACATATTGAAAGTGGTTGGGCAGCGACTCGTGCGACATGACGAGACTAAATGAATAAAATTTAAAAATTATGTAATTCAATAAGGTACAAATAATATATATATATATATATATATATAGAGAGAGAGAGAGAGAGAGAGAGAGAGAGAGAGAGAGAGAGAGAGAGAAAGAGAGAGAGAGAGAGAGAGAGAGAGATAGATAGAGGTAGATAGATAGACATGAGTGGGAATCCAGTTACTCAAAGAATAACTTTAAAAGAGTTACTTCAAATCTTCACCCTTCATTTTATTATAATCCAATGGAAGTTAAGTGATTTCGTTAATAAATTAATGTAGGCCATTTGATTACAATAGAACGAGGAACAACGATTTGGAGTAACTCTTTTAAAGTTACTTTTGGAATAACTTGATCCTCACTATATATAATTGTAATAAAATAAATAAAAAGTAACCCAATGTAACATTATTATTCCCGAGAGTGTCATCTCGGGACTTGCAAGTTTACAAATTAGTTGTTTCGGAAGTTTATTCTAATATTTACTCAATGTTCAAACATGACATTCGCATTGTATTTAATAATCTTATGTTTTATTTTATTTTAGTCAGGGTAGTGGATACCACAAGACATCTGAGACAATTGCCTTAGGCCCTAAATTCTCACTCATTATTGTTGCACGTTATTGTTAGTCAGTATTGACCATTTCCAAAGTTATTAGCTAACCATTATTGTTTTAACTCATTATTATTCTCATTGTTGCTAATTACTATTGACCATTTCCAAAGTTAACTAGCAATTATATTTTGCTATCCATTTATTTTATAAAACTTCAATATTTTCTCTTTAATTTTTGTTAGCTCTATCATCTTTTTCGCTCCTTTTCTCATTATTTTCATATTCATTTGAATTGTGTTCTTATAGAGGATAATTGATATTGATGATCTTGATTTATTTCAGAACTAAAAATATTGAGAGAAGTGTTAACGAAAGAAATTAATACTCCAATAGATGTATTAAGCTATATAAAAACTAAAAAGATGTATTCATCTCCGAATGTATGCATTGATTATAGAATAATATTCACAATATCTGTAACGATAACTACTATTGAAAGAAGTTTTTCAAAATTAAATTTGTTTAAATCTTACTTGAGATCAATAAAATTATAAGATAGATTGAATAAATTAGCTCTATTAACTATTGAGAATGAGATGTTAAAATTACTTAATTATAAAACTTTTATTAAATGATTTCGCAACTCATAAATAAACAAGAATAATATGGGGATAGATGATTTACATTACATTAAATCTCTTTAATATTTGTTTGCGTAAGGCCCCACAATCTCAAACCCTACCCATGGTCATCCAAGTTAAATCAAACACCATTTTCACAATGTTGGGGTAAATTTAGGAACTCTTCCGTCCTGAGTTGTAGAATTGAACTTATTGTTATTCAGATAAATGGGATATTCAGAAACTACAGTGGTTGCTGGGTGAGAAAGAGAAGGGGACCCCTGCATTTGCTAAATGAAATTTAAGAAAGCATGAAAAGATCTGCCCCCCTTTAGATTTCTGCGCACTCCTGCACTGTTCCACACCACGCCATTCATCCTCCACCATCTCTCTCCCTTTTTCTTTAATTGCACCACCCACCACAGCCACCTACTAGCCTTTATTGCTTTTCTTTTTCTTTCCTGCACAGAACGGTCTTGCACCCAGCTAACTTTCACTCTAAAGTCTTAAAAGAAAAAATGCCCTTTCGCTTTTCCTATATTCCTTGAGGACCCCATTTGAAATTAAACTCACATGCCATCCACAACACAAGTTTTGGTATCGCTTGGTAGATTAGTACCTCTGATGATTAGTTAAGGATGATCTTTCTCATGGATTGAAAATCTTGTTTTCCGTTGTGACATACATCTTAAATCAGCAGCAAAGTTCATTCTACTCAATCAAATTAAATGCTTCTATCAGTCAACTAGGTTACATATTCCACTTTATGGTAGTCTTTCAATTTTGAAGAAAACTACATGCGTTGTCGTTGTTGTTCAAGACCCTAAAGGTTGAATTTTGTCATTTAGGGGCCAATCAGTAAAATATAATCAACAAAGTATAATAATGCATGCTATAACTTTGACGACCTCTTGCTAGGTTTTTTTGGGGTCATCTTTCTTTTTTCTTTTTTGGTAAGGAGAAGGATATCTTTCAATCAATAATCAAAGATTAATCTCTTTCGAGATATAAAAATAATGAGAGTAAATTTTGTCTCTTTCAATAAAATATTTGTCATACACATAATAAGAATTGAACCCTAACAACATGCTTAAAACATCTACCTATATTCTTTCCTTTACATAAGATAATCATGTATACGGTATTAACTTGAGTGTTTTAAATTATGTAAGTTACATTTGAAAAGGGACTGGAGATAAAATTGAAGAGTCGCTGCCCAAAAAGCTATCAAAATTGAATAAATTGAATGAAACGTTTCTTTCATTACGCATAAATACTCCACAACATGCACTCAAGGTTTAATGCAGACATTGATTATAGTTTTATAGACTATAGATCCAGGAAATTTTGGATAAAAATATTGAATTGAGTTGTCATAATAACAATGCTTTTTATTGAGGAAAAAAAAACTTCACAATTTTGCAGAAAGCATACAACTGTTTTTTGGCCAATAAGGTTTTGTTTGTTTAACCTTAAAAGAGTGATTCTTAGAAATATTTTTGACAGAAAATTTGTGAATTCAATTTCTAATAAAAGTTGATTTTTTTAGATAAACATTTTTAATAAAAGCTAAACCTGGTGTCAAAAAATAAAATAAAAGGTAAACTAAATAAGCATATAAATGTTAGAAGTAATTTTTTTATAAAAATACTTTTTCTTGAAAAGTACTAATTATAATGAAACGGTTCGAAATTATTGTTTTTAAGTTTTTAAATATAATTAACTAATATATTTGAGACAAACGGACAAAATTTTGTGAATTACCTTAGCTAAACTTTTTTTTTTTTCCCAACCTTGAGCAAAATAAGTAAGTGTTACCCATAAAAAAAAAAGTAATCAATGGTTACATTTAAATGCTTAATAGAAAACTTAATCAAATGCAATCACGTGCAAGGTTTTTTTTAAAAAAAAAAAAAGAAGAAGAAGAAAAAATACTGAGATTAAAGTTGGTGTATACAATAACATAACACTACACGATTTATGCGCAGAACATGATAAAGAAAAAAACAAAGAAATGTCTCTGTTTTACACCAATGATTTCCACCTAGAAAATTTTAAAATCATAGGCAATTTGCAATTGCTGTCTTTAAGCTTTCAATTAATCAATTAAGTAAAACGAAAAAAAGACCGTCAAAGTAAAAGGTAATTATGCAAAGACGGAAGGGGCAGTCATGGGAATCTGTATTGCCAGGTAATCGATCCACGTCAAAAGAATAACTGAGCAATATGACGTGCCTGACACGTAGGACCCACAACCCCTCATGCGTCTCGCCAAGTGGCACAGTCCCAATTTATTTTCCCTATCTACCTTCCGGGGACCTCTTTTTTGCCGTTAATAAAGACTAAACACAAAAGCACACAGAGACACACAGTATACAGAGAGAGAAAGAGAAACACTTCTAGAGAGAGATAAAATAGGAGAGAGAAGTAATTATACACTGCGTTTCAGCTCCGGCGAGTAACTTCCGGTCACTCTCGCCGGAAAAAACTGTTCCTTCGTGTTCCACACTCTCTTCTCTTACCCATTCCACTTTCAAATCTAGCCGTTACAACATAAAAAAACCGCATTTTTTTGTTTTTTGTTTTTTCCGTTTGGTTCCAGAAAGTCCTTACTGTGAAGTTGGGTTTCGACTTTTTCGTTTTGACAGTGTAAATTCGGAGTCTTTAACCCTCTCGTGTTGTTTTTCTGAGCTCAATTTCAAATGGGTATGTAGTTTACTAAAAATGCTTGCATTTTTCAACATGAGAGTTTTTATTCTCTGCTTCTTCTCTCTGTTTCTTCTCGTGGTCGCAACCGCAGTGAGCCCGTCTTTAAACGACGACGTTTTGGGGCTGATTGTGTTCAAAGCTGACATACAAGATCCGAAGGGAAAGCTTTCATCTTGGAACGAAGATGATGAGAGTGCTTGTGGTGGTAGTTGGGTTGGTGTGAAGTGCAACCCTAGATCCAACAGGGTGGTTGAGGTTAACCTTGATGGGTTCTTTCTCTCTGGAAAGATAGGTAGAGGTTTGTTACGGTTACAGTTTCTACGAAAGCTTACTCTTTCTAGGAACAATCTCACTGGTGGCATTAGCCCCAACATTGCTCGAATCGATGGCCTACGGGTCATCGATTTGAGCGATAATAATCTTTCGGGGGAGGTTCCTGATGAGTTTTTCAAACAATGTGGGTCCCTGAGGACTGTTTCTTTAAGGAGGAACAAGTTTTCTGGGAAGATTCCCTCTAGTTTGGGGTCATGTTCAGCTCTTGGTTCCATTGACCTTTCGTTTAACCAGTTTTCGGGTTCGGTTCCTTCGGGGATTTGGACTTTGAGTGGACTAAGGTCTATGGATTTGTCTGGTAATTTGTTGGAGGGTGAGATTCCAAAAGGGGTTGAAGTATTGAAGAATTTGAGAAGCATTAGCTTAGCGAAGAATCAGTTTTCTGGGGAGGTTCCAACTGGGTTTGGAAGTTGCTTGCTTTTGAGATCTATTGATTTCAGTGAGAATTCCTTTTCTGGTAGCATACCTGGGGATTTGAAGGAACTCACATTGTGTAATTATCTTAGTTTAAGTGGAAATGCTTTCTCAGGAGAGATTCCTGAGTGGATTGGAGAGATGAAAGGCCTTGAGACATTGGACCTCTCATGGAATAGATTTTCTGGTCAGGTGCCAGTTTCTATGGGAAATCTTTGGTCATTGAAGATGTTGAATTTTTCTGCAAACGGTTTCACCGGTAATCTGCCGGAGTCTATGGCGAATTTGACAAACCTTTTGGCCTTGGATGTCAGTCAGAATTCGATGTCCGGAGATCTTCCGTCATGGATTTTCAAGTCGGATTTGGAGAAGGTTTTAGTATCACAAAACAGACTGAGTGGTGGCATGAAAAGCCCTTTTTATTCCTTGAATGAAGTTGCGGTTCAAAATATTCAAATTCTGGATTTATCTGACAATGCATTTTCTGGTGAAATCACATCTGGTATTGCAGGTCTAAGCAGCTTGAAGTTTTTGAATCTATCAGATAACTCTCTAAGAGGTCCTATACCAGCTGCAATTGGTGAATTAAAAACAATAGAAAGTCTTGATTTGAGTGGTAATAACCTAAGTGGACGCATACCTTGGGAAATAGGAGGAGCCATGTCGTTGAAAGAACTGAGATTGGAAAATAACTCCCTTGCTGGTAAAATTCCATCCTCAATTGAGAACTGCTCTTCGTTATCAACATTGTAAGTTCCCTTTTCCCTGCCCCATGTTTTATTTTGGCATTTTATACATATGCTTATATTTACAAAAGGTAATTTAAGGTTGCTCAATTTAAATTTAAGTTTCATTAGATAGATTTCCCTACTTAGCTTGTTGTTGTTGTTCACCTGATGGATTTAGCTAATCTGCATGCAGTATATTTGGTGAAAATGTGTTTAACTTACCTTAATTTACTTAGATACATTTAAATTGAAGCCAACGTGTCTGTTCATGGTTGATATGCCCCTGATGGTGATTTTTCTTTGTGCTCACCATTATTCGATTTTTATTGAGAAGAGTTCCTCATTATAATAAAATATATATAAGACAACTGAATGACTCAACTTTGATTTAGTCTGATATGCAGTTTTGTTATTTTGTCATAAACATGCATAATGGAATGGTTATGCATTATTTCTTCAGCGTATAATGATGTTGAGTTCAATTATTTTATGACTTTAAAGTTTATACCAATGCAGTCTCATGCATTGCTATTTTTCCCTTAATAGGCGATATCATCTAGCTTTTTTTGTCCTGATTAAATTTTTTAACAATAAATGCAGTAAGATCCTACATGCTTTTTCCTTTTTTTAATGGCACTGATCCCCCCTTTTCCATTTTTTTGTTGATTCCACAGGATTCTGTCTCGGAACAGACTGAATGGCTCGATACCTGCAGCAGTTGCAAAACTTACCAGCCTGCAAACTGTGGACTTATCATTTAACAACCTTACTGGAAACCTTCCCAAGCAATTGGCCAACCTTCCCAATCTTCTTTCCTTCAATTTATCTCACAACAACCTTCAAGGTGAATTGCCTGCTGGTGGCTTCTTCAACACCATCTCACCTTCGTCTGTTTCTGGCAATCCATCTCTTTGTGGCTCTGCAGTAAACAAATCTTGCCCTGCTGTCCTCCCAAAGCCTATTGTTCTAAATCCCAACACCACTACTGACTCTGGCTCAGGTTTACTGCCTCCGAATTTGGGTCACAAAAGAATCATTCTCAGCATTTCTGCACTCATTGCCATTGGTGCAGCTGCTGTCATTTTAATTGGTGTCATTAGCATCACCGTTCTCAATCTTCGTGTTCGGTCTTCTGCATCCCGATCCCCTGCTGCCCTCACGTTTTCTGCAGGGGATGAATTCAGCCACTCCCCAACTACTGATGCCAACTCTGGCAAGCTTGTCATGTTTTCAGGTGAGCCTGATTTCAGCTCTGGAGCACATGCTTTGCTTAATAAGGATTGTGAACTTGGGCGTGGAGGGTTTGGGGCAGTGTACCAAACGGTTCTAAGAGATGGGCGCTCAGTAGCTATAAAGAAGCTCACTGTATCAAGCCTTGTCAAGTCTCAAGAAGAATTTGAAAGAGAAGTGAAGAAATTAGGAAAAGTCAGGCACCAAAATCTTGTGGAACTTGAAGGTTATTATTGGACTCCATCACTGCAGCTCCTCATATACGAGTATGTCTCCGGTGGTAGTCTGTATAAGCATCTCCATGAAGGATCAGGTGGAAACTTCCTATCATGGAACGAGAGGTTTAACGTGATTCTCGGGACAGCAAAGGCCTTGGCTCACTTGCACCACTCCAACGTGATTCACTATAACATCAAGTCAACCAATGTCCTTATTGATGGCTATGGCGAACCTAAAGTAGGGGATTATGGTCTAGCAAGGCTGTTACCAATGCTCGACCGATATGTTTTGAGCAGCAAAATTCAAAGCGCACTTGGGTACATGGCACCAGAGTTTGCCTGCAAAACGGTGAAAATAACTGAGAAATGTGATGTTTATGGATTTGGAGTTTTGGTTTTGGAGATTGTTACAGGGAAGAGGCCGGTCGAATATATGGAGGATGATGTGGTGGTACTTTGTGACATGGTGAGAGGAACTTTGGAAGAAGGCAGGGTTGAGGAATGCATTGATGAGAGGCTCCAAGGGAAGTTCCCAGCAGAAGAGGCTATTCCTGTGATGAAGCTTGGCTTAATATGTACCTCACAAGTTCCATCTAATAGGCCTGACATGGGAGAGGTAGTTAATATACTGGAGCTAATAAGATGCCCCTCAGAAGGACAAGAGGAGTTGGGATGAGTTAACTTGCATTCTGATACATAATGGCTTATCCGGCGAAGAAGAATCCGGTTTTATTAATTAGAGAGAGAGAGAGAGAGAAATTAATTGTTGAAACTAGTTTCTAGCTTGTTTTGAAGATTTTTTTTTTATATGCTGCTGCTGCTACACCTAGGAGGATGCCGGATTCCTTTTCACCGGGGTTCCATTTTAGGACCCCTTTGAAAATTGTTGCTCAATTACTGATGTTTAATATTTCTATCTGTTTGTTTTTGTGTCTCATTGTTTCGGACACCTTTTCCCTTTTGTATGTGAAGGAATGTTGGTATTTCTAAAACTTTTTGTTTGAGGCAAATGCAAGAGCACAAGCAAGGGGGAAATGGAACAGTGACATTGACAACATCTTGATCTTGTGCTGTTTTTTTCTCCCCCCATCAACTGTTTGGTTGAGACTCTTGAGTGGAATGCTGGAAAAAGTTAATCGCATCTTGTAATTTGAGTTAGGGTATTGTTAATCAGTGTTGCGTACCAGTTAAACAACTAAGAAATGGTAAGTTTGAGAATATATGTACATCATTTCTCGATATGATGTTGCATGACAAAATTTAAAAATAAGGTGAAAATAGTTGTAATCCAAGTTCCCGCTAAATATAAAATGAGGTGTGTATAAATAATATGAATATGAATAACCCAAACCTGAGTAGTTTGAGCCTAATGCTTGATTGGAACAAATATTTGGATTCAAATTTGGTCTAGTTATGGTCAGATCAATAATTGATAAAATTTGGTCAGTCTGATATTAGATAAAATATGTAATTCTGGATATTATAGATAGTTATAAATATTTTTTATCAAAGTTGTTATAAAATTTTAAAAATATAAAATTAGAATATTTGATAATGTATGTTTTAAAATAAAAATATCAATATAAAAATATTATTATATTATATAGAAAATCTTAATTTAAGTATGGAGTTTATTATTTATAAATAATTTAAAAATATATTTGTTTTAAAGTAATTTATTACATTGAACCAGATAGCTCAAAATATATAGAATTAAAAATACACCAATTTAGAATCAAAATATATTCTAATGAGCTTATGGCTGTGACAGACTAGTAGCGCGGGTTTTAAACACATTTGCCAGTATTAATTTTCTCTTGTTTGACATTGTTCCTGTTTGTTTTACTTGGCTCTAGCACTGATTTCGTAGCTGGAAGTGTCTGGTGGGTTAGTCAAAAACGAATTTTACAGACACGACTGACTAAGATTACAGACACGACTGACTAAGATGTTTCCATTTATCAATAACTGTGTAATAAAATAAAATGCCAATTTACAAGTCAAAAGTAATAAGAGATAGAGAGCGCATGCCTAAAGATAAAGATCTTGATGGTATGGTGAATCTCTGTTATTAGATTATAGAATATTGCCCGATATGATGCTGTCGGAATAGAAACTCTCTTTTCTGTTATATTGCTGCCCATGTTCCTATATATATATATATATATATATATATATATATAGGAATATATAGATCTTGATAACCAGTGTTCTATCTTGTTTGCGGAATACAAAAAATATAATATTTATGAAAAAATTAAAAACCTCACTTTTTTATATATCAATTACATCATTTTATCATAAAATTATGTCATTTTAATTTCTTAATTAATGTCCTTAAGATATTAGTTAACATTTTCATATACATAAGAGATGTATCAACTGAGAGATATATTTTTATATGAGAGTGAGAAAAACAAATCTGAGGCTTTGGATCACATATAAATGATCAAGATTAGAATATAAAGTCATATGACTTTTTTAAGTGGTCACATGACCACTAACTAACTTCTAATCTTGACCATGCATGTATGATATAATAGCCGAGATTTACTCTTCTCACTCTCATATCAAATTTTTTCCTCTCATTGTATATATGGGTCATATTAAGTGAGAGCCAAGATTTTATATGAGAGTGATAAGAGGAAATATGGGCCATTAAACAATACTTAATAGTCAGGATTAGAAGCTAGTTAGTGGTCATGTGATCACTTAAAAAAATCCAATGACTTTATATTCTAATCTTGATTATTCATGTGATTCAAATGTCCAGATTTACTCTTCATAATCTAATATAAGACTATATATATATATATATAAAGAGAGAAAGAGGGTGGATCCGTTTACACCACTGTAAATCATTTTTTACGTAGACTAATTTTCAACTATTGATCTTATTTTATTCAATGACGTATTGTGATTTTAAATTTAATAATAATTTAACCATTAGATGCATATAAGATTAACGACTCAAAGTGAGTGTAAGTGAAAAGTGAAAAGTGATATTTTCTCACATTATATTTGGGTTGATTACATATTTTGGTAGCTGATAGGTTGAAATGTACCAATTAGAAATAGAAATTTTTAAAAATTTATTATAATTTTGTCAAAACTTGATATTAAGATGAAGTTTTTAATTCACATGTTGAAATATATCATACGAGTAAAATTTTAAAAATATAAATAAAATATAGATAAAAGGAGATTTCCAAAACTTAAGAGTTTGTTTTGCTTTGTTTTTGATTTCCTGCATTTATTAATAATTATAAAAATGTCATCTTGTTTTCATTATATTTCCCGTTTTTATTAAATGTTGTTTTCACTATTTTCTCATAAAATTTTTAAAACAGGAAACAAATTGAAAAGAATGTGATGGTTTTACGATTATTAATGAAAACAAGATATGAAAATAGGAAACCGGAACCACAACAAATGAGTTTTAAATCCTAAGTGTTTCTTAATTTCATAAATTTAATTATGATGTAATATCCGTGTATAATCCTAACGGTCTTTGATTTTTTAAATTAAAAATCCCAACTTAATATTTCCTTCGTCTTAATATATATGTCACATTTATAAAAAAAGTTTGTTTCAAAATATATGTCATTATTTATTTTTAATATAATATTAAATGTTTTTTATCAATTGTATCCTTAAATATTTTACTTTGCATTTATGGTAATAATTAATACATCAGTGATTAATAAGGTTAATTTGATAAAATTACCGTTCTTTTTCATTGATTTATTGTTTTTTCTTAAATTATGTAATTTAATTAAATATGAAGTATATATTAAGACGGAATGAGTAGTTTGTTGGAGTCTTCTAAGTATTCTACCACGTTGAGTTCAAGATCTTGTTGAAATTCAACTTGGTTTGTTCTTTTCCTTCAAGAAGGCCAACTAACCGTCTTTCAGCTTTCAAGCCAACAAGTTTTTTATTTAAGAAGAAAACGAGAGTAGATGAATCTGTATGATCAGATGGCTGAGGAGAGTTATGAAAATTATGGTTACTTATACACATTAGTTTATTTTTATTTTTATATAGATACACTCAACACTCCCAACCTGCTACATGTTTCGACTCTAAATGATATATGCTTGTTATAAATGTGTATGAGATATTTATAAAAAAATATATATATGGGGCATCTTTTTGAAAAAAGAAGAAGAGAGAGGATGCATGAAAGTGAAGAAGCGAAGGAACCCTTTTCTGGAGTTGTGTAACCATGTGCATATATCGGAAGCAGTGAGTTGTCCCTATATCCCTATTGCAGTTAATTAGCAGTAAATTACATAAACGGTGTTGGGCCCAAGGGAACCTAATACATTGGCTAATCTCATCGTCAACTAGTAAGCACATGCACCATTCATTTGTTCCATTTTTTCGAGATGGAATATCAGAGTGGTCAAGTGAACAAAGAATTACTACCTCCGGTCTCGATTATATCTTAAGCCTATATAATACTAGTATAAGTTTGGTATCCATAGACGTTGATGTTTAGATAATTTAACTCATGCATTTAATTACAAGAAGAAACTCTGGCAATGTTTAGCATAGTTTGTGTCAAAGAATTTTCATGACATGTACGGGTAGGCATGGGTCGAGTTGGGTGAGTTTTGGTGCATTTAAAGATCCAACCCAATCAAATAAATATGGGTTAGGTTGGATCGATTTCTTCAAAAATTTTCATGTAACCCAAACCAACCCAACCCAACCTCATACGGGTTGGTTTGGGTCGGGTGACCGGGTTTGATAGTAAATTATTTTGTTTTTATCAAAAGCAAATAATAGGGAAAAATAGGGAAGAAAAATACTACCAATGCATTAATTTGAACTTCCAAATACAAAATGAAGCATACCACTTCAATTTGGAGCGCAATATCCATCAAAATTAAACAAACAAGTGAAATAAAAAATAATAATAATGTCTTCAAACAATTCCTAAACAATTTCACTGAATATGTCTTCAAGCTATTTCTGCATGTCTTCAAACTATTTCTGCTCATATAACCAAAAAATGGTCACTCCAATTTAGGCGGTTGAGTATTAAAGAAGAGTCATCAAATTCAAGATAGAAGAGTCCCTCCACGCTCCAGCACCTGGACTTATAATATTCCTCTCAATATGTGGATTGGGTTGGGTTGGGTTGAGTGGGTTTACAATCTTTGAACCCGGCACCCAACCCATAAACTATGGGCCTACTTATTTACAAACCAACCCAACCCAATGACCCGAACCAACCCAGTATTTGTGGGTTGGGTTGGATTGGATACACCGGGTTCGCGGGTCGACCCGTATCCATGCCCACCCCTAATGACATGGACAAACGACATAATTATATTATTTTAATAATATAGTGATCTCATTTAATTTATAGGCTTTTTTTTTAATATCACCTTTTTCTTTTTTATTTGCTGAAGTAGCATTATTTTAAAATTAAATATCTATGTACCATATTTTTTTCTTTATGTTAAGAAGTCCCTTTTACCAACAGGCACTTCTCTTCATGGTTTTATATTTTCTTTTTAAATTAATTTTAATGAGTGTTAATTATTGTAATTGATTTTATTATTAATTAATTTAGTTAATTAATTTGTTTGAATAATTTTTTTATTAATTTAATTAACTTAAATAGTTAATTAATTATAATAATTAATCTAATTATTAATTAATTTAGTTCATTAAAGGCTAAAATATCATTTTGGTCCCTTAACTTATTTTTTAGTTTCAATTTGATCCCTTAACTTTTAATAGTTTCAATTTGGTCCCTTAACTTGTCCTTGTTAACACAAGTTAGTCCTCTCCGTCAATGACATAAGTAAAAGTGACGAAAGTGCTATACGTGTTAACAACTTAAAGGACCAATTTGAAACTTATTTAAAATATAAGGGACCAATTTGAAACTCATTTAAAAGTTAAGGGACCAATTTGAAACTTGTTAACAATTTAAAGAACCATTTTGAAACTCAGTTGTTTATGTCATTGACGGAAAGGACTAACTTGTGTTAACAGAGATAAGTTAAGGGACTAAATTGAAACTTTTAAAAATTAAGAGATCAAATTGAAACTAAAAAATAAGCTAAGGGACCAAAATGATATTTTAGCCTTAATTAAATATAGTTAATGATGTAAATTAGTTGAATTGTTAATTAATTTTATTAATTAAGGATTTTAAGTGTTAATTACAAAAGTTAATTATAAAAAATAATAATCACCATAATAATTAAATTATACATTGTAAAACGAACTATCGAGATTGCACTGACGAAATCAAAGATCGATATTAATTCACTGTGCGCCCGTCAGAGCGTCATAGTTGCATTTGTTCGCTTGTGTTAGGTAAAACGAACAGGACGATATTTCATCGGGAGAGTAAATGTCACTGTGCGCGAGTCAATTAAAGAGTCATAATTATTTTTGTCTGTTGTGACGGGTAAAAACAATGACCGATCGAGATTGCACCGACGAAATCGACGGTAGAGATTGCATCGAGAGAGTAAATGCCACTGTACGCGAGTCAGATCGTCATAATGAGTTTTGTTCTTTGTGACGGGTAAAAGCAACGACGGAGATTGCACCGATGAAATCGATGGATGAGATTGCAATGGGAGATTAAATGTCACTGTGTGCAAGTCAGAGCGGCATGATGATTTTTGTCCGTTGTGACAGGTAAAAGCAACGGTAGAGATTGCACCGACGAGATAGATGGATGAGATTGCATCGTGAGAGTAAATGTCACTGTATGCGGGTCACAGCGTCATAATGATTTTTGTCCGTTGTGACGGGTAAAAGCAACAGCCGAGATTGTACCGACGAAATCGATGGACGAGATTACCTAACACAAACGGACAAACACAATTATGACAACATTTGTACGTAGATTAACTAACCAAAGGGTCATCCACACAGTCAAGCTGCATTCGTACGAAGATGGATATCAGGGAAAGTGATCCCCATAAGAGATATGGGTTGTGCCGGAATGAGGTCATAGTAGGAAAAACTGTCCTAACCGTCCTAGACCTTCTACGCAAACGTAGAAAACCTATATTTTTAATCAATTTCAATATTTTTCTACAAGATCTTTATTCATCATTATTATGGTGTTAATTAAATAAATTAATTTTATTAATTAATTATAATAATTAAATTAATTATTATAATTAACTAATTAAATTTATTAACTATTGAAATTATTTAAATTAATTATTTAAACAACAGAATTAACTAATTTAATTAATAGTTAACTTAATTAAACAATTAATTAACAATTAAAAGTAATTTAAAAAAAAACTATGAAAAGTCGCTTTTAGGGAATGCAACTTCTCAACCATATATAAAACAAAGTAAAAATTTGCCCATTAGAAGTCTGGCTTGGAAAAAGCAACTTCTTAAGATGGAGAAAAAAGTGATAGATTAATACTTAATTTCAAAACAATGCTACTTCAGTAAATAAAAACCTAAAAGGTGATATTAAAGAAAAAAAAGCCTAATTTATATAGCGGATTAATGAAAAAACAGGGTGTTGTATTTATTTGATGAAGGCTCACTCATGTTCTCATGACATGACAATGGGGTAGTACGAATGAAATGGCAAACGACAACTTCTTGCGGTGCCGAATTGCTATATTCTTTTAATAATTTTAAATCCACCTATTCAATTCATCTCATTGGTATGTATTATCAGTATAAAGATTTTTTATACAGATAATTAATTAAAAATTGTCACATAAGATAAAGTGATTGACTCTTATCCTAACTATCTTAAAAGTCACACACACCATGATTTTTGATTGGTTGTCAGTATAAAAATCTTTACACTGACAATGCATAACAATTAAATTCATAAATTATTAATTATTGGTTTAATTATACTTTTTTTCTCAACTTTTTCAAATATGCGATTTTAATCGCTCGAAAATTTTAATTATACATTTGATTCTTTTATTTGTTAAATTGTGTAAAATCAGTCCTTTTAAGGTTGTTTAGACTTAGTCTTATTTAGGTTGTTTAGACTGATTTGTCATAATTTAAAAAATTAACAGACTAAATGTGCAATTAAATATTTTGAGGAACCAAAATCGCACATTTAAAAAAGTTGAGGAACGAAAAGTGCAATTAAACCTTAATTATTTTTATATTTTTAAGATATTAGATGCATCACTTTTTCATTTAATACTTTCTTTATTTAATATTAGGAAGAATTGATACAAGGATATAACAAAACTCCATTTTTTAGGAGAAAACTTAGATGCAATTCTATAAATATTTAGGTGTTGTTTTTCAATGGAAATATGACATGTGTATCTAGGGATAGGAATGGGGCAGGGGCGGGGGCGGGGAGTACTCCCCCGCTCCCCGTCCCCAATTTTTTCCCCTGTCCCCATCTTTATTCCCTGTCACGAGAAGTTTTTCTCCCTCGTCCCCATTCCCCACGGATCCCCGCGGGGAGTTAAGGGACCCTGAAAAATTCATAAAATAATAATAATAGGTAGCCTAACTAAGTTCAAGGAATCTTATGACATTATAACAAGATACTAAAAATCTTAAATATTTAAAGTTAAAACAATCTTTAAGACATTGTAACAGGTTCAACTTTAAATATATATATATATATATATATATATATATATATACATATTTATAAGTATATTGTAATAATATTTTCTGGGTCGAGGACCCCACTGGACGGGGAGCATGTTCCTCATCCCTGTCCCCAAAGTCCCTTCGAGAGGATTTTCTCCTCCATCCCCGCCCCCGCGGGAAAAAATTCCCCACCTGCGGAGCCCCATTCGGGACAGTCCCCGCGGGGATCCCCACGTACGGATACAAATTGTCATTCCTATGTGTGTCAGTTCATAAATGAAAATATAACATATATAACAAATGTTAAACATGTTATATTTTTATTGAAAAATAACACCACAAATATTTATAAAATAATATATAAATTTAATCTTTTTTTATTGGTAAGGTAATTAAGGCTCTTGACTACCGTCTCTGTTGCTATGACTCACATGTTATAAAGCATGGAAAAAAATTCGAGGACTCAGTGGTGGCTGGTCACAGATTCACAGTAGTAGTGGATTGTATTCCTAAACAAACTTAATTTGCCAAGGGAGGGGTTTGAATCTCAAAGTCATCACGTTAGAAAAGGTTTTACCTTTCTACAATCCCGCCTTTGAAGATAGCCGATAAAAAATATATATTAATATTCCAAAAGGCATGGACTAAGTAGTAATGTACCATCTCTTGTGGTGACACATTAGTTGTTTCATAAAAACTTATATTTACACGTTGTACTATGTGTGGCTGAGGAGTGAGGATTGGGTAGTTTGAGGTCAAGCTTTTGAAATTAAAATAATTTTACTTTAGTGATTACTGATCTATATTGTTCATTTTCATGGAAGCAAGCACCGCAGGTGAAAATTGCAGAAACTGTTTTATGCATCTGCAAAATGTTGGATGAAGTGGAATGCAACATTATTGAGATGAAGAAAAAAAGTAGCACAAGCATCTCTTTTATTTCCAATCCTTGCTTTTGCGGGCAACAAAATCAGCTCCTTAAAATTTTTGTACAGTGAGTTACCCAAAAAAAGTTACAAAAGTAAAAGTGAACTATTTTCACCTCTAACAGTTCACATGTTTAACGGAAAGGGCCCCACATCAATGAAAAAATTTCTCTCCACTTCTTATCCGATTTCGAGATATTCATTATTATGTTTTTGAAAAAATAAATCATAATCTTTATTATACATATATCATCCCAATTTAAATTATTTCCTCCACGCTATAGCAATGGATACCTTCATTTTTTTTTTGGATCTTCACCTCCGCATCAATTGACAGGTGAGTTGGTGTAGAACTAATTACTTACTGCCTGTTTGGTTTAGATTATTTTCAATGCAAACGTAAAAATAATATTTCTCGAGATAATTATTTTAGAAGCTATATGATTTTCAAAAGTGATTTTGTCTTTGCAGAATCTAAAACAAATAGGTCCTACATGATTTGTTTGGATAAGGAAAGAAATAGAAAAGAATGAGAGGTACAGAAGAACGAAGTAGGATAGAAAGAAGTAGAAGAGAAACGAGAATGAGTAGAAAATATGTAGATTTTTAGGTTGTTTGGTGGATTAAAAGAAGTAGGAAAGAAGTAGAAGAAGAAGAAAAGTTGAGTTTTCTCTCCACTCATTTGGTTAGATAGAAAAGCGAAGGAAAAAAAATAATTTTTTTTGTAAAGACATATTTGCCCATAATAATATATAATATAATATAAAAATTTAAAAAATAAAAAATGCATTGCTGCATTGAGATTTGAGTGTGATAGCAAGTAAGGAGGTAATTGTCATTTTACATAGCATTTTCTCTTCTTTTCCACTTTTCTCGTCATCCATAGAGAAATTTCTTAGGTGGTTCCACACTAGTTTTTCTCTCTTCCGTATTTTTCTCCTCTATCAAGCAACATAAAACTACTTTTTCTCCCGAATTTCTCTCCTCTCATTTTCTCTCTTCTTAATTTCCCTTCAACCAAACAAAGAGTAAAAGAACCGGTACACTTGCAACTTAGAATCTGAATTAACGTGTAGAAATACAAAATTCAAGTATTAAAACTGCAAGTGGACAATAATTTTAAGGATAAAGCAATGTTGTTAAAGTCGGATCAGACATCAAATAGGAAAAAGTTTCGGTTTAGGTCCAACTGATTTAATCGGTTCAATCGGATAGTCTGACCGGATTATGTCTCACACACACACATGTATGTGTGTGTATATATATATATATATATATATATATATATATATATACATACATGTGTGTGTGTGTATTTTCATAATTTTTCTCATAAGTTATAAGATGCAATACTAATAAAAAAATATAAGGAAATTAGTCAAAACACACAAGATCAAAAGTCTTCTGTTGTTCAACACTGTCGGACGAGACGAATGGCCGGACGGACCAAGAGCTTTTGTTGTTGCGTACTGTCGCAGTTACGAAGGAAGGATTACTGGATATGGAATAAAGGATTAGCCAGCCGATTAGGTTTTTTATTTTTGTTTCACTTTTTCAGTTTTGTTTATCAGGTTTTAAATTTTAAATTTTCACTTTCTAAAAAATCGACTAGATCCGATTTCACCCGGTCGAAGCTGGTCCAACAAGATTTTTGACCAGTTTTGAGACACCCCCTGGTATCTCATTATTTTAATAACCCGTCTTAATATTACCTATCATAATTCCACATGCAGTCCTTGTTTATACATACAAATACATGCAAAGTCATGTCCACGGCCCTCCGGGAACTTAAAACCTGCTTTTATATATCAACATGTAATTTACAATCTGTAGGTCCCTCCGAGCTCAAACATTATAAACAAATATCAAACCAATCACAACTCCCGATTAAAACTCAATACCTTTATAACCTTTTAGTAAGTCATATACATAATCTATTATATAATAACCAAAACCCAACGTACATATTTGGTATACAAAACTTATTACCAACGCAAATCAAGACTTTCTAGAGCTGGTCCAAGACACCTGTGTACTACTCTCTCCTCTACGTTCCACCAAAGAATCTTCAAAAGGTTGTCACCCTTGTGGATGACAATGCGGTTCCAAAGATTGGGGAAAAGAAACTGTACCTATCATCTGTACAAAAGAACAGATCCAACAAGCAACAACAAGCACACAAAGGGAGGTAAGATAACCACTTCCAAGAATAATGGCAATAGAGTAGATTTAACTTCTTAGGTAAACAAAGTGAAATCAAACATCAATCGCATCAATGACATGAAAATAAAGCAGATATCTCAATCATCGATTCTTAAGTTTACATTACGTCATAAGTCAACAATTTCATACGATGTTAAGAATCATAACTGACTATTTGGGAAGACCAGATTTACTGTAGCAATAGCAAAATTTGATGACAAGTGGCTGCTTCTAAGTGGTTCACATAATTAGGAAATAAATCTATTATTTTGATTTTTTGTTTTCTAACTTGAGAAAAAATTGACCACTGTGGGTTAATTGGAATCCCACGTTGCCATACAAGAAAAGCATCTTGCATTTATTGGGCTCAGCAAAATTGGTAGAGGAAAAGAAAAGGTTGTTTGACCATTTTCCCGCTTCTCTCTCCATCTTATCCTTCCAAAGATTTTCTTTCATCTCCAACCCTACGATATCCTTCCTACTCTCAACCATTTCTCTCTCTCGAAGCCTACAATTTGCTTCCTTTTCTCTCTATTTGGCATTTCTGGGGGACGGCTATACTAAAAGTCTGGAATGATGATGGAACATCTACAATCTCCACTTTTTTCTCAACCTTATCTTCACAAAGATTTCGTTTTTGCATGTTCTCTCTCCACATCTACGATCTCCTTCCTTCTCTCTCAGATTCGTGATTTTGGGACTCCTACGGTTTCTTCCTTTAGGAGAATGGTCACCGGTGTTTTTTTCATTGTTGTGGATAATCTATATCTATTTTTTAATTTTTTATTATTGCTTATTTAAGGTTCTTCATTTTTTTTGTGCATGTTGAGTTTTTGTCCATTACAGATCTACTGATAGTTAATTTTTATTTTAAATTTTTTTACCATTTGAAATTTTACATATATAATTTATTAATTTATTTATTTTGTTTTTTTATTTCAGATCTATTGACAGTTAATATTGGGCCCTTTCAGATGTGCTAATGACATCTACTTTCGGTGGCAGGATGAGGTGTCTTCTGCATTCCATACTTATGCTACGTGCTATTTGATCGTGATCTGAATCATAAGGTCTGTACACACTATCGGTGCTAAAGTTATATCATTAGGGTAGGTTATTGGTACTTGGTTAGCTTTATAAGGGGAAGTGTGTATCATAACAGATATTGTATGGTAGTTTTAGTGTATTTGCTATCGGCTGACTGAGGATTGGGAAGTGATATTTTGCCTGGGACTTGGGTCTATAGATTTGTGTTAGAGACTTAGAGTACTTGATTAATTTGAGGTGCCCCTTTTGTCCATATTTTTGCTTTGTTAATCTTGTCTTTTCGAGTTCCTTATTTTAAGACAAAATTACTGGGTTTCAAATTGTACACTGGATATAATTTGATTGTTTGATACTTTGATTGATGTTTGATGGTTTCCAACACCAGTTTCCCTTTTCTTTTAGCGAGGCTTTTTTCTTTATGAATTTAAAATTCAAATTCAAATTTTGCTGAGTTGCCTCTATATAAATGGGATGAGGGTTTGTGTTTTCTGTACACCATCTCAGTTCTTTCTTTAGCATCTCTTCACTTTGTTTAAGTCTAATTTCTGACTCATTTTGTATTTGGTATTTGCTATGGCTCTATATGATAAGATTAGCAAGGTTTCTATTAATAGAGAAGCAATTCGTTTGAATGTAAGAATTGTTAGGATGTGGACAGTGCCTCAATTCAACAACCCTTCCCAAATAAGCTCATTAGAACTCATTCTCATGGATGCTGAGGTAGAAAATTTTAATTTTTTGAACTACTCTTTCCTTAGTGAATACCATTGATTTTTGTTTTGTTTTTGTTGTAAGGGTGCCAAAATACAAGCAATTGTGAGAAAAAATTTGCTGCATAAGTTTTCTTCCCTCATGGAAGAAGGATCTGCTTACAAATTCGTGTACTTTACTGTAATTCCAAACACTGGACATTACAAGGCCACTTTCCATGAATTTAAGTTAATATTCATGTTCAAAACTACAGTTCTTAAGAAGGAATCTGAATTGCTGCCAATGTCTGGATTTACCTTTGCTCCTTTCAATGAGGTCTTAACCTATGATGATACTTATGATTATTTGATTGGTGAGTTATCATTTAATTATTTCATCTTTATTTTCTTATATATTAATTATGTAATTAAATTCCAAAATAAATGTGCATATATTTAGATATTAAGATTTAGATATGTAGTGCATAGGGGGATCTTCAATTATTTTGTATATCTTGGCAGATGTTATTGGAGTGCTGACTGCTGTATTCCCTGAAAGGCAGTATATGAAGGATGGAATAATCACAACCATGGTAACCATTGAATTGACTGATCCAAGGTTTTTTTTTAGGATCCTTATTTGCTTTTTGACAATTCTATTCTTCCACTGTAAATTATTCTTATTTGTTTAATTTTGCTACTTTGTAGTGGTAAATTGGAAGTTGCTTTATTTGGTGACTATGTGGACCAATTAAGGAACTTTCTTGGCGGTGAAAATGTTCAAATTGTAGTCATTATCCAACTGGCCAGGGTCAAAACTTTTAGATGTATGCATTCATTAATAGTTAAGACACTTATAAGGGAAATCATACTTATATATTCTTATTATTGACCCTTTTCTTTCTTTAATCCTTTTGTAGGGAAAACAGTCATTCAAAACTCAATGAATGCCACAAAGTTAATGCTTAATCCAGATGTGCATGAAGCAATTGCATTCAGAAATAGGTGATTGCATATTCAGTTGTTGAGTTAATGTTGTATTGTAAATCAATTTAGTTTTGACATATGTCTCTCAACTAACGGAATATGTATATTTTAATTTTTTGCAGTATTGCAGAACATAGATTGGTTGATGTTGAACCTATGGCTGTGGTTCTGGACAACTCCAAGGAGGGACTACAGGTTGAATTTCTGAAATTGCACCCTAAAAAATCCATTGGTCAGCTTGAATCTATCAATTAGGTGATGAAAATTTAGGAGAAAGTCTGCCTACATTGTGGACTGAACATTTACCTTATTATATTTCTTTTTCATTTTCTTTTTCTAAATGTTATGTCATTGTGTCTAATATGTTGTTCTTTTCATATATAGGATGGGATGTGTATTGTTTTTGCTGAAATTGTTGAGATAATTGGTGACAGTAATTGGAACTATCTAGCTTACAAATGCAATAAATCTGTCTCTCTTAAGGGGAATATCCATTTCTGTGAGAGCTGTATGGTCCCTATTCTTCAAGTGACACCAAAGTGTGTAATAAGACAACTGTTTTTTTGAATTCAATGTCTACCTTCTCTTTAACCTTATTGTATGAGTTAATGAATTTGCTCTTTACTTTCCAGGTTTAAAGTCATGGTTGAAGTTACTGATTGCACAGACTGTGCTGTTTTTGTTCTGTTCGATAGGGACATTCATATCCTTATCCAAAAAAGTTGTGAAGATTTGTTGTGTGAATCTGCTGGGGTAAAATTCTTTTCATTTATTTATTGCTTTATTTTTATAGTTTATTCAATATCTTTGTTTTAAATTTGTATTATATTTTTTCCTTTTGCTTAGTTGTCTCCATCATATGTAATTCATACTTTTATTTTTTTTAATGGGGTTCTGAGGATGCCTATCCACCCCTTCTTAATTGTCTTATTGGAAAGAAGTTGCTCTTCAAGGTGGAGAATAAGGTTCAACCTTCTAAGCAATTTGAGGATAGTTATCCAGTGAGGAAGGTGTATCTGATGAAGATATAGTGGGGATGTTTGATTTGGTTAGATCGAATTTGACTCCTACGAAGGTATTTATTCTGGACATTCATTTTTTAGTACACTGTTGTTTTAAGTTGAAGCTATTACAATACTTCTATCACCTACCTCATTCTTTTTTTCAGCCATTTTGTTACTAAATGCATAATCTAATGACAATAATTTGATTTCAATTATTTTTTGTGTTCCTAGGCTGTATTTGCTCCTGCCTTCCCAAAAATGGTCAATGAAATTATAGACCTAGAAGAACCTTCTTCTTCTGTGAGAACCTTAGTCATTCATTTTTTCACATTTGGCTTTAATAACTGCTGTTCAACTTTTCCATATTTGATTTTGGTAAGTGTTTTTCAGGAAGATGTTTCTCAGTTTTTGGTCACTCCTGTCTGTTTGGGAGATGATGATTGCTGTGTTACAAACTTAAACCCTTTCAAAAGGAAGCTGGATAGTGAATTCCTTGATGTCCAAGATGAATCCTCGAGTTTTGGGAAGAGGTCATCATCTGTATTGGTTGAAGTGAAGATTGAGAAGGATTGAAGATTGTGTTTCAGTGCATTAGGAAGTTAAATGTTTAGTTTTTTTTATTGTTTTTTTGGATAGATCTGTGAATTGAACCTTATGAGTGGTGTTTTGTTATCCTCTTTAGGTTCTTTTTACTTTAGAAATTTATGCTTTCTAAGTTGGTCATTAGTTTCTTCTTTTTGTGTGGTACATGTTTGGGTTTGTATGTTACTAGAAGATGTAACTTCCAAATGCAAACAACTTACCACCAAACTAGGTTCTTCAAATGGTTTTACTTGACTTTCAGTATCTGAAAAGTGTGGCCTTTCTTTCTTTGGCAAATTTAAGTAGTAATGTTGTATCATGCCTAATGTACCGTGTTGATCTTTCATTGTAGAACTCTTATCAATTAATGAATGGATTTCCACAAGTTTCTGGTTATTGGTTTATGATTTTTATTTCAGATGATTGTCAGCTTTATAATTCCTTTTCCTATGTTTTCTACTTTTTTTGATAATGATGTTATTATATTATTATTCTATGTGAAAGGACATCTTAAGGCTATGTAAAAGTACAACCTAACTTTAGGTACTTATCTTTATAGTGAGGACATTGTTTCAATAGTAAACCAATGAAAAGACAATCTTATGATGGTGGGATGTTATATAGGCTAGGTTATTTGCTGATGTGAACCTTCTATATGGAGCACTTAGAAATATTTGCTAAGTCTCAAGGTTCTATATGAAGAAAGAACCAAGTTATTGCAATGGTGTAGTTTGTTCTGTTTTGCAGGGACCCAAGTATTTCTTATTTTGCTTGTCTTTCGATTTGCTGTAAGTCGCATACCATTTCTTAATGGTACATATATGTCTTCATAGATTAGGTTGGCTTCAGTATCTTACTATGTTTCATATATCCATGTTTATTTGAAGTTTGGAGGTTATAACATCTACTATGAAATGCTCTTTCAAACTATTTCAAACACTAACAACCCTGTTTCATAACTTTATATATATGGATTGTAATGATTGCTGTAAACTCAGTCTACAAGTCATTTATGCTCTGTCACTTTGAATCTTGCTATATGCTTTTAATACACTTTTAGCTCTGTGTATATTTGTTTTCCATTTTTTGGTGTGTTGCTTAAGTTTGCACAAATTGTTGTAAAAAAAGGGAGAATAATTCTGCAACATTTGGATATTCTTCGATGATGATGAATGATTCATTGTCTTACATTTTGACTACCTCACTCTAACATACTGAATAAATCTGAAAGGGTATGAGTTTGCTTCTGAAACATCATTGGTTTGCTTCTAATTAGGTATTCAAGTATGTAGGTTCATATATCCCAAAATAGTTTGGTCACTCTTTCCCCTTTTTTATGGTCCTGTCTGTAAATTTTTTGTTGCTCTTACATCATCATTAATTTAGTTTTTTGTTTTTATTTCCATTGAGAATGACATTATACCATAAGTTGCATGGTTGAGGTGTCTTCGATCCATCTACAAAGTGATTGGAATGTGATACATAGGGTTCTAGCTAGGTGGATAAAATGGAGAGATATTCAAAGCACAATTTGTGATGACCAAGTGCCTATCAATATTATTGATGAATATGCTATTCTGTTCTTTTTTTAACTTATTCCTAGCTGCATAATTTTTAAATGCACAAGGTAGAGTACATTAAGTGGAACTATTGACATTTAATACTATAATAAATAATAAATAAGGATATGATAATATTTTTTTTTTTCATTTAATGAATGAATGCGTTATTACCAAATTAGTGAATTGGCTACTTTGGTTCCCACTATAATGTTTTATATATCAACTTATAGGAGTTGGATGATTTATAGATTAATTAAAGATGAAGTTGTAATTAAATATTATGAATCTTTAGTTTGGAATTCATTTGTCCAAGTTTTTATGTGAATCAAGTTGATTTTACGGTAATATGGTATCAACATCTTCTTTATGTCACAAACTTTGTCATAACTTGGATATATTTTATTATTTCATCTTATATAGTCCACGGGAAAATGTAATGGCTATCATTTTTAAATACAAATAATGACCAGTGTCGAACGAGAAGAAATTGGAATTAGTAATAGTAGTTTGACAAAAGATGCTAGACAAAGAAGGTTGTCTATCATTAGAGAGAAAAAGAGAAACCGTAATAAGGAAACTTCAAGTTATATATATTTTGTTTGATCTTTGGTTATTACATGTTTGGTTATATAATTAATTACTCTAAACTTGAAAATAAAAATTCTTGGTAAACTGTTTTTAATATAGGTCAACTGAGGAAAATGGTGTCTCTTCCGGCTGTTGAATCCCCATTTGTTTTACCATTAAGTGGTATTGTTAATCCTTTGCTTCCTATCGCAAATGGTACGTTTTTTGGTTCATGTTGTTTTCTTTTACCAAATACAATTGATGACAAAACCTTTTACAAAATATTTTCATTGCAATTCTTTATCATTTTGAAATAAATGGCAAGGTTGCATTATATAAGTTGAACTTAGTCCCATTAATATAATTTAATTGGATCATGCTTCTCCGTGAAAGTCATTTTATTGTTAAAATTTTAGTAATTTAAATAAATAATGATAGTTGGTGTTAATATTAATTTAAAGGTATTTTTAAATAAATTAAACCTTTTTTTAACATGTTATATGATGTTTTATCTTTATCAAGCTTTATCACATGTACGATGTTCGTAATTCATTATTTTAAGGTTAGTACATAGTTTGTGCATATTTGTTTTTCTTCATGAATATGGTTATTTTATTTATTTATTCATCTATATTTCTATCCTTTTGTTTACCTTCAATAATTAATTACAATTTTTTTTAATGGCTTTATTATTTTGGCATGAATTTTTTATGTCAACTATAATGTAGATATTCACTATAGAAATGGTGTTCAAATTGAAAAAAAACGTTTGCGCCAACAATTGAAGGATGACGATATTTATCGATTAAGAAAGAAATGTGATTTCACAAAAATTTCAGGTAGAAATATTTGGTGTTTTTTTTTTGTTTTTGTTAGAAACTTTTATTTCTTTACCCCTTTAGTTTTGCTGACTTTTTTTGTTATCTATTGAAGCCCCAACAATGGATTCTGAGGCTTTGCTTGACGACAATATTTATTTGTCCATGGTGAAAGTCAAGGTACTTCTTCCATTTTTATGAAATTATAAATGATACTTTTGGATATTGTTGCCATTTATTTATTCTTCCGAATACTTGAAATTAAAATGATACTGTATTTCAGATTATTTGGACTTTGGACGTGTGGATTTTAGTTGTCAACATTGTGGGGCTATGGTTTGGTTTGACGAACGGTCTGAGAAAAAGATGAATGCTTCAAATATACAATTTTCCATTTGTTGTATGAAGGGAATAATTATGTTACCATTTTTAGATAAACCACCGACTTTACTTTGGAATTTGATTGATGGGATAGATCCAAGAAGTGCTCATTTTATTGAAAATATACGTTCATATAATAGCATGTTTGCTTTTACATCTTTGGGAGGTAAAATTCAATCTGGTGTGAACTCTGGTTCTGGACCTCCGCAGTTCGATATTGGTGGGCAAAACTATCATCGAATCGGAAGCCTGATGCCAGAAGCAGGGCAATTGCCTAAGTTTGCGCAACTATATATATATGACACGCAGAATGAAGTCTCCAATCGAATGGCTCATTTCAGGTATTTAAAAATGCAATTTCTAATGTCATGATCATTACTTATATCTATTATTGTTCAACCATCCCATTTAAACGTTGCGTGATTAAATAGTTAGTTATTTGCGATTCACAACATCATATTACAAATTTTAATATCTTTGTTTATATGTTTCTTCATTTGAACTAATATTGCAAAAATTTCATCATATATTAATTATCGATTATGGATACGTAGTTTGTTGTTGATATATTAACATTTCAATAAATGCATTGATTTTTAATACAATCTTATAGGCGTGACTCAGAAAGAAAACCATTTGATCGATCTTTGGTGAAGGATTTATTAAAAATGGTTGATGAACATAATGCTGTTGCAAAATCCTTTAGACGAGTTAGGAATGTTATTGAGGAAAATCAGAATGTTAATGTATGCATGAGATTGTTTCGGGAGCGTCCTGTTGATGGACGAACGTATAATTTGCCTACTATCGATGAGGTTGCGGCTTTGATTGTTGGTGATTTTGATAGTAGTGATTGCGGTAGGGATATTATTGTACGTGCTACTAATGGTGGACTGCAAAGGATTCGTGAAACCCATGTATTGTTCCTTCCATTGCAATATCCATTGCTATTTCCTTTTGGGGAAGATGGTTATCAAGAACATATTCCTTTGATGATAAATAATGTATCCAAGGCATAACAACCGAGACAAAGGGTGACTCTTAGGGAGTTCATTGCATTTAGGTTGGTTGATAGGGCAAAAGAGGAGACCATATTGTTGAAGAGTCGCAGACTATTCCAGCAGTTTGTTGTTGATGCATATTCAATGCTTGAAGCGCAACGATTGCAATTTATTAGATTAAATCAAAATATTATTAGAGGTGATTTTTTGAATGGAATTGAAGAAGCTGTTGATAGGGATGATGTTGAAGCTACTTCAATCGGGAAACGAGTTATTCGACCATCTTCATTTACAGGTGGTCGTCGGTACATGTTTAATAATTGTCAAGATGCCATGGCAATTTGTCAAAAATATGGTATCCAGATTTGTTTTTGACTTTTACCTGCAATCCAAAGTGGGATGAGGTCCTTCAGTTTGTATCTGACAGAGGACTAACTGCTTCTGATCGTCCCGATATTTCATGTAGGATGTTTCACATGAAGTTAGAGCAATCGATGATAGATTTAAAGAAGGGTGATTTCTTTGGAAAAGTGATTGCAGGTATCATTCTTTATTATCTTATCGTTCGTTGGATGTGACTTTATCATTGTATGATGATAGTATTTCAAATAGCTATTTTTTAATTTATATTTCGTGCTTATTTTTTTAGGAATGTATATTGTGGAATTTCAGAAAAGGGGTTTGCCCCATGCACATATACTATTGTGGTTGCAAGAAAAAAAAATCTACAATCGACTGAATTTATTGATTCTGTTATAACAGCTGAATTACCAGACAAAACAAAGTTTCCAAATTTATATAATATGGTTTCTAACTTTATGTTGCACGGACCTTGTGGTTGTGTGAAACGAAATAGTCCTTGCATGAGGAATGGAAAATGTTCAAAGTTCTTTCCAAAGAAATTTGTGGACCATACGACTTTTGATGATGATGGATTTCCTGTTTATAGGAGAAAGGACACCTGTGTTACTGTCTCGAAAGGAGGTATTGATTTGGATAATCGATATGTCGTGTCTTATAATCCGAAGTTATTGATGAGGTATCGTGCTGATATTAATATTGAGTACTGCAACAAGTCGGATTGCATTAAATATTTATTCAAATATGTTAATAAGGGTCCAGATCGTGTCACGATGGCGATCAATGCCGGTTCAAATCCTTCACAACCATCAGAGTCCATTGATGAGATCAACAGCTATTATGATTGTCGATATTTATCTCCGTGTGAGTCTGTGTGGAGACTTTTTGCTTTTGATATTCATCATAGATGGCCTCCTGTGCAACGATTGACTTTCCACCTACCTGCACAACAATGGGTTGTATTTGATGATAATGCTATAGTTGAAGATGTCTTAGACAACAGCAAAGATAAAATCACAATGTTTCAGGCTTGGATGGAGGCTAACAAAAAATATTCTCAAGGTAGAAATTTAACCTATGCTGAGTTCCCCACAAAGTTTGTTTACTATCCTCAACAAAGAGAGTGGCGCCCTAGGAAACAAGGACAAATGATTGGTCGATTGAACTCTGTACCTCCAAGCATTGGGGAGGCTTATTATTTGAGGTTATTGCTTAATATACAAAAGAGTTGCACAAGTTATGAAGATTTGAAAATTGTTAATAATAAAGATAATGATACTTTCCGAGATACATGTGCTTCTTTGGGTTTGTTGTCTGATGATAAAGAATTTATTAACGGTCTTCGTGAGGTTGGAAAATTGGCATCAGGGTTACAATTAAGGAGGCTTTTTGTTACATTGTTGTTACCTAATAGCATTAGCAGTCCATTACATGTATGGGAAGAAACATGACAGCTGTTAGCGGATGGGATTTTGTACGACAGAAGGAAAAATTGCAATATCCAGGTATCACTCTTATATGAAAATAAATATTTTATGTTTTATTATTCTTTTTCGCGAACCTATTCATTTATTTGTTTCTGTATTATTTTTTAAAATGTAGCAATCCTATTGTCTGCAGGATTAACCTTCACTCAGGATCAATTAAGGTTAATGTGTTTAGTGGAGGTTGAAAAGATTTTACGTATGAATGGGAAGTCTTTGAAGGATTTTTATAATATGCCTTATCCTGATACTCAAGACTTATGCGATTTTGATAATATTTATATTGTTAGAGAACTTGACTATGACAAAGATGAGATGGCTGAAAAGCATTGTGAATGCTTGCGACAATTAAATTTATCACAGAGATTAACATATGATGTAATTGTTGCTGCTATGAACGATGGCCTTGGTGGTTTCTTTTTTGCGGATGGGTATGGTGGTACTGGGAAAACTTTTTTGTGGACGACTTTATCTTATCGATTTTGTTCTGAAGGTAGGATTGTTCTTAATGTTGCGTCTAGCGGAATTGCTTCTCTTTTATTACCTGAGGGGAGAACTGCTCATTCACAGTTTGCTATTCCGTTGGCCTTGAACGAAGGCTCATGCTGTAATATCAAGCAGAATAGTTTTAAGGCTAACTTGCTTCGTGAGACAAGTTTAGTGATTTGGGATGAAGCTCCGATGGTTAATAAGTGGGCATTTGAAGCTTTTGATAGGACTTTGAAAGATATAATGCGGTCTGTGAATAAGAATTTTTCTATGAAACTTTTTGGTGGAAAGGTTGTCGTTCTTGGCGGTGATTATAGGCAAATATTACCTGTAGTTCCGAAGGGAAGCAGAGCAGATGTTGTTATGGCTACTATCAATTCATCTATCTTATGGAAGCATTGTAAGGTAAATAAGTTCTTTACATATTTAATTATTAACTTGACCTATGAATTTTATCGACTTATGCATATATTTAACTACTTTTAAGGTTCTGAAACTGACGGAAAATATGAGATTGAGGATTAGTTCTACCATGGTGGATGAACAACAAATACTTGAGTTTGCAACTTGGGT
Source organism: Ammopiptanthus mongolicus (assembly GCA_039655645.1). Taxonomy (NCBI): domain Eukaryota; kingdom Viridiplantae; phylum Streptophyta; class Magnoliopsida; order Fabales; family Fabaceae; genus Ammopiptanthus; species Ammopiptanthus mongolicus. The sequence goes on from CM077345.1 coordinate 19,822,889, forward strand.
TCTTGCTATTGGTGATGGAAATATTGGTATTAATAATGATGGCTACGCTGATATTGATATTCCTGCAGATTTGTTGATTTTCTGATTGTTTAGATCACATTTCAGCCATAGTGTCCTCTACTTATCCTAATCTGGTGGATAATATTTCTGTCTATGAGTTTTTTTGAAAAGCGTGCAATATTGGTGCCAACTTTGGAAATTGTAGAACAAGTTAATAAGCATGTGTTGGGCTTGCTACGTGGTGAAGAAAGAGAATATCTAAGCGCTAATTCTGTCTGTGAAATTGGAAGTTTTACTGGTTTTAATTCCGATTGGTTAACACCTGAATTTCTTAACCAAATCAAATGTTCGGGTCTTCCCAATCTTAAATTACTATTGAAAATGGGCGTCCCTGTTATGCTGTTGAGGAATATCGATCAGGCTGCTAGTTTATGTAATGGTACAAGATTAATTGTAACTGAATTGGGTAGAAATGTTATTGGTGGTACAGTCGCCACTGGAACACACATTGGGGACAAAGTTTACATTCCTAGGATGAATATGGCTCCTTCAGATCGTGGGATTCCTTTTCAATTTCAGAGGCGTCAATTTCCATTGATTTTGAGTTTTGCGATGACCATAAATAAAAGTCAAGGCCAGACATTATCTCATATTGGTTTATATTTGCCTCGACAAGTGTTTTCCCATGGGCAATTATATGTTGCCTTGTCTAGAGTGAAATCTAGAAATGGGTTGAAAATCTTAAGTTGTGATGATAATGGTGAGCCATGCTCTATTGTTAAGAATGTGGTTTACAAAGAAGTTTTTCAAAAGATGTAATTTGTCTAAAATGAATTATTGATGTATTTTTTCGGATTACTATTTGACTATTAGTTATAACCAAATATATACGTTCAAATATTGCTACAATGTTATATGACACCTTCAGATCGTGGGATTCCTTTTCAATTTCAGAGGCGTCAATTTCCATTGATTTTGAGTTTTGCGATGACCATAAATAAAAGTCAAGGCCAGACATTATCTCATGTTGGTTTATATTTGCCTGACAAGTGTTTTCCCATGGGCAGTTATATGTTGCCGTGCCGAGAGTGAAATCTAGAAATGGGTTGAAAATCTTAAGTTGTGATGATAATGGTGAGCCATGCTCTATTGTTAAGAATGTGGTTTGCAAAGAAGTTTTTCAAAAGATGTAATTTGTCTAAAATGAATTATTGATGTATTTTTTTGGATTACTATTTGACTATTAGTTATAACCAAATATATACGTTCAAATATTGCTACAATGTTATTTACTTTTGTATATATGTCAATTGAAGAATGGTTAATTGGAAGCAATTAGAAATTTTTATATCCTTGAGAAAATGGCATAAATTATTTTTTAAGGAGTAAGGGAAGATCCAATTCTCTATGTGTATATATTATTCAAGAGAATATCAATTTTCTTCTGCCCCTTTTTGTTACAAAAAAAAAAAAATCAATTTTGTTCTAATATAGTATTTAATCAAAACTATTCCATTTGATATATATTATATCTATTCAGGTATATTTGTAAAGTTGTTTTACATTTACAGTTTATAGCATTTAATCTTTATGTACTATCCATGAAAAGAATAATAGAATCGACAGGGTTGATAATAAGTATTTAAGTAAAACATTTAAGTATTAATAATAATTTGTATACAAATTTGACATAAAATATTACTTAGATGAAGATGCAAGTATTTACGTAAAATATTGAAGTATTAACATATTTTCTTTTATGAAAAATAATAATGGATATTATACTCATCGAATTTTGCTGCAAAACTATTTATTTATAGAAAAATAATTTCTGAATATATATTATTTTTAAAATTGAAGCACCATCTATTTACTAATATATGCTGGAAAAATATCTACTATTGTGATTTTGAACCATTAGGCTTCAGTCCTATTTTTTTTTTTTTGTAAACTTTTAGTTCACATTTGTGGAGTTGTTTTTGTTATGTTTTGGAATTTCTAATGTTAATTATTAAGTAGATCTCATTCATAGAAGCATCATTGTAATTTAATAGTGGCTGCAATTTTAGTGTAATATTTCATATTATGAATATATTTATCCAAAAATAAAATTCATCTATTCTTATGTAAAATACCATCAGTTACAATAAAGTTTATATATTTAGAAAAAATGCTTTGAAAAACATTCTTAAATGTATATATAATAATAGATAAGATAGAATTAGTTACAATACTATTACAATCTGTTACTATACAAATATTGTCCTGTGCATAGCACGGGTACAGCATTAGTGCATTATATGTATGAGATGAAAATGCACATGTATGGGTCCTAGCCCGACTCAACTACATGGAGTGACAGCATCATTGGAGGAGCCATCAGGAGTATAGGTTCCGTATCACTAGTTCAATAAGTGCCATCAATTCCAAATGCATGCTAAACGGCTCACCGGAACACTCTCCACTGATCTCGAGTAGTTTAGGGTCTGGTCGGGACACCATTGTGTTCGCATCGAATACCACGGCTCGGGGGAGCTACCACCCGGCCCCTTTAGAGTATTGCACCATGAGTGTCCCCTAGGTCATCTCAATCTTCCCTACTGTACTCTCACCCACACTTAAGGTGCAGCTCAACTCCCCAACATCATGTCAATGTCAATGCCAAAATCATGCATGACCTCATTGTAATATATTTCATATCAATTCGTTAGACCGTTAAGTCATTCCATTGGTGTTTGTCCCGGTTTATCCTTCAGGATTGAAAACTCATACAAGAGGAATGCCTTTAATGTCTAACTTCTTCAACATTCTAGGTCATGCTTGATTCAAGGCACATGCCACATGCAATAATGCTCCATGACCAATGTCTTGATGTGCATATTTTATCAACGTCATCAACCATCAAGATTATGCAAGTATGGCCAAATAAAGATTTCTTCATTATCATGTAATCTCATGGTAAATCACTTTTAAGTATCCATAGTTCATGTAGAGTCCAATTTACATCAAATTCCATCCAAAGAACATGATGTTACAATATAAATTATCCACATCGATGTCCATCAATAATCATTTTCTTCTCAAGATAATGAGTCAAGCCCAATAGGGTATAAGGGAACATATTATGTTCCAAAAGTCCATAAGCGTGTCCAATTATCTCAAGGTACGACATTATGTCTTGTTTCATCAATATTGTCCTTAAATTTCAAAAGAATCGATTTAATGTTTCGAGTTATGCTTTGCTCTTACAAAACATATTATGCTTATCATTTGAGATTTGTTTTATGTTTCCACTCTAGATCAAGTTAGGTTGATTTTATTTCCTACAAATTAGTTCGGTAGATTCTATATCCTAAGTTAGTGATTAGTATCATAACTTTGATATTATGGTTAGCATTTAGACTACTCTCCAGATAAACCCTCTTTCTCTCTTTCATTCTTAATTTCTTAGAAACATTTCTAAATGTGAGGTTGTTGACCATAGGCCTTTAATGGGTCATGAGTTTTCATATGGCCCAAAATAGGCCTTTTTTTTGTATTATTTTGTTTGTTTTCTTGACTTGGGCCCAATAGATGGACTTTTGGCCCATTCTTGTTTTTATTCTCTTTTCAAGCTTAATCTCATCTATATATTAATTAACTTCTTAAACTAGTTACATGTGTCATTAGTTCAAATTTTTGAAGCTTGGACTCCCCTTGATTTATTTATTTATTTATTATTTTTAGTAGTAGAACCATGTGGTGTGGGCATTCCCAAGCCTCCACCATTTGATTAATTTTCAACCATATCCATATGATGTTCAAGTTTCCAACATCACTATCGTTCAAAATGTCTACTATCTTCAACATGTTTCAAGACCATTTAGGTTAGGGTTTAGAAACCCTAATCAATCATCAAGTTCAAAATCAACCAATTCATATAAAACCATGATCAAGAATGCATATAAACACATCTAGACTATAGTTGAATGGATTTTCAACCTCCTTCCAACTATTAAAAAGAGAAATCTGAAAATCACCAATAAATAAAACAAATCAACAAAAATGAAAATAAAATAAAATAAATATAAATGGAACCAAAGGGAATGGGGAGTTCCCCCTAAAAGTAAAATCTACTCAAACCGCTTAGAAGCACCAAAACTTGTTTTCTTGTTCACTCTTGCCTCTAGTGTTCATCCACAACCAAGGAAAAGAGAAGGAAAAAAATTAATGGTAGGTAGAAAAGAGTGTATAACCATGTAGTATTTAGAAGGAGGAAGAAGAGAAAAGCAAAGAAAAGATTACCATTCCTTACCTTCTACACGAAATGGCTTCACAACCCAAGAGAGGATGTTGCTTCCTTTTTATGAGAAGAAGAAAAATTGAGAGAGAGAGAAAGAGAGGGCTTCGGTTTTGTGTTGAAGAAGAAGAGAAGGTGAAGATTTTCTTTTTGTGTGTGTTAGGAAGTGTAGCCAAATGGGAGAGTGATTAGAGTAAGTGACATGAAAATTTTTTAAAGCTGGAGGGGAGTGGGCTGCGTGGGAATAGGCTAAGGGAGAGGAGAAAAAAAATGGTAAGAACCTTCTCACATATGAGCACGAAAATGAAGCTTGAAGTGGTGTAGAGCTTGCTTTGAAATGGTAAAATTGATGAAGAAAAGGTGGTGGTGGTGGTTCGGTTTTTTGTGTAGGAAATGAGAATAAGAAGATAAAAGAAAATGGTGTTTTGATGTTATGGTTGAATGTGTGAGGGAGATGAAAATGTGAGAGTGAAAATTTTTTCTTTGGAGAGGGCCAAATGATCTGCGTATCAGGAGGGAATGTGAGAGGGTGGAGATGGACTCCAAAAAACGTAGATCCAATGGCCAAAATCTAAAGAAAAATGCATGGTTCCTATTGGCCCTCATACATGACAAAAGTTATATTCATTGGTCAAATAAGAAAAGGGATGTCACCGCTAACCATGGTAATCAGGTGGCTGCGGATAGTGCTTCCCCATATTTATATCCATCAATATTTATGGATATTTATATGGATAGCGGATATCCATGAATATCCGTGGATATTTAAGATTTTAAAATAAAAAAAATAAAATTATATAACATAATATAACAATATATTATATTAACATTGTATGATATACTATATGTGTTTTAAAAAAATTATTATTATGGATTTAACCACTAAAGGGCATGAAATAATAAAGAAAATAAAGTTTAATTCATCTCAAAGTGATAGATGTTATCACAATATATAATATATTTTTAATAAAAATATTTATTATAAATATGCGGGTATCCGTAGGGCGGATACTATGATCCTCATCCCCATTTAATAGGTATTCATTTACTATCCACTACGGATAATCCATGCGGATAGCCGCGAGTGCGGATAATTTTGCCATCCTAGTCACCGCTGCAACAAAAAACAGGGAGGGAAAAAGTGGCTTTTTAGTGAAAATTGATTTTGTTTAATACTGTGCCTAATCTTTGCGGTATACGATTTTCGAATTCCGGATTTCAATTTTAAATCGGATTTTGGAATTGAACTAAGAGAATATTTTAGAAGTTGGATTTAGATTCTAGGCCCCGAGTTTGACACGTGACTCACAACCTGTGTCGGTTTAGACAGATGTAACTGATACTGATTATAATATTATTATTTTTTAGTGTTGGTTTCTACGCATTTTTAGGATTTGAACATAACGCCCAACACCTAAAAATTATACTAACTCATTTTGTTTGGTCAAATCGGGATTTTCAAATTCCCGATGACGTCACTAACAATACCGGTCAATACTATCATCGATTTCCGAACTGAGTTGAAATTTGAATTTTTCTACATCAAAGATTTCCTTTAATTACACTTAACATATTCAATTAATTATTTTATATTTTTAATCACTTTTAAATTTTAGGGTGTTACAGGTTTAAAATGATCTGACCGTAAAAATGATTTTGACCTCTAACCAAAATCGGACAAGAGCTTCACGATCCAATCAGCCGATCCGGTCCGATTTTCATAACACTCGGATAAAGTTCTTAATTTAATCTTTGAAAACCGATTGAGTTAGATGAATATTTTTATTTTAATTCTCAGAATTAATTCAATCAACTCCAAACTAATTGATATTATAAAATTTAGTTATTTGCTATTGACTTTATATTTTTGCTTATATTAAACTATAATTTTTTACCCACTTCTCTCACTGTCGCAACCACATCGCGACAGGAGCGGCGAACCAAAATTAATTGGTTACAAAAATGGAGTCGCTACTAAAGTTTATTTATTACGGAAAACATTTGAAAATCCCTTTAAAAAAATTTGTCTTTGAAGCCAGATTTAGAGTTCGGGAGTCGATTATGTGTAGGGAAGGTATTAGCACCCCACAACATCCATTTAAAAAAATGGTTACCTATAGTTAATTATGCAAAATTTTATGTTATCTTTTAAAATATTTATTTTACTCCTTTTATTAAAAATTTGATTAAAAATCGAAAACTTACATCTTTTATTAAAATTTATTTTTGGGCTTGACAGGAATGGTCCCTACTCCTACTTATTCTCTGGTGCAATGAGGGATTCAAAGCTACGCAACTGTTTAAAAATATGTTTGTTAGTTTGGTTGATTTTAGTTACTTTTTGAAATAAACTTTGATTAAAAAATTTCAGGATCACCAGGTTGTCACAAATCAGGTGTCCTAAAACCGGGGGTTAACAAGATGTCACATCTCAATTTAATTTTTTTATTTAAAAGAAGCTTTTTTTTTAAAGGCTTAGGATCACCGAGATGTTACAACTCAGGTTTCCTAAAATCAAGAGTTAACAAGATGTCCCATCTCAGTTTACCCTTTATATTTAAAAGAAGTTATTTTAGTTTTTATTTTTAAAAGCTTAGGATCACCAAGGTATCACAACTAAAGTGTCTTAAAACCAAGGGTAAACAAGATGCCACATCTCAGTTTACCCTTTTTATTTAAAAGAAGTTATTTTAGTTTTATTTATTTTTAAAGGCTTAATATCACCAAGCTGTCACAACTCAGGTGTCCTAAAACCAAAGGTTAATAAGATGTCACATCTCAGTTTACCTTTTATATTTAAAAGAAGTTATTTTAGTTTTTTATTTATAAAGGCTTAGAATCACCAAACTGTCATAGGGTTAATAAGTTGTCGCATCCTCTTCATTAATTAATTTTAAAATAATGTTAAAAATGTATGCAATTTAATAAAAGTTAAGTTGGTATATTGTTGTAAAGAAATATTTGTATTCTAAAAATAAGCACATGTGATTAAATAATAGTTGTAGCACATTTGAATAAATTTTTTCCAATCATTCTTTTTTTATGTGCACCCTTATTTTAATATTTTATTCCTTCTAACTCTATCATATTTACTATTTATATTTAAATTTTAGGTCTATATTTTATTTTAACCCTTATTGTATTTTATTTTAGGTCTAAACTTACTATATTTAAAAGAAAAAGTAAACGAATAAAATTCACTACTAAACTTATTATCTTATAAGCCCAGTGACTTTGTCCAACAAAAACTAAACCTACTCTACAATAATATACAAACTCATCAGGCAAAACTAAAAGTTTTAGGGTGAAGACCATTTTTAGTCCTTGAAATTTTTTTGAGTTCCCAATTTAGTCCCTAACAAAAAAAACTCGTCTGTTAGTCCCCCAAATTTGCTTCCGTAACCCTTTTTAGTCCTTCTTGTCAGTCAATGGTGGCTGACCTCCATTAAGTGGTTAACGTGTGACGTTATGTGTCTAGGTGTGTCCTTAGTATTTTCCAGCATGGCATAGGTCAAATTAAACCCAAATATCAAGTACATAATTGATGCAAAATGGCGTCGTTTTGGTTGCAAAACGGTGGTAATGCTCTATTATCCTATGCTACGCCGTTTTGGAGAGGGAAATTTCCCAACTTTTCACCGTGACTCTTCTTCTTCTCCTAATTCGTGAACCCTAATCTGTAAATAGCAAGAGGTTGCTGAACACAAATCAGGGTTTCACTCAAATCATTCTTCTCCTCAATACTCAAAGTCTTGTCGGAGGTGCTGTATTTTCGGGTTTAGGGTAGCGGTTTCTGGTGGGGTTGTGACACCGTTGTCGTCACTGACCCAAAAGGTGAGTTTCTGACACCCTCTTCGTTTTGTCTTTTGCAATCTGTCCACTTCATCTGTTTCATTTGTTTATTCTAGTGGGGTTCATGTGTTGGATTGATTGGGGACCAAAGGGCATTGTTGTATATTTTGTGGGTGAGAGTTTTACTTTTCTTTATTCTGATTATGGTTGGTTTGTGGTCCCAACTTGTTGGTATGATACTTTTTTGCATATTTGGATGCTTTATGCTTAAGCACGTGGTTCTGGTGCATGTTAGGGCATTTAACTTGTGTGTATTATGTCGCATGTTATGGCATTTTGTGGGTGCTAAGTCATTTTTTGGTTTTTTTATTTTGCAGATGCCTTTTTTTATTTCCTTCATTTATCATACGGGTGGTAGATTTGTAAGAGATGAAAAAGGGGTACTTAAGTATTTGGATGGTAAAGTGAATAGCTTGTCACGAATGGACATCGACTTAGTAAATTACTTTGACTTAAAGAAGTTGTTCAAAGAGTTTCGATTTCATGACTTCAAGACAATGTTTTGGATGGATCCGGATCAGAGTAACTTTGATGCTTGGCTTAGAGGCATTCTCGGGGACAAGGAAATTACTGAGATGTGTGATGCAACGTTGAAAAGAGGGTGTAACACCAATAGATGCGACATACACCTCTACTTTGATCTTCCTGAAGATGTGGAGTTTGTAAACAATGAAGAAGTAGGTAATGGGGCTGGTGCTGTTGGTAAGGAGCATTGTATGGAGGAATTGTCATTGTCTGATGACTATGACAGTGGAGAGGATTCTGCGTACAAGCCAGGAGCATCATATTATGACACTGATGATGATAGCGAGGATGTAGTTGTGGAGCCCCCCAAAAAGAAAGGTATTCTAAAAAAAGAGAATGCATCAAAGAGGCCAATTTCTGAGTCCTCTAGTGAAGAAGTTGCTGATGAAGCATCATTTGAGGCTGGCGTGTATGCCTCATACTCTGAACACATGCATACCCTTGAGTCATCAAATGATGAGGGTTCTTCGAAGCCTACATTTCCTGTTTTTAATGCAACATCTGAATGTGGACAAGTTCACCTAGAGGCTGGCATGGAATTTTTCAACCTTGATTTGTTCAAAAATGCGGTGAAGGACTATAACATAGCTCTTGGACGACAATTTAGATGGATAAAAAAATGATAAAGTCAGGGTTCAGGTAGCGTGTAAAGTTGAGGACTGTAGTTGGCTTGTTTATTGTGCTTGGAATAGCAGGACCAACACGTACCAAATCAAGACATTTTTTGAGGAACACACATGTTGCAGGGTATTCCAGAACAAGGCAGCTAGCAGTAGTTGGGTGGCTACGAAGTTAAAACAAAAGCAAATTACCCAACCAGGCCTTAGAAGGAAACAAGCCTTTGAGATCATGAAGGAGGACTTCATGGTCCATTTAAACAACAAGAAAGTATCAAAGGCATTGAAACAAGCACGGCTGGCTGTGGAGGGTTCAGAGAAAGACCAATATGGTAGGCTGTGGGACTACATGAACGAGCTGTTGACAACCAATCTAGGATCAACTTGCAAGATGGATGTCATTCCTTAACCACAGGCTCCGCCACTGTTTCAAAGGATATATATTTGTTTGGAGGCTTGTAAGGAAGGATTTAAAAGGGGATGTAGGCCATTAATAGGCCTTGATGGTTGTTTCCTTAAAGGATATTATGGTGGGCAGCTCCTCTCAGCAGTGGGACAAGATGCAAACAACCAGTTCTATGTTATCGCGTATGCCGTTGTAGACTCTAAGACTAAAAATAATTGGAAATGGTTTCTACAACTTCTGGAGGCTGACCTTGGGGACCACAGGACTTATGGGTGGAATTTCGTCTCTGACCAACAGAAGGTAGTCACTTTTGTTATGTACAATTATTATCAGCCCTGTTTTAGACTAGTTACATTTGTTTTCTTACTTCTTGTTATAGTCCAATCAAATGTGCATGGTACTGGTCAAATGTGCATGATACTGGTCTGTTGTTTTGGGGACCAAAATGGCTAACTAAATGCTGTCATTCTTTGTATGGCAGGGTTTATTACCTGCATTGAAGGAGGTGATGCCTGGAGCACATCATAGAAACTGTGTTCTACACATATGGAAAAACTTTATCAAGCAATGGAAGGATAAAGAATTGAGGGGAGTTGTGTGGGATTAGGCTAAGTGCACAACAAAAGCTGAATGGAGGAACAAAATGCAGAGACTGAGATCAATGAATGAAAGGCCATGGAGCTACCTCAATAACATTGACCCAGGTGCATGGGTTAAAGCATATTTCAGTCATTGGCTCAAGTTGGACAATATCACAAACAACATGTGTGAGATATGGAATGCGATGATAGTGGACTATAGAGATAAATCAATCTTGACAATGCTTGAGGAGTTGAGGAGTTACTTAATGAGAATGATCAATGCTCACAAAAGAGTATTGGGCTCATATAAAGGAAGGTTGCCCCATGTGCAACAAAAAAGACTTGAAGCATTGAAGGTGGAGAGCAATAAATGGGATTCTACTTGGGTTAGCGACCCAGAAAATGAAAAATTTGAAGTGCAAATGTATAGGACAAAGGTGGCAGTGAGTCTAACCCAACAAACTTGCACCTATCAGCTTTGGCAATTAACTGGACTTCCATGTGCTCATGCCATTACTGCCATTGCATGGAAGAATGAAAAAGCTGAAGATCACGTGCATCAATGGCTGACCATGGATGCATTGAATGCAACTTACAACCACTACATTAAGGCAGTCAACAGCCAGGAGTATTGGGCTATAATGGACAACCCCAAACCAGCTCCACCAAAGCTAAAAAGGCCTATAGGCAGGCCCAAAAAACATAGGAAGAAAGATGCGCATTCAGAAGACATACCAAGCGTAGGAGGAAAGATTCGCATTCGTAAGACTTGAGAGGTCACGTGTAAGAAGTGTGGTGAGACTGATCATTTTGAAAAAACTTGTAAGGGTCCTGCTAGACCTAAGCCTGTTAGACCTACAACAAAGAGGACAACAAAGAAAAACACAAACACTCAAAAGGAAGTCCCAATTTCACATTCTTAACCTCAACTAGATGTACTATCTCAGGTAACTAGATGTCCCATTTTACTGACATGAATAAGCTAAATATATGAATGACATTTGTGCATTCTGGTGCTTGATATGCTGGTTTGGTGCAAGTGGAAGAAAGGTATTCGCTTAGCGCAAATGATCGCGCTAAATGAATTTGATTTTTCAAATTTCCCTTGTTGCTGTGACAAATTCGCTTAGCGAATTCAGTTTCGCTAAGCGAATATTCAAAACCCGTCTGTGAGATCACCTGTCTATGATCACCAGTCTATGATCATCTGTCTGTGATCATCTATTTGATCACCTAGGACAAATTAGCTTAGCGAATTCAGTTACGCTAAGCGAATCTTCAAAACCTGTCTATGAGATCACCTGTCTATGATCATCTGTTTATGATCATCTGTCTGATCACCTGGGACAAATTCGTTTAACGAAACTATTTTAGCTAAGCGAATTTGTCCATTTCGCTTAGGGACCTATTTGGGTCAGTAATAAAATATTTAGGGACTTAATGTTTCCAAAATATTTTTTTCAGGGACCAATAAAGGTTATGTTTTGTTATGTTTTATTCCACTATCACTCATTTTATGCCTTGGTTTGATTCTAACATTTTATGCCTTAGTTTGATGATACATTCTGATGCACCAAATTTGTCATTTTCAGGAAAATCAAGCGTGGTCCACACCACCAGCTATCAGGCCACCACCCATCAGGCCATGTCCCGCCAAGACACCACCTGCAATGCCACCATCTTGCACCCCTTCTTCCCCGCCAGGTCCGCCAGTTAGACAATTCAGGCCCCCAAGATTGGCTGCTCAACAAGAGATTGTCTCTGTTGAAACTCTTGCTGCAACAACTGAAGGAGTAGCATCTAGGATGTTTCTGTTCATCCCAAGACCTGGATATAGGCCCCCAACGCCCACACAACAACAACCGAAGAAGTAGCATCTAGGATTGTAGTTTGTGTTTTTTGGAAGTCTGAAACTTCATTTTGGATTGCAATCCATATGGCAAGAATGCCTTGTTTTTAGTATTTTGGATTGTAATTTGTTTTTTTTTTTGAAGTCTGGAACTTCATTTTGAATTAGAATCAATGTATTTGGCAAGTATGCCTTAGTTATGTATTTGACAGTACAACCATCACTTTTTGATATGATAATGCAAAGTTGAAGTATTTTAATGATATCTGACATTAGCTGTGGTATTGATATTGAAGAAAACCATAATTGACTACAACAAAGGTACATTCAAAGACCATAAAATACAACAAGTCAGCCTTGTTTGAATAGCCTTTCACTACACATTGCATAACATACACCATAATTGACTACAACCAAAGTACATTAACTAAATCATCCAAGAGAAATACATAATTTAGTAAATATTTTCCTACTTCCAAATAGAAAGACCAATAACCATAGCAGCAATGACAACCCCAACCACCCCAAGACATCGTTGCCAATTCATAACTTCTTTCATCTTCACTTGCATTTCATTCATATGAATTCTCATCACTTCCATATCCCTCTCCAATTGTGCAATTTTGCCTTCTTCATTCCCTAGCATTGTCAACATCTTCTTTTCATATTCATCTACCCACTCAAAATATTCGCAATACGGTTTTTTCTCCTGCAACATATGAGCATAATACAAGTCAAAGTAGGGACACCCATAAAATCAAATGAAGAATTTAAATGGTGGGATTTTGAACCTTAAAATAGGGACACTCATAAAATGCTCTATTTGGGTTCCTGACCGTTTTTGAGGTGTAGACAATAGCGTTTATCTTACAAACGCATCTTGAAGGAGTTAACTTCCCATGGGTAGCAATACTTGCAGTAATCTCACTCCCACACCAACTCACCTGACGCTTGGAGTCGAAATGAGAACTCTTCGATCCACCATGGTTCTTCATCTTCTCAAGCACAACTTAGGGGCAAAACAAATTCGAATCAACCCTTTTCCCAACGAAATTTCTAGCTCAGCAGAGGATGGTAATGGAGTTAGGGTCTCAGAACTTAAATGAGGAAGAAGACATTGTGTGCATTGGGTTTATTTGGGTTTTATTTTGAATTAATTAAATGTCTTATATTTGGGTTTAATTTGATCTATATCATGCTGGAAAATACTAAGTGTACACCTAGACATATAACGTCACACGTCAGCCACTTAACGGAGGTCAACCACCATTGACCGATGGGAAGGACTAAAAAAGATTACGGAAGCAAATTTGAGGGACTAACGGACGAACATTTTTTGTTAAGGACTAAATCAAAAATGCAAAAAAATTTGAGGGACCAAAAAGAATCTTCCCTGAAGTTTTAAAAACAACAAATAAAAGATGCAAAAGTCTCTGAGACCTTTTAACGTGAAACAAAGAGGAGCAGGTGAAAGCCTGGCGATGGAGCTGGTCACGGCGGCGCTCGGAGGATTTGCACGGGTTGAACGCGGCGGAGCTAGCATCAGAGCGGCGGCGCGCAACAGGGACTGGTTGAGCGCGAAGGTGGACGGACAGGGGCTTAGTGACTGAAATTGGTTATTTTGAATTTGGTTCTCTGGTATTTTGGATTGCTTACAAAGTTACAATGAATATGCAAAGGCTGAGATGGAATGGGTTTTTGTTTGGCTTCAACTACGGTGAATGCATGTTATGGTGTTATGATGGCTTGGCTGAGTTGAAAATGGAGCTGAAGAAAGAATTGGGAATCCTCCCACCGTAAAACCTCCGCCCTTGTCATACTAAACCCACCTTCAAATTCCTTTCTGTAACTGATTGAAAACCATTAACTGAAATTATTGGTGATTGAATATGCTCTTAATGTCTTCAATATGATCCTCCCATAACAGTTACAGAGAGCAGAGAAGAAAAATCAAAAGTCAAACTCTTTTATTTTCATTTTTTATCATTTTTATTCATTGTTATGATTTTTAATTCTTAATAAAAAAATTAAAATAAATAGAAGTGTCCCAATAAAATGGGGGATGTTTTTTTTAAAAGAAAGACATACATTCATTCAAATTGATAGAGTACATGATGATAATATAGATCTGCTAATTTATGTTTTTATGAGTTAGACGGGCCAACCCGCCAACCCACCATTAGGTTGGGTGGGTTAGGGGGTTCAACCCACATGATTAAAATGGGTTAGCCTGTCCCGTTCCATTTAAGGTGGGTTAATGGCGGGACGGGGCGGGGCTGGTTGACCCATTTTGTCATCTCTAATTGAGACCCAAGTCTTAATCATATCTGTGATGAATTGAAACAGATTGGTCAATCTAGAACAAATGAATACCGCACCAAGACGGGAATCAAATAGCACCTCACCAAAACGGAAATCAAATAGCACCGCATCAAGATGAGAAACCAAACAAAGTCACACCAAGACTACGAAAAATAAAATAAAACATAAAAAAATCTAAATCTATTGAAAAATCTACATAAAAGAATCAAATCTATGTAAAAAATTCACTAATAATAAAAAAAAAAAAATAAAGTAAATGGGCGATCCCACGGCGTGTGTGAGAATGCGAGGTAAACTATTTTTTAAATGCCGTGTTCACACTCGCTTCATGTGATCAAACATTATTCTAATGTTATAAAATGAGTTATTTCCGTTTTTCAATAGGTTAAATAGTTTTAATTCACAATTTTACACTTCAATTTTTTAGTCAAAATCCAATTAAACAAATCCAATCTAAATGATTAGTTATTTATTTATTTTTTTTTTACTAAAAACCTATTTAAATCGTACTGCAAAGCCATTAATACACGGTGACAATATGCACATGAATAAATATTCAATTTGGTCCCTGAAATTGTAAGGTCGTATCAACTTAGTCTCTCACATTATCAATATTTCAAAATGATCCTTGGAATTTCAAAATGTAGCAAATGCATCCCTGACATTATTCACTTAGTTTCAAATTCATCCCTGACATTACCAACTTAATGTCATTATAGTCCATGCAAATATCAGCGGAAGGACGAATCTGATTAACTTTCTGCAATTTCAGGGATCATTTTGGAATATTGATAATGTGGGGGACTAAGTTGATACAACCCTATAATTTCAGGGACCAAATTGAATATTTACTCATATGCACATCTATCACCTTCTTAACTAGTGGAAATGAATCGACTAATAGGGTTGATACATCTGATCAAATTTTTTATCTATATTCGTTATTATTTGGATTCGATTATCAGGTTTTCTTTGTTGATAGACGATATGTAAGTTTCATTATAAATCCTTGTTGTGATTGGTGATATTCTCTGATTTTGTAAAGGACGGCGTGTCTTTTTCTAATCTAATTTTTTTTTTATCAAAAAAAAAAAGAAATAAACCATTGGAATGGGCCTGTCTCACAATTTCAGATCAACTAAAGAGAAGAGTCAGGGATAAGTTACAAGCTTAAGAGAAGGAAAAGAAACATATACATTTGATTGAGTGACAAAATTAATTAAAAAGCGATACCATTCGGATTACCCAAGTCACCCAACTTGCATTCTGGTTGACTCGTACGAAATTAAAATCACTCAAACTAAAAAACATATTAGGACTTGTATTATTGGACACGGGTTAAAAAAATTAAAAATAAAAATTTTATATTGAAAAATATAATTTTTAAATTTTTAATGTATTGAATATATTCTTTTTCAATACAAATTTTTTATCTTTGAATCCTTAACACACTAGTTACTGTTTGCCAAAAAATATAGAGTGAAGATCCAAATTGGTTCCTAGAAATTTTCAAGGACCCATTTTTAGTCCCTGAAAAAATAGACTAATTATTTAGTACCTCAAATTTATAAATGCGGGATACATTAATCTCTAAATTTAGTTTTGATGTCTATTAACTTGCCTATATGTCTCATTAATTATCCTACCTAACTCGTTAGTGATCCTACATAGGGATGTCAATTTTATCCGTATCCGCGGATATCCTCGGATAAAATTCGTAACGGACACGAGACGGGGGGCTTAATGGATACCCGCTTTGTTAATGGGCGGGGGCGGATATTGAGGTGCCCGTACCGAGGGTACCAGCTAAATGTGATTTATTAATACTCCAAATTTTGGTTCAAAACTTCACAGGGTAAGCATATTCCAAAAGCAAAGTAATACCAAATTAAAGTTTTATTTACATAAAACTAGCCTAATTTTTTTTTTGATCCACTAGATGTGACATGCCTATTATAAGATGTTACCTTAAGAAAAAATTTAACAAGGATCTTTGATAAGGTGATAAACACAAAATTTGCCGGACACCTTATGACCTATGTGCTAACTTAGAACTCACACTATTCCTTTGAATCAAAAAGAGTATTTACATATTGACCTGTGTGTTGACTTATAACTATAATTTCAAAGTCATCCATCAGAAAAAGTATTGAAGTTTTTTTTTTTTTTATCAAATATGGAATGGATCATAGTTTTTTTTATATAACCGTGGATTTCTGTAATATTCGTAAAATCCGATAAAAACCCGTTTAGCGGGTACCCGCTCGAGCATGGGTGGGGATGGGGGAGTAGTATCTGTGCTCGTCCCGTCCCATTGCCATCCCTAATGCTGCCTGACCTATGACAAATTTACTATGTGGAAGACAAATAAAAATGGAAAAAAAACATACACAATTTTAAAATCGAAAATACTTGAAAATTATGCATTTTTTTTTTACTTTTTATTCATTTTTCTGAAAGAAAATTCGTCATAGGTCACGCAGGACCACTAATGAGTCAACTAGGATGATTAATGGGACATGTATAAAAGTAAATGGATATCAAAACTAAATCTAAAAATTAATGTGTCTCACATTTATAAACATGAGGTCTAAAAAATTATTTTTTTTTTCAGAGATTAACGATGAATCTCCAAAAATTGTGAGCTACTAATTTATACCTTCACCCAAAAATTTGTGTTCCTCACGTCTTGGGATTGTCACTTATCGCACAACCTAGCAGTACTAGTAGTGCGGTATGGTTTGTCCTTTCTATCACCGTCCCCATACAATGCCAGCTTTCTTTCTTTTTCTTTTTCTTTCTCTTTCGGGTTTGAACACAATGCCAGTCTGGAAGGGGTTGCTATGGGCATCCCTTTTTACTAAGGGCACCCCTCTTAAATAGTAAAATATCGAAATTGCCTTCAACAAAAAAGTTTTAAAAGTTATTTTTTTTTACACTATCATTGTTACCCTCGCAGATTACCAAATTCAGAGAGTTGTAAAATTTATCTGGAATCTCGCAAATAACAGTTGGTTTCTCGCAAATACCTTGTTCACTCACAAACTAGGTAATTGCGACCTTTTTTTTGATTTCCTTCACTCGCAAATAAGGTATTTGCGAGTGAAGGAATTTTTTTTACACTCGCAAACAAGATAATTGCGAGGGAAGGAAAATTTTCATTCCCTCGCAAATACCTTATTTGCGAGTGAAGGAAAATTTCCTCTTCCTTCACACGCAAATACAGTATTTACGAGTGAAGGAAAATATTCCTCACTCGCAAATACCTTATTTGCGGGTGAAGGAAGATTTTCCTCTTCTTTCACTCGCAAGTTAGGTATTTGCGAGTGAAGGGAAATTTTGCTCACTCGCAAATAAGGTATTTGCGAGTGAAGGAAGATTTTCCTCTTCCTTCACTCGCAAGTTAGGTAATTGCGAGTGAAGGGAAATTTTGCTCACTCGCAAATACATTATTTGCGAGTAAGAAAAATTTCCCTTCACTCGCACGATTATCTTAAAAATATTGATTTTAATTTGTTATTTGTTTCAGTAATGCCGCGCACCAGGGGAGTAGGTTGGTTGGCCGGTAGGGAGGCGGAGGCGGAGGCCAATAGGTTGGCGGTTGAGGCTGCGAGAGCAGAGGCTCAGCGACAGCGGCGACAACAGCGGGATGCTATGACTGCTTCGCACCGCCGGAGATTGGTTGATAGTAGAGCTGCCCCGAGCAGAGGGGGACGTCGTACACCTCAACCTCAGCAGGAGCCACCTCAGTACGAGGGACATGAGGATGAGGGACAACACGACGAGATGCATATTGATGCACGGGCAGCGGAGGGACCATTTCCTGGAGGACCTTCCGATACATCGCTCCTGACTTCATTCAAAGACCACATAGCTTACAGCTTGTGGAATGGAGAGGTAATTATTGTTTACTGTTTTTAAAACATTTAAGGTTTTTTTTTTTACTTTTGTATAATTCATGACAAGACGTATATTTTTATGTGTGCAGGATCGGGAGGACCCGCTTAGTGTTTTTGCGCACGGGAAAAAGTGGCAGAAGTGGTTTGGCGAGCGTCAGCCACTACCACCAGCAGTACAGGCTCATGTCGATCGAGCTGGTCCGTCGCCTCTTATGTATTGCAGCTATCCGATGGTAGATAACTCGCTGCTGACAGCGTTTTCGAGAGGTGGCATATGGAGACCAGCTCGTTCCACCTTCCGTTCGGAGAGATGACCATCACGCTGGATGATGTGTCATGCATTTTGGGCATCCCGGTCAGAGGTGCATTGTTTATATCCCCCGAGATGGACATAGATATTGCTATATCAGTTCTGCAGTCGTTGTTGGGGGTATCTTATGAGGATGCTCGGGCGGAGTTGACGGGCACTAGGTGGGCATCTGTCAGTTTATCTTGGCTGCAAGACCTTTATGATGCACGGAGAATTGAGGGTCCGATGGACGAGGCAGCAAGGGCATTCATACTGGTGCTACTCGGGATGACTCTCCTGACGGATAAGATTAGCACTCGTATTGACTGCAAACATATCGAGCTGCTGCGTGAGTTGGAGCTGGTGGGACAGTGGTCATGGGGAGCTTTAGCCTTATGCCACTTGTACGGTTATCTTGGTGACGCCACCAAGTTGGCGTGTCGTGGGTTAGCGGGTTACATGACACTCTTTCAGGTAGCAGTGTGTTATTAAATTAGAAAATTAAATTTACAATTGTTGTAATTGTGACGTATTTTCGTAACTGATTCGTTATTTGTGACAGGCCTGGATCTACGCGTATTTTCCTACTTCGGTGGTAGATCGAAGACTTGTTGAGGGCTACGAGGGTGCGCCTGTACGCGCTAACCGCTGGAGAAGCAAGAAGGGGCATGGGAGGGTGCTTCCATACAGGCAGGCATTGGATGCGCTGACCGCTGATGACGTGTACTGGGCACCATGGACCGCATATAGACAGTATTCCCCATTCGATCCGGTGGCATACTTTTCGGGGTACCTTCGGTGTGGGAACACTATAGTGCCATACCTGCCTGAGAGAGTACTGCGACAGTTCGGGTTCAGGCAGGAGATTCCTCGGCAGCCACCACGACGTCCCTCGGCTGAGGCCATTAGTCTTAACTGGATGTCCCCTCACCTATACTCTATTAGATACCTATTTCGGTTGAGGTTAGCCAGTTATCCAGCTGAGTGCGCCCCGGATTACTTGGATTGGTACTACAGGCACTCGCATCCACTGCTGATACCTCCACAGGCCCCACCTCCACAGGCTTCACCTCCGCAGGCTCCACATGATGCACATGTTGATTGTGTCCCTCGGGTAAGGAATAATAAGTTTTTACATTGTATATATTATGTCTAGTCTTAAAGTCATCTATTTTTTCCCCTATATAATGTACTTATGTTATTATGTATTTATGTCATTTGTAGGTGGCTTATGTTCATGCGGTTAGTAGGTTGGATAGAATTGCCGCCATGCTGCATCAGATCCTGGATTACGCACAGGAGGGAGATGACATGTGTGACTACCTTCGGGAGGTGCTTCGGATAGCGGAGGATCAGGAGCGCTGAGTTGTTTTATTTTTTTGTAATTTATTTTCATACGAACACTTAGTATTTATTATGTAAATATTATTGTTGTTATTAATACACCTCCGCATACTATTATTATTGTTATTATTTATTATTAATGAACTTAGAAATACAAAAGAAAATAACAGTAAAATGTAAATATAAAGGTACAACGAACAACCAAGGTGTATTAGTCAATCGTCATCTAAGTTTATTGGATTATATACATCATGATGTGAAAGATTAGGCGGTGGAAATATTGAAGACCATTCTTGCAATCGACTAATATATCGCGTCAGCCATGAATAAGCCTCAGGATAGGAAAAGCCACGCCAATGTGATGCTATGGTAGGCAGTGGACAACTATCCTTCAAAAATACCTGAAATAACATAAATACAATTAAATGACCGACTAATCATACAATTAAATATAAAAACATAAAAATAATACATCAATTACCTGTACCCAATGATTACCGTTGACAAAACCAATGCAAATGAGTGGATGGTTTGGAGTTGGTGCACCTCTAAGAGGAAAAAATGTCCAGAACGTCATACTGACAGATGATAAAGAGACTAGGACCAACCTATATTTGGTTGCTATCACATGACCCATCTCTGTTAGTGTCATCCACTTGTTTTGGTGACATGCACCGTATACGTCCCGTAAAGAAGACTTCAGTTCTTGTAATTTAACACCGAAAAGAGGGCTATATAAATCAACATTTTCCGTAAGCTCTTTAAGCAACTCCTGACGGATTAAAGGCCAACTATCCTCAGTTCTACCAAGCAATGCTGCAATGCAACGATACCCACAGTTTCCATCACTGTCCACGTTAACTATGTCAGCAATGTATGGCTGAAACTGCACAAGAAATTGATTCAAGAAAGGCAAACGTCTCCTCTTTGCTTGGGCAGTTGATTTCAACGAGGAACGCGCAGAACTATTCTCATGTGCAGAGTATATTGCATCGACATGCTCAAAATAAGATGGGTCACGTTTACAATCAAAACCATCCGTGTTGGTCTTCTTGGATTTGGGTGCCCCCTTAGTCTTCACCATTCTGGGCGGTGGGCACATTGAAGTTGTCTCAGGACAACATAGTTCTCGCACTTTGCGATATAGTGTCCTTTTACCAAAAATGTCAAGTGTGCGGAAATGGGTAATCAATACCTCCCACTGAAGCGCAAGTTCCTCTTCTGACACTGTTTCATCTGTTTGTTGTTGATCCTCTTATTGGCCAAAATGTAATCTCCTCCAGTGCACATGGATTACCTCCAATGGAATTGGAGTACCCGTTATACTGTAATGAGCCAGCTCACAAGCACAGCGTAAACCGTGTGTAGTTCTAAGAGTACAACCACATGCAAATTTATCAATACCTACATTCATCGCTCTGGTCCATTCACGAACAATATGTTGCAATGCACTCCGATACACGAATCCAATCAATCTGATAAGCATACGAATGTTGTGTGAGTGTTCGATCACGGTTATGCTCCTCTCAAATGATGCCTTTATCTCGTTGTGTTGCAGCGTAAGCATGTTATTCATCGTCTCCCAACACATACACATGTCACCTTTGCTGGTTTGCAACAAATTCTTCAATCTCCAATGTTGAGACTCAACCTTATCAACAAACATTCAAAACAACTTCAGCTATAACATAACATGATTCATTAACAATTTTGACACTAGTTTGATCATACCTGTTTGTGGTTGTATTCCCCAAGTGCATCACTTGGTTAGTCCATGCCGCAACAAATTTGTCTTTGTGTGGATCCAACCAAGTCTTTTGCACATAATCAATTAATATAGGCCACTCTGCACATACTTCATGAAAACTCATCAGGCATTGCTCATACTCAGTCTCGTCAGCAGAATAAACAACACTGTTCCATGCATCCTTGACTACCTCCAGCTTTTTGTTATCAGATACCAATTTTTTGCATTTTGCATAGACATTCCTATGTGAAATTGGCACAAAAGATTGCGAGTTGTTGGGAACACAAATGCAACCGCATTCATCAAAGCAAGATCTCTATCTGTCACAATAACTTGCGGAATTGACTCATCTAGCACGAACAATTCTCTTAACTTCTCTAGTGCCCAGACATAGTTTTCAGCCCCTTCAGAATCCATATAGGCAAATCCCACAGTAAATGTCAATTCTGTTGAAGTAACACCAACAATTTCAAGTAGTGGCAGCCTATATTTATTGGTTTTGTAGGTACTGTCAAGGATGAGGACCATGTTAAATGTATTCAACAAATAGACGGAATCTGCATGTGCCCGAAATATATCTTTAACAACGTCCAAACCGTCATGTCTTCTATACCAACAAACATATCGATCTCGATGTATTAAGTTCAGCAAATGTTGCATTTCTGTTCTAGGGCCTTTCTCAGATGATCGGTACTTTTGACGTTCGTTGTAAATGTGTTTAATTGTAGATAGGTTCTCCTTATTGCGACCTTTAACCGTCAACAGAACATTTTTTGGCTTGACATTGTTCTTGGTCATTTCATGAACAAGTTTCTTCTCCTCTTCGCTTAAACGACCAACATAAGAATGACCCACCAATGTTTCAGCTAACCGATGGTTGTGTAATCCACATCTTACTTTTAGCATCCATCCTTCAATCTTTCCTTCAGTCGTCGATAAAGGTATTCCTTTCATTCTGAACATGCACTCACACTTTCGAGTACCAATTGCTTTAGAAGATGCATGCTTTTTAGGCTTATACTTCCCACTCCTTTCACAACCTAGAATTAATTTTGTACGTCCGCCATTTTGTCCTGTCTCTGACCTCACAATGACAACAACAAATCCATTTTGTTTTCCAACCTCTCGAGTCCAACACAATAAATCATCTCGTGTAGGAAAAATCTCCATAGTAGTGAATGCTTCTGTACAGTCCACAACTGTCGTTTGGTTAATCTCATTAGAATCAAACATATTGCTGCCTTCCATCTCCAATAACACTACAATGAAACAAACAAAATAAAATAAATACCTAATATATGTAAAACGTAAAAAAAAAAAAAAAAATCCATTACACTCGCAAATTAGTTATTTGCGAGTGTACAAATTTTTTGTTTACTCGCAAATTGTACACTCGCAAATACCTAATTTGCGAGTGTACGAACAAGAACCACTCGCAAATTATATATTTGCGAGTGTGCACAAATTTACACTCTCGCAAATAACTAATTTGCGAAAAAATACCTTCTTTTGCGAATATCTAATTTGCGAGCGTCACGTCTAATTTGAGAAATTTGGGAGAAAACTATGAGTACTTGTAAAAAATGGAACGGCTTTCACATATTTATCAGCAAATGGATCCGCGTATTAATAAATTATTCTGTCTTGAACTCGTTGTTCTTTTTCCCTTTTTTTCCTTCTAGATGTCAGAAACATAGTAGCATCGAAAGGTTCTAACGAGTGCGTTATTTTTTTAATTGCTCACTCGCAAATATGATATTTGCGAGTATGTGCATCACTCGCAAATTTGATATTTGCGAGTGATACACGTACTCGCAAATATCATATTTTCGAGTGAGCTAAATTAAAAAAAAAAAAAACTTTTTGCGGGGTATTTTGGGAATTATACTGTTCACGGGGGTGCCCTTAGCAAATTAAGGGTGTCCTTAGCAAAAGCCAAATTGGATCCCGCCCCTTTGCTTTCCATATCCTGGGCCCTTTCGAGATGTTGGAATGGAATTGCATCAGCCTGCCCAATTTGCAATAGGCCCACACAAAACAATCGTAGATAAAAGGCTTAATTGCATTTTTGATCCTCTAGGTATCACGATTGTGTAATTTTGGTCCCTTGGGTTTTAATTGCGCCAATTGGGTCCTCCAAGTATCACGATTGTGCAATTTTGGTCCCCCAAGTTTCAATTGCGCCAATTGGGTCCCCCACGGATCATGATTGTGTAATTTTGGTCCCCCAATTATCACGATTGTGCAATTTTTAACGTCAGTAGCCTACATAGGACACGTGGGACTAATTTGACACTTAGTGAAGTCAACTTGACCGTTTACAGGACATTCTTATAAGACAACATTGCCGTATCACACAATTTAATGGTCAAATGCACGTCATTAAATGTCACATAAGAATGACATGTAAGCTGTCAAACTAGTCTCATTAATTGTCAAATCAATCGCACATGTGCTTCGTAGGCTGTTGTTGTTAAAAGTTGCACAATCGTGATACTTGGAGGACCAAAATTGCACAATCGTGATACTTGGGAATCAAAATTGCACAATCATGATACGTGGGGGACCCAATTGGCACAATTGAAACTTAGGGGACCAAAATTGCACAATTATGATATTTAGAGGACCCAATTGGCGCAATTAAAACCCGGGGGACCAAAATTGCACAATCATGATACCTGAGGGACCAAAAGTGCAATTAAGCCTAGATAAAATTATATACTCCATGTTATGTACCCAGAAAAAAACGTATACTCCATGTAATAATGGTATAATAAGAAGGGACTAGTTTAAAAATGAGAGCAATGCTAGTAACATATTATTTATCACACTCTTTTCAACATATATTTTTTAATGTTAGATAGATTTCACGTGAGACTCGAGACTCACTTAATAAAAAATAGATCCATATGATTTAGTGAATTCCACATGAAATCCATCAAATAATGAAGATTGTGTTGAAGAAACTGTGTTAAAGAATGTGTTGCTAGCATTTTTGTTGGAGAATAAAGTCCAACATAGGATAAAATAAAGACAATTGAAATATATATAAGTTGAAAAACTTGAGTCCAATTTGTCTAGACCTTTTGGATAACAAAGTAACTCTCAAACTTATTATACAAATCAACTCGCTCCCTCAATTGGGTCCAATCTTAAATACTAATATGGTTTCAAAACCCATTAAAAAAAGTAAGACTTTAAAAACATGGCACAAATCTAGACAACAAAAAAAAAAACCAATGGACCTAAGGCCTCTGAGGCAAAAAAAAATGAGTACAAGCCCAAAAACAAAAAAAATTCAAAAATCAATTTGAGTAAGTCACAATTGGGCCTCCAGTTGGACTTGAGGGGGAGTGTTGGAAAATAAAGTCCCACATAGGACAAAATAAAGACAATTGAAATGTATATAAGTTGGGAAACTTGAGTTCAAATTATCTAGACCTTTTGGACAACAAAGTAACTCCAAAACTTATTATACAAATCAACTCACTCCCTCAATTGGGCCCAATCTTAAATGTTAATATGATATTGCATTAAGAATTTATAGTGTGGGATAAAAACATAGAGGAGATTATTTATAGGAGAGCTTGGTTCAAGGTTTAGTTGCGTTGGTTCAATAGAATTTAATGCAGATTTGATCATGGGAAATTTTCTATGCCTTGAAGATTGAATATCGGGTTTTTAGTGCAAAGGTTTATTGTGCGTTCATGAACTGTGCCAATTAACATGCTGGGAGTTGGCCACCCAGAGCGTTTTGTTTTTATATGGGGGAAAATAACATTTTCTCAATCATACACTATTATAGTGACTTCTTTAATAACGTTTGTTTGAGGAAACACTATCGAAGTTATATCTTTTAATTAACTACGGAAAAGCGCTATAAAAGATGGAGTGCATTTTTTTAAAAAAAAGTATGAGGTAAAGACGGTATTTCTTTGGGAAAAGGTATTAAAGGTGCATATTTTAATAAAATTTACTTTAGAAAGCGCTATTAATCGTCTCTATGTATTTTTACCGCGTATCCGTCCTAAATCACTATTAAATATTCACTATTAAAGAACGAAGTTGGCATACTGTAACGAAAGAAGTATGCTTTTGGTCCCTTATCTTTATTTTGGGTTTCAATTTGGATCCTCTTTTATTTTTTGTTTCAAAATGACCCCTTATTTTTATTTTTGGTTTCAATGTGATCTTTTCCATTTAAATTGTGGTACGGAGAGGACCAAATTGGTATAAATTTTGTAAAATAAGGGACCATTTAGGAACAAAAAACTAAAAGAGGGACCATGAAGGAACAAAAAAAGGGACCACATTAATAATTTTTCAAAATAAGGGATCATTTCGGAACAAAGAGTTTTTTTATACTGTCAACCACACACATTATCCTATATGTGACTTTCAAGATAATTACTATAAAAGTCAAACATTTATATTGGTGTGATAATATATAATCAATTGTCAATGTAAAAACTCTTTATACTAACAATACCAAAAAAATAAGAGTTTAATTGGTATGCACTCCTAGTGTAAAGTTTTTTTTCCTGTCAATAAATCAGAAAATCATGGTATGCATGATTTTTAAGATAATTATGATAAGAATCAATCATTTTTAATAATGTATTAATTTTTGATTGGTTATGATATACATATCAATTAAATCCAAAAAATAATCATATTTTGTATGTGTTATTTTAAAATTTTGAAAACCAACGCTACTCGCTAGACGATTGAGGTGATTAAAAAGAAACATGTTGATCAGTTGATATACATGCTACCTTTAGGCTACAATGACTCTGTCTAAAGTTTAACTTTTAATTTTGATAAAATTAAATATTATTTTTCTTGATATTTCTAATTTTATTTATTTGGGTTGCAATTTAGTATGTAAACTAGTAACTTTACTGTGTAGTGTATGAAATTTTTTAAATTTTAAAACTATTAAAAAATAAATATTTAAAATTATAGGTGATATACACATAATAAATTCAGGTAGGATCTTAAAAGTATATTTTTGAAAATTAAATTAAATTTGAAAATAATATGTGCATGATTAATTTAAAAATATAAATGCTTATAAAAAATTTTAAAAAATAAATTTAAATATTAAAAATAAAAATTAAGAAAATGTCATGTGATATTTTACAAAGAATAGGGTAAGAGACTTAATCATTCTTAAAATAGTATACTCTAATTTAAAAGTGTAAATATTTTTACACAATCAACCAATCAGAAATTATCACATAAGTTAAAATATTTGACTCTTATTCTAACTACTTCAAAAGTAACTCATACCATAATTTATGATTGGTTGACAGTGTAAAAAAATTTATACTGACAGTGTATAGAAATTAAACTCATTTAATATATAGGTGTGAATATTTTTTTTGGAAATATTTTTCCTAAAAAGTGAATAATTAAATTAAAATAAGTTAGTGATCAACAAATTTGGTAGTAATGACTATTAATATTTTTTTGATACATAATGACTATTAATATGTGGATTTGAAAATACATGGTGAAAAGTAAAAGAGTTAAAAAGAAATAAGTAAAATTATATACAGATTTGGTAATAATAATCATCAATTAGTAGATATGAAAATAGTTATTGAAAATAAAAAAATAAAAATAAAAATTGTTTGATGTAGGAGAGAACATAATAGCTTACGCTTAAGAGTATATACTTTAATTTAATATATAGAGATTAATTAGTGAGAGACATACTTTTATGGGTCTTTTTATTTGTTAAAACATCAATATTCTGGATAATATGTTATTAAAATAACTTGATAATATTTTTTAATAGAATAATAAAATAAATATTAATTTGAATCACCCATTGGTATAAATAAAATTATTCAAAAATTATAATATTAATATAAAACATGTTATTATAGAAAATTTTAAAAATATAAATAATAATAAATTCTTATATAATTGGATATAAAATCTAAAAAAAAAAAAAAAATCTCACTTGATTGATACTTTGTTCAAATCGTGTTCTCCACAAAGCAATTAATTGACATATTTAATCGTAGAATATGCTAAGTTGAACTAATGTAAAAAATAAATAACGCATTAGTTGATTTGTTCATTGGTATTTATTAATTTGAAAGTAATAAAAGCTTCCAAAGAACCCTTATTTGCTATGTATTAAGAAAATAATCAATAAATAAAATAAAAAAAGGAATTAATTGGCATATATATTAATTGAAATATTCTAAATTATAAAAGTAAATAATATAAAAAATAATATAGAACAAAAATAATACATTAATTGATCATTATGTTGGAATCTGTTAATTTGGAATTAATAAAAGTTTAGAGTAGTAGTCTGAGTTTCTCCATTGAAAGAGAAATTAATCAATAAAAAAGAAATTTAACAATTAATTTGATTTTGGAACGTACTAATTAAATTGAAAATACAATTAATCAATTACTTTGAAAATATATTTAAAAAATATAAAAAGGAATATACTTGATATATGTGAACATATGGCTTAGTGAGAAGGAGAGTTTATGAGGAGAGTCTCTCACATTCAAGAGTTTGGACTGAAATTTGAAAATAAATATATTGCATTTGATTATGGGATATGCTAAATTAAAAGGATTTAATTATTATATATTATCAGTGTAAATATTTTTTACACTGACAATCAATTAAAAATTGTCACATAAGGTAAAGTGATTGACTCTTATCCAAACTAACTTAAAAGTCACACACATCATGATTTTTGATTGGTTGTCAGTGTAAAAATCTTACACTTACAGTACATAGCAATTAAACTCAAACTAAAATAATAAAAAAAAAATGATGCAATTAATTTATTACGGTATTGAGATTTGTTAATTTGAATGTAACAGAAGCTTAGAGTAAGAACTTGATTTGCTCTATTAAAATAAAAATTAATCAATAAAAATAAGAAAATAAGTAATCAATTCATTTGTAGAATATGCTATATTAAAATAATATAAAAATAAATAACCCAATTAATTGGCGTATTTAAAAATATAAAAATACAAAATATCAAAAAAAAGATATACTTGATGCATATAAAGCCATGCGATTGACTATGGAAGAGTGCAGTTGGTTAGTATTTTTCATTCATGATCAGGACTCAAATTTAATATATAAGGGTTAATTATAAAAAATATATAATATTGCAATAGGTAACAATGTTATTAATTAAAAATTTATAATTTTCTAAAGTTTATTTTCAATATATTTTTAAATTTTTGCAGATTTTATCTGCAAATAAAACTATAGTTTATTTTATTATCTATCAAATTCAGCAATAAAATATAAAAATTATTATTAAATTTTAAATTCTGAAAATATTAAAAAAAATTAAATATCTTTAATTAATTTTATTTGCAGATAACATTTTTTATTAGTTTTTTTATATGCATCATATCTGTGTTTTTAATAAAATAATATTGTGTATGATAAAATTAGATCTGCATTTTTGGTGAATAAATTAAAACCTAATATATTTTAAAAAAATATTACAATTTTAATAGATTTTCCAGATACTTAAAATATCTTTTTATTAAATATATTATATTTTTATCTAAATATTGGAGTTACTCTTAATTATCTCACTTTTCAATAAAAATGACAATTTAATACCGTTAGATCTAATTAAAATAAACATTTGGAAACTGGTGTAAGAGTAAAAGAGTGACACCATTGTCAAGGATTCTTATCTCATTTGTAAATTAAATCATAATTTAACTCAAGTTTATGAAAATCGGACCAGACCAGTCGGTCGGAGTCGGTGGAACCGTGAACCAACCTTTTGTCCGATCCTGGTCAGTGGTCAAAACCGTTTCTATGGTCAGTTTGCTTTAAACTATTAAAACCGGTCAAAAACTTGGTTGGAACAGGTTGGACCGGCTTAAACCGGATATGACCGAATTTCTAGAAAAAAATATTAAAATTTAATAGTTGGAAAAAAACAAAAAAAATTAAAAAAGTGAGACATGAAAGAGAAAACTTATTAATTGACTGGCTAATCCTTTATTCCAGATCCAGTATTTCTTCCTTCGAAACTACGGAAGTGAAGAACAACAAAAGTTCTTGCTCCATCCGAGTCTGTCTTTGTTGCAGTCTGTCCGACCCTTCGTCTTCGTCCCTCCATGGCCGATCACGGTCATTATTGCCTCATCTGTGCGCAGTCGCTCATTCACTCGCTTCCTTGGTCTTCATGCACTTGACTTGAGTAAAAGTTACAAAATTGTCAAAAACTGATAATGCAGGCAGAGTTCTCAATCCTCGCTATGTTAAAAGTTAAAATGTATAAATTTATAAACTTTATAATATTATAGGGACGATAAGTTCAATTTTTAATTTATTGTTTTAACTTTTAATAAGTATAATATTTTATTAGTATAATGCATGTTATAACTTATGAGAAAATTTTATGTTATATATCATTCAGTTAAATCATCTGATTGAATCGATTGAACTAGAATTGAAACCTTTTCTAAAAATTTTATGTTATATATCATCTGATCACCAGTTAGTTCAACTTTGGTAACATTGATTTAACGCAGTATACATATGTGAGTTGTTACAAAGGAAGAGGGAGGTATAAAAATAAAAAAAATCCGAAGATATTTCATTTATCTTTGCATGGGTCCTTGAGAAATGGTGATGACATAGGTTGTGAGGGGAGCGAGCTCTTAGGAATAAAATTATGTCTTCTTATTATGGGTTTGTTTCTCGAAGGATTAAACAATTAAGAAGCACAGGATCTCATAGTTCTGTGTAGTGGCAAGACTTGTGCAAAATCGACGGTGGTAGGGGTTGTTCACTTGTTCATATTAGGGATGTTCGCGGATCGGTTCGGTTTGATTTTGAGCATAAAAATCATCTGACCCAAAGAGTAAATATCATGTGGTTCTGTTCGGTTCGGTTTGCTTCTTTAAAAAAATCTGAACCAATCCAATCCAATCCAATCCAATACGGTTTGGATTGGTTCAGTTAGTTCGGTTTGGTAAAAATAAACCTGATCACTTAAATGTGGTTTGCCCTCTTTCTATTCTTCTAATTTATTTCATATTACTACGGCACAAAGTCACAAATCAAGCAAACAGTGCGTCTTTTGTCGAAGACAATAATCTTACTGCTTAGACAAATATTTGTACATACAAACACGTTCTATGTCAAGCAATAAATATTCCGGAAAAACTGAATTCTATATATTTGATTCTTTTGAAAACGAAAAGTTACTAAGTTAAGCCTAAAGAGTAAAGATGGTCCAAAAAGAAAGTTCCAAACTACAGTGAGTGACCAGTGGTGTGCCGTGTGCGTGGGTAGTAAAACGCAAAACACGTTATATTATATGAATCGGTTCGGTT
Source organism: Ammopiptanthus mongolicus (assembly GCA_039655645.1). Classification (NCBI taxonomy): domain Eukaryota; kingdom Viridiplantae; phylum Streptophyta; class Magnoliopsida; order Fabales; family Fabaceae; genus Ammopiptanthus; species Ammopiptanthus mongolicus. Next base: position 19,853,959 of record CM077345.1, read on the forward strand.
GTGGTTCGGTTCGGTTTCAGGAAAGCAAACTACAAATTGAACCGATCGGTTCTCATCAAATGTCATCCAAAAAAATCCAAACCGAGTCGATTTTTGTCAGTTTTCGGTTAATTTGGATCGGTTTGCGATTTTATAGCGGTCCGGTTTGGATCTGAACACCCCTAGTTTATAGGATTGGATATCATTAGGACTTAAGAAACGACTTGGTAATGGTACAATCTACTTCGTTTGGAGTGATAATCGGGTTGGCCGGATTGGAAAAACTTAGTGTTAGTTTTTGTGGATGGTATAATATATTAGAGGATATTTTTAATTAGAGACATAGGTGAATGATAGACAACAAGTAGGAATAGAGATTAAGGTGGAGAAAGTTTTTTAAAGTGAAAGTTCCAATATTTAATAACTTATGAAATCTAATTAGTTCATAAATTTTGGGACATGAATAGTTTGATTATTGGTACGGGAGGTTGGATAATTATGGAACTTATTTTGTACAGGTTTTTGTAACAACAAAGTCAATCTAACGGTGGAAGCTTCTTTACGTTTGGTTTGGATCACGAGAAGTAGACAAGAGAGAACTTAAGACGAGGGAAGTAGCATGGAAAAGAAGTAGTTCCATCGTTTGGAACAACAAAAAAGGATGGGAGAATAGAAAAGTAACAGGTGGGTCCCACCTAAAAAAATCTTCCCCTCTATGAAGAGAGAATGTACGGATGGAAGAAAATAACAAAGATACCCTTATATTTTTAACCATGAGATAAAATTTTCGCCATTTGATATAAGGATAAAAATGTCTTCATACCAAAACTTAACTTTCCTTTCTCCTCTACTTCTGTAATTTTTCTATCAGTCTAAACAATCTAAAAATTCACGCATTCTCTACTTATTTTCTCTTCTCTCCTACTTCTTTCTACCATACTTCTTTCTTTCTTACTTTTTCTCACAACTGCCAAACATACCATTAAAGTCCTTTTGGATCGAATTATTCCTTTGAAGGGGCTTTTGGTTAGAAATTGGTTCTGGATAAATTGCCAACAAAGGTTAATTAACTTTTTACACGTAATGTTATGGCCAAATAATTATGTGTTGAATTGTGTTTTTTGTCGTGAACAAGACGAAGTCATCACTACAAGAAAATATGATTTAGTGACCGCAGTTAGCAATTGAAACGGTGTTTTTTAGAAGTTGTTCATTGGTTTCCCTTTAGCGACTAGATTAGTGACCGATGTATTCAGTCGCAACACAGTCCGTCGCTAATGTGGTTGCTAAGTTGGAAATTGTAAAAGTCAAAATTAAAGACATGTTGCAACCAAATTAGCAATCGTGTCAACGGTTTTTTTAGCGACCAATATGAGTTCGACTACTAAGCCAATTTTAGTATGCTGTGACTGATTTAGCAACCGATATATTCAGTCACTAAATCTTAAATCCCCAAAACCAATGCGCGTCCTCTTCCCCCTTCACTTTTTAGTTTTCATTCCTTCTCCCTCTCCCTCTCCTTCTCACTCTCTGCACTACCCTCTCACTTTTCGGCCACCCATAACCACCGAGAACCACCATTCACTGCGAAGACCACCGGCCACCCAGAACCCTCCTTGTCCCTTGTCTTCGAACACCTCAATGGAACCCTCATTTTGAGGGCCTCCTTCGTCCTCTGTTTGAGTGCCGTAAACGATTTGATCGCCAACTTGGTTACAGTTGGATTAGCAACCGAAAACAATTTGGTCGCTAACTTGGTTACAATGGATTAGCGACCGAAATGGAAGCAGTTGCTAATAGCGACAAATATATTCCGTCGCTATTCGGTCGCTAATATGGTCCCCAGAACATGTGTCTGGGACCAACTTAGCGACCGTTTTCTTAATGTTTAGAGACGAAAGTTTTCCGTAACTATTAACGATCGATTGTGAAATTCGGTAGTTAAACGAGTTAGCTACCAACACTTTAGTTACCAACATTGCATGATAGTTAATTCAGTTGCTAACTAGTTTAGCGACGAAATTATTGATGTTAGTATTCGAAATTGTCGGTCGTTAAACACCTGCTTTTTTGTAGTGCGTTATACATTCTTCTCATGCAAGTTTGCTAATTCTATTTGGTCTAAGTTTTATGCTTGATGAGTTGATGTGGGGTTATGGCTGCATCATAATGAAATAGTTTTAATATAAGAAATAATAGATAATTAAAGATAGAAGGTTTTGTATTTGATTAAAATACGATTTTGGTGTTAATAATTAGATTAATTCATGAGCTAATTAAAGAGATCATGTTTTCAAATTAACGTGAGAACCCTTTTTAGTGTATCAAATAATGTCGTAAATGATACTCACGTTGAATATTTAAGTATTGATCTTTTATATATACATGGGTTGAAGTATCCCTTATAGTTCTACTTATAATAAATTTCTTTGTTTGATAAAAAAAAAAGCAATTATATATCATTATCCATCCCAAATGAATAAATAAGAAATAAAAAGCATAAGACACAATACATTAAGACCGATAATAATTCCATATTTAAGTCTACAATTTGAAGCCTGGATTAAACAACAACAACATTGATAATAAAGTCTCTAAATTGAAATAAAAAATTTAACACTTTAAAGCTTAAGCGACAAATCAAGATCATGGGATGATTTCGCTTTGGAGGTTTCTTCTGGTGCAATAGTAGGATGTTCATCCGTTTTTGTTCGAGTTGGTTTGGTTATAACTTGGCTTGATGAAGTGGTAGCAACATTTGTAGAAAGGGAAAGTGTTCCGGCACTAGTAGCATTATTAACCTCATCCTCTAGCTTTAAAGTTGCACCACTGCCCAAAATTCCAAGCCCCCCATCACCACCATGTGATTGCAAACCCTCCATTCTTAACCTATCAAGTGGTGATGAACTCAGCATATCTTGGCCTTGCCTTAACCATTGATGACCATACCTGAATCCACCAGGTGAGGCCCAAGAAGGATAAGAAGGCTTGTGAATCAAGGAGTCCATTCGAACCCCAAGTGCCCTATTAAAAGATCCATAAAAGGAATGAGTGGAAAGGGTTGGATAAGAAGGGTAATAAGGATAATGGGGGTGCCCAAAACCACTAGGATCAAGTCCTTGACGACGTTTTGCAAGGGCACGTTCTTGTTTATGTGCGTTTTGGTGCCCTCCCAAAGCTTGTGAGGAAGAGAACTCTCTCTTGCAAAAGTTGCATGAGAAAGCCCTTGCCTCACTCTTTGTGTTTTCATCTGAACCTTCAGCGTTATTAACCCTAGAAGAGGAACCAACCACGTTACTATTACCTGTTTGGTTGAAAAAATCGAGTTCCACCTTTGATTCACTAACCGAATCATCGTTGGAAAGCTTCATGAAATCCAGAAGCTTCACGCGGGATTTATTGGAAATGGAAGCTTGATCCGGTTCAGACTTGACACAATCCTCTTTCAGCTTCATTTTCTGATCTTGAGACGTGGCTGAAATGCTAGAGGATTCAGAGGGACAAGGATCCACACCATGTGATGCCATGACAAAAAAAAGGTCACAAATTTTGAATGTGTGTGTGTGAGGGAGCTAGAGATTGAAAGTAGGGGGCAGTGACCAAGGGTATTTATTTAGGATTTGAGTTAATGCAAATATCTTTTTTGATGAATAGGTAGGAGATCTCATTTTGCAGTTATTATTTTGCATTATTAGAAGATCGAAAAGATATGACCAACTTCTCTTATTTGTTTCAAAGCTCAAGTCTTTGAGCATATATGCTACCATTAATTCCTAATATGATTTCAAACTACATATAGTCTAAAATTGCTAAGCACTTAAATTGTTAAAACTTCAATAATCAGATTGTTGAGTGGTGTTAGTACATCACAGCTTGTATGTAGTTCAAATATGATGTCAATCTACAAGCGAAATTAATTTGTATATGTAAAATATCTGGCTCTAGTAAAATTACCTTGACGTTTAAGAGTTTATCTGAAAGAAAAATCTCTAGAGTATCAAAGGAAATATGGAATATAATCTTATTTATAGCTTATTAATGGCCAATATGTTCTTAAAACGTTATTCTTTTCTTTTTTTCAATGCAGGCTAGATGAAATAATATGGTATTTTACACTGAAGACAAGTTTTAGCCATTCATTATGATTTTTTTGTTTAATTTCTTTCCTCACAAGCCATAGACGCAACCATTTGCTGAGTGATGAAAAAGGAACTTTTGAAGTGAGTTCCACATTCATGTTTGCAAATCATTCATTGATGTCTATAATTTCAAAAATACAGCTTAGCGAAATTGTCAATAATATGATACCATCGCATTCTCTCTGAGTGAAATATTCAATATATCATAAAAAAAGCATTTGTATAAAATACATAAATTAAGATTGTTTCATAATATTAAAATTACAATATACATTCTTTGAAGGTTACTCAAACAGAAAAGATATACTCCTACTTTAATATTTGTGTATACCGTACGTTAAAAATTTAGAGACGTTTGCAACAAAAATAAATAAATAAATAAATAATAATAATAATAATAATAATAATAATAATAATAATAATAATAATAATAATAAGAAACGTATCATCAATCTTCTAAAAACATTTTATCCCCCATGTAAAATAAAAACGTTTTCTAGTTTATGAATATTTAATTTTTTAAATTATGAATTTGAAATTTTGAATCGTTAAATTTTAAGTAAAACAATTACTACCTACGCGATTTACTTTAATTTGTAAAGTTTACCATAAAACTATAATCAACTTTGAAATTCAAACCGTTGTAATCGATTTTCATAATATTGCAAATTAATCCTAATATTTAATATTTTCAAACACTTAAAATAATTATGAAGTAATTTTTGGAACAAATAATGTGTGGGTATTATGTTAACTTTGTGATCTTATGTTTTTTCTGAGACATTATTTTAATTTGTTTTTAGAAAAATAATCCGAATCAATCAAGTATATAGTTTAATTTGTAATATGAATAAGAAGAATGCCCCATTAATAAATTAATGATAATAATTAAAATTATAATATAATGTCTTATTTTGAGGAAGATTGAGATTATATATATACATGTGTATGCAGACATATTAGATGAAGGTGAATCACTGAATCTTGACAATTTAATCTTACATATATGATGAGGTAAACCGACTAATCTTTGTGTACTCTTGCGATTAGAAGACCTCTCAACAATTATTTTTCTCTAAGTTTGAACTTGAGTTCTATCTCAATACACCTTTGTTGGGATTGTTTATAATTTTTTTAATGTTTCCTTATTCTAAGGATCATGTTATCTCATTTTTAAAAGGATAGTATGCGTTAATTATGCAAATGTGTTTTAAAAGAATGGAAATTTATGATTTAATGTTTTTATGATGATTTATGACTTTACTAGAAATTCATGAATTACTTGCGGATTTTTTCTATAGGAATTTTCTGTAAATTTTTCTGCAATTTTTTAAAAAATAAAGTTTTTTCTTGTAGATTTAAATTTGTAGAAAATTTTGACATTTCCTGCCAATTTTCTTACGAATTTGAATTTTTTTCAAGAAAATTTATAGAAAATTTCTTACGGATTTTAAAATCCCAATTAATCAGAAAAATTCTAATAGTGTTTAATTTGGGATATAAAGAAAGATAAGGCTTATTTTTTATGTGATAAAAAGGGTTAAGAGCCCCCGAAAACAAATACAACCTACAAAGAGATTACACTGCGGATGAAGTCTCAAAAACATCATTTATCTTTTTTAACCCGGAAAGATAATGCGTTGATAATTAATAGTGATGATAAAAAACAGAAGAAATTGTGATTACTTCTTTAATCTTTATATATATATATATATATATATATATATGAGGTGAGATCCGTTTACATAAGTCATTTTTGGTTACACTCAATCTCAATCATTGCTTTTATTTTCATCTAATGGTGTAAAACTTTTACTTAAGTTAAAATCACAATCACCATTAGATGAAAATAAAATCAACCACTAAGATTGGGTGTAGGTAAAAAATGATTTTCATGATTGTCTTCCAGCCGGCAGCCGGAAACTAATCCATTTCAAGTTGGAGAGATCACGAAGTGGGCACAACCTCTCCCAACAAGTCTTTGATTTATACACATGGCATAAATCGAACCCCTGACAACATGTTTATTAAGAAAACCACATATCTATCAATTATGTTTGCCATTTTGGTAATCTGAATATATATATATATATATATTAATATGAGTAGTTTATAGTTTATAATATAAACGATTCATAAAACTGAATCATCACTAATATGATTTATCATAAATAAATAAATAATAATTTCATATATCAATGAAAGTGTATATTTAATCATAATAAATTTAGTAATTAATCATAAGTATTAAGTAATAATATATGGAGGCAATGCTTATGACACAGTACTTTCATTCACATATCATTATATAACTATAATTTTCATCATATGATTAGTGCTAAACCCATGGAACCTTTTCTATTTTACACTCTAATGTTATCACTAGAACCGGGTATACGGGTTTGGACTAACAAACAATTCCTTTAACTCGCAATCCATGGGGTTAGGGTCAGATAAAGTGTAGGTCCATTTAAATGTGAGTTTATTTAGCCCAATTTGTTTAACCCGGATACATATGACTTGTATTTGATATTTGTTGGTGAGTATGGGTAATTTAATTAAGAATATTATTTGTTTTGCTAAAATTTACTTAAGAATATTTGATGTTTGGTACCATTTCATATTTGATTAATTTGCTTGAGGTATTTGGATATTAGCTATTTGGTGTATGATTAGTATATAACTATATATTGATCTTTTTGCTAGTGTTTGAATATTTATAAATGCTTGATATAAAGAGTTAAAGATATTGATTAGTTAAATTGTTAGTTTTTTTATTTCCATTTCATCTTTGGTAGTTTGCTAGTGTTTGATTAGTATATATTGATCTCATTGCTATCTGAATAATCAATTAGTTTTTTGTTATAGTTTTTTTTTGCTAAAATTACAATTTTCAAATAAATTTATAATTTTTAAAAAATTGATTTTTTATTATATTTTTTAATTCACGAACCCACTGATTAGGCGGGCCGAACGAGACTTGGTAAAATCATAAGCCTATTAGCTTCACGGACCAACTCTCCAATCCATTTAAATATTGCAGGCCAATACGGGTCAAACCCCGTATTCCAAACTACAGTTATCACAAATATGAAAAGATGTCATGTGAGGGGAAAACAATGTGTGACCATTAAATATTCCCCCAATTTATAACCTACAACAATTTACACCCCAATTAACCTATCCCACACTTTATCCTTAATCAAGTTAAAAACTTTCCTAATTTTCTATTAAAAAATAAATGTCACATATCTTCTATATCTTGATATTAATTACAGTTTTAAATTCAAATTGACCAATAAAATAAAAACTACCAATACTTATATTTAGATCAATCTCAACTGAAAGTTTAAAATTGTCCATATTGGGACGTAAACATTGCCCTGGCACACATGGTCGCACCATTTTTGAGACACATGGTGGCAACTCCCCCCAACACACGAAATTTGTTCGACTTCCCTTCTGAGTAATGTTTTTTGAATAAAGAAATTTGTAATTCGTGCCTTATCTGTACAGTATCTTTGTGAATTGAGATAGAGCTTTTCCTTTTTTGCTAAGTATTTATGGAAAGTAAACGTACCCTTGCTTTAGTGGTTTTGAGATGCCATATTTCAATCTTAAACTGCATATAATCACTATCGTTGAAAATGAACTATGCCATTTAAAATGATTTATAGTGATGTACGCACCTACAAAAATAAATCGAGATACTAGTACTACTTGTTTTTTAATCTTAGGCGGCATTTTTAGGTGATAATAGTATGGGGGAAATAAGTTCTTAATTACGGGATACTTAAATAGAAATTAATATCTTGAACATGTTTAGTAGTCATTACTAAGAATCAAGAAAGGTAATAACTTCATTATCATTATATTTATTTTCTATTTTAAGCACACACAAAAATCAAACTCTTGCTCGCAAGTTTTTAGATTAGGCTCATTTAAAGTGAATTTGAGTATAAAGTGAACAAATTAGAATATATTTACTTTTAATTAATTGAAGTGCGTTGAAATCTCAATTCACTTTAATTAATCAAGTTATACACTATTATTTTCTTATTTTATACTCAAACTCAATTTTATCCCAAGTTTTTAGATCAAGTTCCCCCAATCTAAAGAATCGTAGAAGTTATATACTATTGCTCTAGAATATACCAAGTTACAACTCAAAAGTGCATGCCTTGCTTTTTTTTTTTTTTAAAAATAAAAATAAAAATGAGAAAAATAGAAGTATAAGTTAAGTAGATATATATATATATATATATATATATATATATATATATATATATACACTCATGCCAAGTAGTGCTACTATGCTAAGGAGATTGTATTGGGTTGACAATTAGGAGGATTTTAGGGTACGTACTTCATCCTCGTGGATGTCGATGCAAAGCTAATGTTAGGGGTGTAATTAATCGGTTTGATTCAATTTTAGGTGAGAGAAAAATCCGAATCAATATAAAATGGTTGATTCGATTTGGTTCGATTTTAATCAATTTTTTTTACAAAACCCGAATCAAACCAAACATTCAAAACATATTGATTCGGTTTGGTTTGGTTCTGACAAAAAAATTATTAAATATTAAAATATATATAAATACTGAAATATACATTTAAAAAATAAAATATAATAAATATAAAACTATTAAAATATATATAAATACTAAATATAATAAGTATTAAATATTAAAATGTATATATAAATATTAAAATATAGTAATTGGTTCATCTCGGTTTGGTTCGATTCCAGAATCCTTGAACCCGAAAATCGAATCAATCACCATCGGGTCAGATTTTGTTTGGTTCGGTTTGGATTTTCAAATTCATCGGATTATTGATTTGGGTTTTACACCCTTAACTAATGTTTTCCTAATGGCCGGTTTTGGACATTTTGTGTTTTATAGTGCATTTGTGTTTTATATTTGTTATTTAATCCATTAGTTAAAATGAAGTTCCTTTCTAGAAACTAAATTTGCTATTACTAACATTCTCAAAATCAACCATTGATTTTGAACCTGAAAGCCATGACATCAAAAGTTACATCAACCATGTTAAAATTCAATTTATTCATATGTAAATTCTAAAAGGAAAAAACAACAAAAAAAAAAAAATCAACTTTTTTGATGGGTTCTTAATGGGAAAGCATAATCATTAGAAGAAAATCAGAATCTTGAAAGAATCCCACTTCACCCCCCCCCCCCCAAAAAAAAACAGGTAATGGTTTGTTCAAAACTTGTGATTATGTATTTTTTTCTTTTTATCTTTCTATTTGCAAGTTTTTTTTTATGGGTTCAAAGCTAAAGCTTTCTCTCTACTAAGTATGCTTCGGAATGTTTTTTGGTCTATATCGTTCATTGACTTTGCTCGCGAAGTGGTTCGTCCAAGTTTGAGAGCAAAAACATTATTTTCATCGTTGTCAAAGGTAGCTGTTTTCTTTTGGTTGTGATTGTCATAAAAAGCAAGATGATGTTATAGGTTGCAATTCATATTGTTGTTTTGGTTTTGGATTGTCCAGTGGAAGTAGAGACCGAGGACATTCTTATTGAGGAGTTTGGACACGATGAAGTTTAAAGCAATAACAACTTTAAATTTGAAACCATCTCTTCCATTTTCGGATAATCAATCATGATCGTCCAAATATTTAAATTGTTGCGCTTCTTTCTCAACCGTCCGATCTTGACTCCGCATCAATGCGCACTAAGATGCAATGCGCGGTAAAATCCTCCCGACAATTAATGCCATTTAGTAATATTTTTTTAAACAAAATGCTATTTAGTACTAGTAATTACTAAGAAAAATGTTGTATAAACATGGAGGTGCACACAGTCGTTCTGGAACATGCAACATGGAAATGCACAGCAATCCGAATGTGTGATGTGTCCCAAAAAAATATCTAAACGACGTCGTTTTGAGAAAGAATCCTCAACAAATGTCGTCTAAGACACTCGGCACTCTCTTCAGCTAAACACGACGCGTCGCACGATTCATCTTCCAGTAAAGCCGCGGCATCTCGAAGAAAGGACTCGCTGTGTGTGTCACTTCCTCAATCCAGATGGAATGGCCACGCACAACAACGACGCCGTTTTGCACCAAGCATCATCTCTAAACCCTAGCTGATGCTCACAGTCGTAGATTCTCTTCACGGTTCCAAAAACCGAATTCTTTAGTTCACACCATGTCCTCTGAGGACATCGAAAACAGTCTCAACTCGCCGCTCGTCTTCCAAGACGACCCCTTGCGTTTCAACATCGGGGCCCCGACGCGCCGGGTCGGAGACCCGGGTCCGAAAACAAGGGAAATCGGCGGTTTTATCGACGACAAGATGTTCTCCATGGAGCGCGACCGGTTCTTCGCCGCACAGGGCGCCGAATTCCGCCGTAACGTCTACGGCGATTGCTCCGGCGGCCGGGAGCCGCCGGATGGCCGAAATTGGAGTGGGAACGGGAGCGCCGCTACCCCCAGCGGGGAGGAATCAGACGACGAAGATGACGATGAAGATGATGACATGGACGACGATGTCGACGCGGAAGTAGAAGGAGTCGTTGGTGTTGGTGATGGGAACAAGCGCAATTCCAACACAATCGGTGAAATTAACAATAACAATGGCAGTGGTGGTAATTTGCCTAGTATTGCAAACGGGAAAGCTCAGCATCATTCCCCTTATGGTATGAATAAAGAAAAGTTTGCATCTTTAGCTTCAAACAAAATGTTGATGTTGCCATTTCCATATGTTAGCAATGTTTTAAATTGCAGTTGCGGTTAGGTTGTGTTCTAGGTTTTAAATTGAGGTCGCGGTCGCCTTGCGTTTGTCATTATTAGGGACAATTGCAGGAAAATGCGATCCATCGGCAATGTCGTGCTTTGGTTAGGAGGACTACCAAAAGCACAACATTGCGACATCAATTGTGACTGCAGATCTCATTTTGTGCTTCAAACAAAATGTTGATGTTTCCACTTCCTTGTTAGCAAGGTTTTAACAGTTAGGTTGTGTTTACTGTTATTACGGATAATTGTGGCCGATACAGCCGTAATTGTGGCCTCAATGTGGTTGCGGTGAGTACTAAAACCACAATGTTGCGGCCTTAATGTGGCCACAATGGTTGCGTCATTTTAAAATCCTGCTTGTTAGTTTCAGAATGTAACAATTGCGTGTCTTTTTTTTTTTTTTTTTTGAATTTTTGAATTGTAGTTTCTGGAAGAGAGTTGTTGCGGAAGGACGGTGAAATTGGGCATTTAGTGCATAACAATGCAAGTGGTGCTGATGAAGATAATCAGCGAGAAAGGTTGGGTAAGTCTCAGAATGCTGTCACTGTTGCTGAAACTGAGTGTGAGGAGTACTATTCGCAGTATCTTCAAGGTACGGAAGGGTCAGGTTCTGTGCAGAAAGTAATGATGGACGAGAATGGTTGTGGATTTAGTGGGAGAAAAGATGTTATGTATTCAAGTGAGTCAGGGGAGTCATTGAGGGCAATCCTTTCAGATCCTGTCACGTAAGTCTCTTTTTTTTGAGTTCGGTTAACTCATTTTACAGTCTAGTTTGGAAGGAAAATATATAAAAAAAGAAAGAAAAAAGCTTAGTGGGTAAGAGGTCCTTTTAATTATGTTATGATGATTGTTGAGCAATAGTTGAGATAATGTGGAGTTATGCAAGCGTAATTTTAGTAATTTGCTTTTCTTTTTGGTTTTTAATCTTTGATTGCTAACATTCTCCAACCAAGCCCGTTGTGTTTAATTGTCTCAAATTGGCCAACAATGGCATGTAAAGTTTGTGTTTCAAATGTAAAAGCGTTGTGCACATATATTGCCAATTTCAACAGCTTGTTCCTAAAATCATACGCACTACTTGCCTTTTTAACATCTCTTCCTTTTCCTACCCTTTATTTATTGTCTACCAGTTTGGTGTTATTTTCATATAGAAAACTAGTGTAATGAGGGAAAAGAAGAAACTTCAGTTCAGATCATTACAAAATAATATGCTGTGACAGCTTTGTATTTCATTAGATTAGCTATTAACATTAGTTGATTCTCATGTAAAAAAGTGTCCAGCTTGTTGAAAACCACTTCCCTCGCGTAATTCTCTTTCAATTAAGATTTAAAATTTGGTGATGCAGAATAAAGAAATCCTATTTGGTGTTTTTACATGCCTCTCCTGGTTCACAAGTATCTAAGCTCATAAATTTGATCTGCTAATATATTTGATTGATGCCATCTTCTGAAAATTCAGGGGAGCTCTTATGGATGATGCAATGATATTACCTTGTGGACATTCATTTGGTGGAGGTGGAATACAACACGTTATTAGAATGGTGGGTTCTAAGCCATCAAATGCCATAATTTTCAGACTGACCTTTTCTGTGTCTAGTCATCTGAAAAATGTTATTAACTATGGAGCTGGTAATTTTCAACCTCTTTGTCTTATATATATGCCTCTACACAGTAGGATGGCATGACTCTCAACGAAACTAGTGACTATATAGCGAATAAATACTTGTTCATAATATAATTCAGTTAAGCTACAGAAATGAGCCTATTTACTTGCTTTCGAGTATCCTACTTTGATCTAGGATACAATGATTTGCTTCCACCTGTTACACTTATTATCTACTCTTAGAATTTGGGGTTGGGCCTAACTCAACCTCAGAAAACCGGCTTGTAGATGATGTATTAGGTACCAGGAAAATGAGAGGGAAACAGAGTGAAAATTGTATTAATAATGGAAATCCTAGCCTGTATCAAGATGATAGTAGGACTAGGTATGAGAAATACAAGAAGCAATGTAGAAAATAGGAAAAGAAATGTTAATCCGGGCAGATTCGAGAGTGCCCAGTTCTCTTCCGAGTACCAAGTCCCAATTCCAGCTAAAACTGTTATAACCCTCCCCCCATTACAATATACTCCCAGCTGCTGAAATGCACCTCTCTCACCCTCCTTCTCTCTCCTGCCAGATCAGCAAAGTTAGTTATGCTGGCCGGGATCAAGTGCATCATGCACCCTTGTGTCATCAGGTGTTCCTTTATTCTTTTTAAACTTCTTCTTTACATAAAACTTAGTAATTCGGGCCCCATTGGGCCTATTGGGCTCCAAGTCCGTATCATGAGGACTGTCCACGCCTTATAAGCACTACTTAGGTCATATCTCTAGGCGATATGGGACTAAACACACCCCTTCACACCCAGCACAATGAAGGTGCTGGAGGCTGCAATGAAGGCGGCTAAGGGCAAACCGCAATTAAGGCGGCTTTCCAACACACACCCTCATGCCGAGGGCTATGCACTCGGAGCGTGGATGATGTGGGCGGCCCAACAACGAATCTAGGATAGGCTCTGATACCATCTTAGAATTTGGACTTGGGCCTAATTCAACTCCACATAATTGGCTTGTAAGGTGAGGACTGTCCAACCTTATAAGCATTACTTAGGTCATATCTCTAGGCGATGTGGGACTAAACACCCCCCTCACACCCAGCACAATGAAGGTGTTAGAGGCTGCAATGAAGGCAGTCTAGAGTTGCCACAATTATGGCGGCTAGGAGGAAACTGCAATTAAGGCTGCTTTCCAACATCTATTGATCTTTTGTGCTTTTGCTATGATCCTAAATCCTGATCACATTAGCTTGTTCCCAGATTGCTTCTGTATATAAGCATCTTTGTACTCACTGCAGTATAAAATTTGTCAAAATTATACAATTAGGAAAGAAAAAGGTAATAGCTCTTTGTCTTTTACTACAATGAATTGTGATGGAATAGAATCTTCTGCTCTTCTCATGACTGTCAAAATATTGAAGTTAAAAAGTCTGTTTTGCGACGAATCATATTGGTTTGAATTAAGATGAAATGTCACTATTTTGCATGTGCCTTCACCCTACTGATGTAAAGAGAAAATGTACAAGGCTTAGTTTTGATCACAAAACTTGGTATTAAGTTTGTCGGTTAAGTATCAATTTTAAATTGAGAAAAATGATTAAATATGCAAAAGCCTATGGGAATGCATTGTATGACTCAATCATTGGGTGAAACCTATGAATCCTTTATTTTGCAAAAGTATCTGTGCCATTGGAAAGTGATTTGAAAAACACAAAGGTTAAGAGTCACATACTTTATGAGAATATAGGAATGCTGTGAGTATCTCAGAATTACATCCCAAATCCATGATATTTGAAGTAATTGATTAAACAGTTTCAATTTCTCATTTCTTTATTGAGAATATGGAAAAATGTTGAATGGCTTTTAAGGAGATGGGAATTTTTAACGAAGTTGGGTTCAAGTGGAAGAACATACTGAAGTTGTTAAAAAATTATTGAATGGGGATGGACATTTTATGCAGTTTAATTTCCAACGGTTCCTGCTTATTTTAAGAATCAAATTCTACTTACGATTCTTGAAGATTAGTGGATTGCCTAGAAAGTTGATTTTGGGAAATGTCCTGCATTCTTCTGTAATATTAATATTGATAGAGTATATATGCGAGATTGAAGGTTAATATGGTCATTTCCCTCATTTGTATATGTTTGGGTTGCCTATCAAGTATCAACCCATAGTAGGCTGTATGTTGAGAGGTGCATATGACTCCCACCTGTTAAAATTAACATTTGACCTGTTTTGGTAAGTGGCTATTGGCTAGCTAGTTTGAACTTAGGTTTCTTATTATCGAGGTTCAGTTTTGAAATAAGAAATTACTTTTCTCATTCAGGAATTACCATGTGGTCAACTAGGTAATATATTGGTTTTGTGATGCATTTTCAGAAAGCTTGCTGCACTTGTTCTCAACAAACATCTGAGGAATCAATATCTCCAAACTTATGTAAGTAAATTATATTGAAATTCAATTATTTGTAGTCAAATAAGTTATGGTTTCTTAAACAATAATACTATCATATTAAAGTTAACTTTTTGTTCCTGTCATCTGTTGTACTTTTGGGTACTCTTTCTTGTATGGTTGGTTTTGTTTTCAAGCTTATATGCCCCCCCCCAAAAAAAGTAATTTAAAAAATGGGGTAGCAAGGCTTGAGTGGATATCTCCCCCCTTTGTTTTCTTTTGAAGTGCACTATATATATATCCACTGTGCTGCGAATTATAATGTATAATTTTTTTATTTGAACAAAGTTGAGTTCCTGAAAAATGAATCTAAGTTTGTCTCATCAGTTTTTGGGTCACTTACCAATTTATGCAAAAACTATGTCCCCAATTCCTTCCAAATTTTAGCTAGTTCAAACATTGAAAATGCAATAACGCAACTGTACTCAAGAATTCCTTGTTTCACAATACTTATTTTCTTCCTCCTTTTTTTGGGTGCTGGCTGCCTTGATCAGCACTTCGAGCTGCTGTGCAGGCATACCGTCGGGAAGAGGAGTCTCAATTTTACCGGTCATTCAAAAGAAGAAGAGAAAGATTTGATCAGGTGTGTATCTCTATTCCCCAATTGCATGAGAAAGATGAAAAGGAAATCATGCCTTTAAGTTACATATATTTTGCCTTGGCACTTCCCTTATTTTAATATATGATATATTTTACATAGGACAGGGTGGTTTTGGAGATCCAGCTGTTATGGAACCATCAAGGAGTAGAGGTGTTCAATTTCCATTTGCTGTGATGGACCGGGTTATCATAAAGGTAGCATATAAACATGCTTGATTTTAATTATAAAAGTTTACTTTTATATTTAAATCTGTGAAAGAAAATAATCGAGAAAAAATGGATCAGGGAAATAAAAGGACACCACAACGCTTTGTTGGGCGGGAAGCTATTGTAACTACTCAATGCTTGAATGGATGGTTAGTTACTTTATAATTTTTTTTTTCTCCAGTAGTTAATATCAAATATCGGTTTGCTATGTAAATTATGTATTTCCTAGTATAGTAACATATCAAGATATTCAATGACTCACAAAAATGAACTAGTAAGGTAGACAAGCAGAAGGAAAAGAACCAGATGGTTTCTCTCATACGTGTACTTGCATGCCTGCCTGAAGATGTTGTTTTCAAGGAACCACGTTAAACTTGCTTCTGTTGTTAATAGAAGACTTATGTACAGGTATGTGGTGAAGACATTGGATAATGCAGAGAGTGTAAAATTGCAGTATCGCTCCCTTGCTAAGGTTTTGGATGATCCTTCGAAACTTGCCTCCAGCAAGATGGCACCTAATTGGCTTTAGATCTGCAGCACACCATCCTTCAAATGTGGCTATCATACCCCTACACCAAAGATGCCTTGTGATTTTGAGCGTTTAATCTTTAACATGCCAACCAAAAATTTCTTCTTTGTAATTCCACTGTTGTATCCCTTGCAAGAAAACCGTGCTAGCAGAGTTTGTAAATATAGAAGCCTTGTCATGCTTTTGAGTTCATTGAGATTTGAGATGGTATTTTATGCAATCATTGTGTCATAGATACACTAACAGATTTATATTTAAGTGAAAATGATTCTGAAATTATATAATATTTTGATATGATATTTGGTTTTATACTTTTAATCCTCGTTTGGATAGAACAATTTATAGCTTGTTAGAGTTTATTTACTGATATAAGTGCTTTTATATAAAAAAAAATAGTGTTTGGATAAGTTTAAATAAGTAACTTAATAATTATTAGAAATTGTTTTTAGCTTATTTTTAAAAATTAATTTTTTTAGCTTATTGAAAAATCTTGTATGAAAGCTTATACAAGAAATTATTTTTATATTTTATAGGATAATTATATCCCACAATAATTTGAAATTACATTAAATTCATCTCTTTCATCTTTCTTTCTCAAGTTTATGAATTTTAAAAGCGTTTTTTCAAGTATGTATTCAAATATTAAATAACCTAATTTAAGAGGAGTTTAATGTATAAAAGTTTTTCATATAAATTCTTCTAATATAAGCGTTTAAATTAGTTAAATAATCTATTTATCCAAACGTCAACTTAGTACAACATCCAGTACTGTTTGATTGCTCGGAATCAGGGAAAGTTCCATGATATCAATATTGTACCAAGTAAAAATACAACTCATGCCCTACTTTTATTCTCTAATCTTCTTAACATCGTGCGAGTTATGCACGGAGAATATTGAATTTTTTTGCAAGTACCAGATTAGTAAACTAACAAACTTATATTAAAATTAATCAGTCAAGCAACAGAATTTCATCAACTAGTTCACTTAAAGATTCACAAATCAAAATTAATCCTTATGTTCTTCAGAAGATGAATAAAAGAATCTGAAACAAGAAAGTCGTAGCCTGATCCTGAAGACTTGAGGTCTCGTGGAACAGCTTGATTATCTGTAACAGTAAGTCGTAGCTTCTGCTGGTTCTTGATGCAGTAGAAGCATCCATGCATGAATCCGTTAATTGTTGTTGCCGTTTACTAAAGATAGAGCTAGGTTAAGAGTCCTCCAGGACCAGCTCCACTTGTGTTAAGAATTGTTTGATGAAGATGCTTATTTTATTTAATTTATAGTTTCAACATGATTATTCTAATTTTAGTTGAATTCTAAATTTACAAAATTCCTAGCACTATTTTATATACTTTATTTTTTATTTATTTGTGTGTGTTGGTATAAGTAGAAAGATCTTTAATTTTATGTAATACTAAGTTCGATTATGAGATTTATATTAATGAAATAAATATCGTCAGGAGAGTTGCTGGCTGACCGGGATGGACTTCAGTTTGCATGGAAACTTAGAATACATATAATCTATTTGGAAGGTGATAAATGTTTATGATAGTATTAATGTAGGTTGAAAAGATTATTCCTATAATGATTTCATAGTTGACATAAACTCCTATATATACATATACCGCATAGTTATAGTAGCTAGAGTTACTCACTGCTTAACACATTATGCCAAGGACGATTAAGTTCTTGATCCACCCTCATTTATTATTTCTTTGCTGGAGGTAGACTTCCATAATTAATGAATTTTATTTTCAGCTAAAAAAACGTAGTATTCTGCATTTTTCTTCGTGTCAATTGCAAAACAACTTTTCTCCTTACAATAAAAGTATTGCATGATGACACGTGTAAGGGTGTAAACAAGTCGAGCCGAGCCAAGCCGAGCACTGAAAGCTTGAACTTGACTTGTGAAAAAAAATGGAAAGCTTGATGTTGACTCATTTATTTAAACGAGTCTAACCAAAAGTTTGAGCTTGGCTTGTTAACTAACGAGCCGAGCCCGATTAGTTCACGAATAGCTCAGTTCATTCACATCCTACTTAGTTAATTTATAACTTAATTATTTTTTGCATTTTTTAAAATTTTCCTTAAATTATTTCTTAATTTTATCAATTTTTAATAAAATACTATATATATTTTTATAAGCAAAAGGTAGATTGATAAGAGTACAACTGTATAAGGATACTCTAACTCATATGCAAGAGATAAAAAAAAGAAAGATTAAAGGAACATATTAGATCTACAAAACCAATTATAGAGGCTAAAACCAAAACTAAGTATGCAGTAGCTTTACCGGATGAAAAGGCTCCTGATTCATTTCATATATTGAACTCTCATCTGGATAGAGTTCAATCTCAGATTTGGGAGTTGGAGTAGATTCGTTTTGCTTGACAAATATTTGTGGTAAACAAGAAGTAGAACCAGTAGATTCTGTAGGTTACAAACTTTCCCCCATATAATTACTGGTTTGCTACTGCCTTTTCTTTTAGTTACAAGTTTGCACTCCCTAGGATAATTACAAAAACTAAGATTAAGAATTGAGGATATATATATACACAAGTTATTCACGAGCCGTTAACGTCGAACCTATAAGGCTTGGGTTTGGCTCATTTAAATAATTGAGCTCAACTTCAAGCTTGAGTTTGTTTATTTAATTAAACGAACGAGCTTGATCGAGCATTTAACGAGCCGAGCTCGAATAGTTCATGAATAGCTCAGCTCATTTACGCCCCTAGACACGTCCAATGTAATTGAGTATCGTTTGCAGGGATCATGTGCCAAGTACCAATTTGCAAATTAAACAACTATTTAAACATATATTTAGGGAGAAGGGAGCTTCATTATCATCAAGCAAATGCAAATAAAGTAAAGAAAGCAATTAACTATTTTTGGGTTTTGTGTTGAGACAAAATTAAAGAACAAAAACAATACTAGGAACATACCCTTTTCAATACATTTCTTATTATGAGGTTGAATTTATGTGGGACCCATCAAATAGATAGTGGACTTATATGATTTAGTGGATACCATATAAAATTTATCTAATAATAGAATGTGTGTTAAAGAAAGTGAGTAAAAAAGTATGTTGCTATTATTTCTCAAAGACCAAACACTTAGAATGAGAAAAACAATGATAAAGGTGCTAGGGTTCCAGTTTTGTTCAATTAGACAAAACATTCTTTACATTAACAATTACCTAATTGTTTCACAAAAAAAAAAAAGATTAACAATTACCTAATTATCTTAATCCAATTTCGTTGTTGAAGCTCAAATTCCTTTATTGGTTATAACTCAATCGCTTGGTGAAATAACTTTACCTAACCTTATCAACTAATCTAAGTCAAGTTAATAAAGCAATACTATGAAGCTACATGGAATTTAAGCAAGAACACACTAACTAAGTTATCGACTCCTAGATTAACCCAATTAATGACGGCAATTTCAAGAGTCATATGCATAAATCACTATTTCTAGTATGGCCCCACAAAACACAAGAATGATGGTCAAACATTCAATATCATTAGGAACAACAATTACAACTCAACAAGAAAATTTTTTTATAAGACAAATGAGTCAAAGATAAAGAATCATTATAGTTGAACTATTTCTTCACCCTAGCTAAAGCATTGGCGAGTTAGTACATAGCTTTATTTGTGCGCGCAGGAGTGTTGGGTTTCCAGCGCCTAACGCTGGCATGGTAGAAAACAATTTCAACTTCTTCTCTTCAACACTTAGCACTAGGCATCCAATGCCCAGCGCTGAGTAGGCAGTGGCTTTTCCATGAGCTCTTTCTCCTTATTTTTTCATTCTTCATATTCTAATCCTATCTTTATTGCTTCCTAAAAATATAAAAAAGAAAGACGCAATTAGATAACCCTAAAAACATTGAATTAAGCTAAAATGTAACATTCCGATTTTTCAAACTCTCTAATACTAATTAAACAGTATTTATGTGTTTGTACTTTATTGGAGGGTCTAGAGAGGGAAATAAAATAATCTGAGACCATAGTCATGCTCTACGCTATCGTAGGAAGCTATGGTTAAATTTTGGGTCGAAAACTCAAACGGAGCCCGGTCTGCGTTTTCACCGACAATAGTGTTTTACTACTAACAAGACTTGATTTTGACTCACGGACGAGACCGTTAGTCTTAGAATTCGATTTCCTACAAATTTGCTAAAATTAGTTCCTGACGTTAAAAAGTGAAAATAATGTAAACTATTCGGGTGAAAACTTGAACCGGGAGACGATTGGAGCTGTAGATGGATTTAACGGGACCCGCTAATGGATAAACTTAGTGTCACATTAAGTCACATCATCTTGGGAAGCGCGCATTACCATGATGATTTTGAAAATATTTGGACAAGAAATGACCAAAATGCCCTTGGTCTTTTGGTCTTTCAATGAAATTATCAAATTGTCCTTGAGTAAATTACTCATCTACCCTTAATGACAAAATATCTAAGACCTTGCCTCACCCATTAGGCCACTCGGCCACTTGATCTCTTTCACCCTATTCCACTTGTTCTTTATTTCTTCAAAGCTTTTCTTCATTTTTCTTCTTAATCTTCAAAATTTTGGTGAAACTAAGTTGGTTTCTCACTAAACTTCATCATTTAGGAGGTATTAACTACATTCTTCATCTCTTAATCTCTCTATTTCTCCCTCCAATCTTTATGATTCACGAAAGTTAGGTTTTGGTTCATAAACTTCAAAAATCCATGAAAAATTGTAGAAAAATCCTTTTAATGTCAAACCACTTTCTTTGAACTAGGTTCATGATCTTCTATGATAATCCAAGAGTTGGAAATCAAAGGATTCCTGTAAATCAAATGGGTATTTTCGCCGAAACCCCTATAGATGAATGGATGGGGTTTTGGTTCAAGTTTTGGTGTAATAGGCTTTGATTTAGTCTTATCACACCTAGCTAGCATAGAATCCAAGAGATGAGAATTTTTGGACATCCCTAGCTATTTTATTTAGCTATGGACGAAACTAGGAGGAGATGAATAGGAGAAAATTTTGTGATTTAAAGTTGATATCTTGATTGATTGATTGTGTGTAGTTGTCGACGAGTAATCGGACGAGAAGCCGAGCGACTTTCCGCTAACCGGGAAACTTCAAGAGGTAAGGGGGGACTGCCTAAGTGATTCTCCTGATAACTACGTGTTATCGTATTTGGTTTGTAACTATATGATTAAGCTGTGTGGTGGTTGATTTATTTACTTTCCACAATTATTTTGATTGTTGATAATTGCTTGCTAATATGTGTTATATGTATTTTACTTGTATGATCTGCTATAACCATATTGTGATGTTGATTATTGATTGGGAAGCCTGACAGTGGGTCAGTACTCAATTAATTAACGTGGATAAAAGCCTTGAAAAGCTTTATAATAAACGCCAAAGATTTGTTTGGGAAACGTTGGGAATATTTTCAATAACGCAAGTTTTACTAAAAAGGATTCTAAGGTCATAAGTTAATTTAGAGGAAAAGTTAAGAATTTTAACTTAGGACGTTATAATGCTAAACGACGTTTTAATTCCGAAAAGATTTACGAAAAACATTTTCGAAAAATAGTAATACAGTTCTGGGACAACGTTTTTGGTCTCAGCTATTTCCTTTCAAAAATGGATTTGGGGAAGGGACTTTCAACAACAATTTAGTTTTATCAGCAATTCGATGGTTTTCAAACCATTTTCAAACATAAAAGTGTCTCTGTAAACAGGTTTTTCCCCAATGGTGTAAAATCCGACAACTTGGATGAGTTGCGGAGATTTCGTTTTGGATTTGTGTTTCACAGAATGAAAAACGGTGAAAAAACGTTGAAAACGTGAACCTAGTATCCAAGACGTCGAGATACTAATATTCTGTAAAAACAGCATGAGAAGCCGTGCAACGGTGTTATGGACTGTGTGTCCTGCGGACTGTGTATCCCCCTTTTGTTATGAGGAAACGTGATTAAAGGTGAATGATGTTTTCTAGTACCACGGACCTTGGTGCATCGGCCTAGGGATCCGCGATTGAGCACTCGGACGTTTCGTTCTGTGTTAACGATGAGAAGTTTTAAAACGGTGTAAATTATGAATAGTCTGGAGTCTTTGAGCTACGACAACGAAAGAACGAACACAAGGAAAAGTGGCAAGACTTGAAACGTTTTTCCATGCATTAAAATTCGATAGACATGCCAACGGTGTTAATCTGGGTATCTTGATGGCAGGATATTCAAGACGGTGTATACCGTTGTGCCTTGATGGACAATGAAAACCATAAACGATGATCGCATGTGCCTTGTGTTGGACAGTGTGCAATGGTTTTAACAATGTTGTGCCTTTTGGCAATCGAGCTTGATCAGCTCATTTTTATAAAACAGTGTTGGGATCTCCGGAGATTAAGTAAAGAATTAGATTATGGACATTGACGTGTTATGCATTTCTTTTAAAAATGGTGATGACTATTGGGTATGAAACCCTTTGATATACTACTTGTTTATTTAGTAGAACCTTATGCATCATGATTATATATGCTTCTGTGCTTTTGATGTGTAATGCATGTAGTTATCGTGTGTGAATATCATGTTGATTCATTATCCAAATTTAGAATTCCTCTATCGTTGCATTTTTTGCTAATTGCTATATGAGTACTTGCTCTCAAGTCTCATTTGTTTGTTCTCAGACACTTGATAGGCTTTAAATAGTTTATGGAAAGTTGGTTAAAAAAAAAAATCCAATGATCCTTCTTTTTCTCAAATACTTGCTCTCAATTGAAGACTTAAAAAGTTTATGGAAAGTTGGTTAAAAAAAATCCAGCTATCCTTTATTTTGATGAATTTCTATGCTTTAACCTTCACTTTTTTAAGTTTAGATTCAAATTGGATGCGTGTCTTTGCAGCTCTCTGAATTTGGGTGCTGCAAAATTTGATTGAACAAGTTTTAGTGTAATGAATGAAGGATAAAGATTTAATTTTTTATTCTATGAATAAAGGGAGATCTAGAATAAAGGGAGATCTAAAATATGTTCATTATCAGATAACATGAGTGCAGTCTAATTATCTTATTTTATGGCGCCAAACACTGGTTTCCATTCTTATAAGTTTGTGTGCAGGTTAATAGTATCATTTTGCCTACTGAGTTTTGCTTCTCAAAGGTTATATTGTACCGTGGTTGTTGCATCCTGTTTCTTATGCGCATTTAGGAGAGAAGTTGAACTATTTTTAGATATGCAATTATAAATGGTTTATGTTGTTAACATGTGCACATTATCTGTATATTTAGTAATATTTTTATTTTTATATATAAAATACTGTTTTTGCATGTGGAGTATTACCTACTCAATATTATGTACAATTAGCACTGAATCCTTACTATCTTAATTACTTTTTTTAACTCATTTTTGCTTCTTGGCTTTTATTTCTTTTCTTAATACACATTTGTTCCAGTAATATAATATGACCATCACGAAATGCAAAATGCATAAACAAAGACGCCACTTAAATTATTTCTTTTTTGTTTCCAAGTGTTGTTACTGATTTTGTTCATAAATCTTATTGTATGTTTAGGGGGAAAATGTATATATATGAAGGAGGGTGAAAGGGGGAAGGGAAACAATAGCATGTTTCATTAAAATAATGTGGTGGATCAATTTTTCCCATTAAAGGAATGGTTGAAGTTGGTCACAAATTTTTTTTGTTGAGGTACATGAACTATATTCATTGTGCATAATGGGACAGCACACTATGCGCCACAAAAGGTAACATTGCTATAAATACATTATCTCCTTCAAAATTTTGGATGTACCCTATTATATTTATTATCTTTACTGAAAATCAGTAGTTTTAATAGAGTAATATATATATATATATATATATATATATATATATATATACACACACACACACACAACAGATCTGGATAACTTTTTGAACAACTCTTTGTGTTATAAAAATTAAAGATGTCGTAAAGTGATATATAAAAAAGCTATTATGTTGACATTTGTGATTCTATATTCTTTTTTTATTTCCTTCAACTCTAGATTGATGAGAATGTGGCGAGGGAGATTATCAACCACAAGTCCCTTCAGCACCCCAATATAATTCGTTTCAAGGAGGCAAGGACTTTATTTGCTTACCTGTTCGATTGCTTTGTATTGAGAACTTATTTAAATTTAATTAATTATGTGCTCTTACTTCAATGGGATTTTGATTTTACATGTGGTTTTTGTTGAGTCTCCAAATGTCTGATGTGCATTTACCTTAGTTTTGATGAGATTAAAACAGTTATTCAATGATTTAATTGAACCCGTCTGTGGTATTTAACTCGTCTACTTAGTGTGCAGATTAAAACATTAAGCGTCTATATGAACTGTTCACTCGTCTGAACTTAGATAAGTTCACACGTCTGAACTAACTAAAGTTCACTCGTCTAAACTAGCTAAGGTTCACTCGTCTGAACTAAGAGAAGTTCACTCGTCTAATGAAGTCTTCAATCGTCTGATCAAAGGAAGACTCACCCGTCTAAAAGACTTTGTAACTAACGTCATCTCTTTGTTAAAGAGTCAACCCGTCTAATGAAGCTACTCATCCGTCTAAAGACTAACGTTAAAAAATACATTGGATGAAAGCTGTCTCGACCCTGATAAAGAACTTCAACAAAGTGATTTGCCTGAACACAACTGCATCTTACACCAAAAGGGAAAGTATTCCCTCTGCAAACAAAAAGCACGAATACAGACCTGCTGAGACCAAAGGTATATCAGAAGTCTGCATCACTCTGATGAAAGAGAACAGGCAAAGTTCCCTATGCTTTAATGGCTGATGAGAACGACTCTATTGCATTTATTGAAGATCTGCAAGAAGCCAAAGACTTCATACTTTGTGTCCAACGGCTTTAAAAATTTTGAAGCCTATTTAATGAAGAAGACTTTGAAGATTTCAAGAGACACAAGAGAACGATCAAAGCAATCAAAGAGCAATTACTCTGTGCATTTATATCTTCATTCTTTCATTATTTATTCTTCAATCATTTGAAGTTAATACGCAGTCTTTTAGATCTTCACATTTAATACACTCGTCTGAGTGCTTGTGAAAGACTTGCAAATTGTAATCATTTTACAACTTCTCTCAAACAAACCCGTCTGAGCCTGAAGAGGCTAAGTGTGCAAACAATACTTGTCTGGAGCCTGGAGAGGCTAGGTGTGAAAACAATACTCGTCTGGAGCCTGGAGAGGCTAGGTGTGAAAATAATACTTGTCTGTCCTGTAACCTAAATCAGTTATAGTGAGAAAACTTGGTGCTGCCAAGGACTGGACGTAGCCTCATTGTTAAGGGGTGAACCAGGATAAAACCTGCTGAGTGATCTCTCTTTCCCTTAACTCTTTAGTTTGATTATTTGTCTTAACTATCATCTAACTAAAGGGGTTTATAATTGTGTTTATCAAAAACTTTCTTATCTTGCATGATTGTGTGTTTTCTGTGAAAACCTTCAGACGAGTTATCAGTCTGATTGACCTGTCTGTGTTTACTCGTCTATTACAACCCGTCTGTGCTTGCGAAAAAGTTTCTAAATTCCGCATATATTTGTCAAACACCATTCAACCCCCTTCTAGTGTTTGCATCTGTCTATTTCAGTTGGTATCAGAGCTCAGCCTCTGGGTTGAGCACCTAACAGTGTAGAGAAAAGATCCTGAAGGATAGGCAATGTATTCTGGAGCAAGCTCAAGTGGGAACCCCAACCTGAAGGAGGCTCTATGACCAGACCTCCCTTTTTCAATGGTTCAAATTATAACTACTGGAAAGAAAGGTTTCACTGGTTCATCTTGTCAACAAATTCTGATGTATGGGATGTCATTACTGATGGACCTTACACTCCTCAAAATAGTGATGGCTCAGACAAGCCTAAGGCTCAGTGGACACCTGCAGAAAAGACAAGATGAGATCTAAACCATAAAGCCAGATATGCTATAATCTGTGCTCTCAGTCCAGAAGAGTTTGAAAAGGTATGTGCTTGTGATTCTGCTAAAGAAATGTGGGACTCCTTATCTGTCACACATGAAGGTACTGCAAAGGTAAAAGAATCTAGAATTTCTATTCTTGTTAGAAAATATGAACTGTTCACCATGGATGAAGGTGAATCTGTTGCTCAAATGATTGGTAGATTCCAAACTATTACTAATGGTT
This sequence comes from Ammopiptanthus mongolicus, assembly GCA_039655645.1. NCBI lineage: Eukaryota > Viridiplantae > Streptophyta > Magnoliopsida > Fabales > Fabaceae > Ammopiptanthus > Ammopiptanthus mongolicus. The sequence goes on from CM077345.1 coordinate 19,880,403, forward strand.
TGAAATCTCTTGGTAAAACATATACAAATGCTGAAAAAGTTGCTAAGATTCTCAGAAGTCTTCCAAGGCAGCGGAGACCTCTTGTCACTGCTATTTCTCAAGCTAAGGATCTCACCTCCTTTACTATGGATGAACTTCTTGGCACACTCACTGTTCATGAGCAAGAGCTCAATGAAGATGTGTCAATCAAAAAGAGCAAAGCCATTGCTCTTAAAGGTGATCTAAAGGCAGCTAAAGCCTTAAAAGCTTCAAAGACAGACGAGTCTGACTGTGACATAGACGAGTCTGATGATGAGGATTCTGATGATGATGAAGAGACTTCTCTCATGACCAGAAAGATGAAAAAGCTCTGGAGAAAGAAGAAGTTCAGAAAGGAGAAGCCCTTCAGAAAATCTCACAAAGAATCCACATCAACAGACAAGGGTCCAGTTGTCTGCTATGAGTGCAAGAAGCCTGGACACATCAAACCTGAATGCCCTCTTTTAAAGAAAGCTTCCAAAAAGAAGTTCTTCAGAAAGAAGAGGAAAGGAATGATGGCCACATGGGAAGATCTTGAATGCTCATCTTCTGAAGGAGAAGAGACAGAAAAGGAAGCCAATCTCTGTCTGATGGCCAATACAGATTCAGAACCTGAAACTGAGGTACATTCTGAACTTGAGGAATTGCATGATGCTTATGATGAGCTGGTAGAGGAATCCAAAGGCTTATCTAAGGCCTTCAAATCCCTCAAGAGAGATTATGTTAAACTCCTCGGTGAGCATAAACAAAAATCTCAAGAGTGTGAGATGCTAGCCAAAGAGAATAGCCAGCTGAGGACTGAAAAGTCTGATGAAGCTTCGATCTCAAGTGAAACATCACATTCTGAAGAAGTGTTCACACTTCAACAGAAAGTGAAGGAGCTCACTTCTGATCTTGCTAGATTTGTTAATGGCAGAGATAATCTGACAAAACTGCTAGGATGTCAGAGACACTCTCTTAACAAAGAAGGCATTGGATATGATCATCAAGCTGATCATAAAGTATCAACAAAATCTTCAACTGTCTATGTTAAACCCATTCCAGTTAGACATAGACCCGTCTGTAACTTCTGTGGAAAAGCTGGACATGTTATGTCTAAGTGTTTTCACAAGAAAAAGAGGAAGTCTTCACAGACTCCTAGAACTAACAGAAAAGGACCCAGAAAAATATGGGTACCTAAAGATAAAATAATTTCTGTTGCAGACATCCTTAATAGGACAAAGCAGACGCCTCTGCTGGTACCTGGACAGTGGCTGCTCGCGACATATGACAGGAGAAAGGTCTATGTTCCAAGATCTCCAGTCTAAAAATGGTGGATTTGTTGCCTTTGGAGACAATCAAAAAGGAAGAGTAATTGGTGTTGGTACAATTGGTGGTAAACCCCCTCTTCCCTCTATCTCAAATGTACTTATGGTTGAAGGGCTAAGACACAATTTACTTAGCATAAGTCAATTATGTGATAGTGGATTTGATGTCTCCTTCACTAAGAATGAATGCATAGTCAAAGACAAGAGTGGCAAGACCCTCTTTTCAGCTAATAGACAGCAAAATCTTTATAAGATTGAGCTAACTGAACTCTCAGATCAAAGTGTAACCTGTCTGATGTCTAAAGAGGATGAAAGATGGTTATGGCATAAGAAACTAGGACATGCTAGTATGAAACTTATTTCAAAATTGAAAAAGGATAACCTTGTGAGAGGATTGCCTGATATCAGTTTCAAGAAAGATGTTTTATGTGATACATGTCAGAGAGGTAAACAAGTATAATTAAGTTTCAAATCAAAAAACATTGTATCAACCTCTAGACCTCTTCAGTTGTTACACATGAATCTGTTTGGACCAGTTAGTGTTGCCAGTCTAGCTGGAAGGAAATATGGATTTGTCATTGTTGATGATTATTCTAGATTTACTTGGGTACTTTTCTTAACCCACAAGGATGAGTCTTTTAAGGCCTTCTCTGTATTCTGTAAGAAAGTACAAAATGAGCAAGGTTTCTGTACTTCTACCCTTAGAAGTGATCATGGGGGAGAATTTGAAAATGAGCAATTCAAACTGTTCTGTGAAGAGAATGGAATCTCTCACAATTTCTCTGCACCAAGAACTCCAAAGCAAAATGGAGTGGTTGAGAGAAAGAACAGATCTCTGCAAGAGATGGCTAGATCAATGCTCAATGAAAATAATCTCCCTAAGTACTTCTGGGTTGAAGCAGTAAACACTGCATGTTATGTGCAAAATAGAATACTTATAAGGTCTATCCTAAAGAAGACTCCTTATGAATTGTGGAAAGGTAGAAAACCCAACATATCTTATTTCCATGCATTTGGATGTGAATGCTTCATCTTAAATACCAAGGATCAACTTGGAAAGTTTGATTCCAAGGTAGACAAAGGCATCTTCATTGGATATTCTGAAGTGTCTAAAGCATATAGAGTTTTTAACTCTAGGACCTCTATTGTTGAGGAATCGATTCATGTAAAATTCAATGATAATCTAAAGACTGATAGGGAACTATCAGATCTAGGAGATGATCTTGCAGGACTTGATCTTACCCAGCAGACGAGTCAACAGCCAGACGTATCAAAAACTGAGTCTGCTGAGGAATCTCTCAGACAAGTGGAGCAGACGAGTCATCAGTCAGATCAATATCAAAATGATGATCTCAGAAGAGACTGGAAGTTCAAAGCTCATCATCCTGAAGATCTTATCATTGGAAGTCCCTCTGAAGGTGTTAGAACCAGATCTGTCTTAAGAGAGTCAAGCAATATGGCCTTTTTATCTGAAATTGAACCAAGGCATATTGAGGAAGCTCTTGAAGATGAAAGTTGGATTCTTTCCATGCAAGAAGAACTTAATCAGTTCAAAAGGAATGATGTCTGGAAACTTGTCTCCAAACCAACAGACAAGTCTGTTATTGGAACAAGATGGGTTTTCAGAAACAAGCTAGATGAAGATGGCAAAGTTGTCAGAAACAAAGCAAGGTTAGTAGCTCAAGGCTACAACCAACAAGAAGGTATTGACTATACTGAGACTTTTGCACCTGTAGCTAGAATAGAAGCTATTCGCATACTCATGTCATATGCTGCACAACATCAAATTACTTTATTTCAAATGGATGTAAAAAGTGCTTTTTTAAATGGAATAATTGAAGAAGAAGTTTATGTTAAACAACCCCCTGGTTTTGAAGATAATGAAAAACCAGATTATGTTTTCAAACTTAAAAAGGCTTTATATGGTTTAAAACAAGCGCCTAGAGCATGGTATGATAGACTTAGTTCTTTTCTTATGAATAATGGCTTTATAAGAGGAAAAGTTGATACAACTTTGTTTAAGAAATGCTCAAAAGATAACTTCATAGTAGTTCAAATATATGTTGATGATATTATTTTTGGAGCTACTAATGAAAAATTGTGCAAAGAATTCTCTAAGTTGATGCAAGCAGAATTTGAAATAAGCATGATGGGAGAATTGAAGTTCTTCCTTGGACTGCAAATCAAGCAGACGTGTGATGGAATCTACATCCATCAACAAAAGTACATCAAGGAGATTCTAAAGAAATATAAAATGGATAGCTCAAAGATCATGAAAACTCCAATGCAAACTAATGCTAATCTAAGCAAAGATGATGAAGGTAAAAAGGTAGACCAAACTGTCTACAGAGATATGATTGGATCTCTCCTTTACTTAACATCTAGCAGACCTGATATTCAATTTAGTGTATGTATATGTGCTAGATTCCAATCTGATCCCAAAGAATCTCATCTTAAAGCTGTTAAAAGAATATTTAGATATTTGCTTGGAACCACTAATCTTGGTTTAATGTATTTGAGAGCACAAGATTACAGATTAGTTGGTTTTTGTGATGCTGACTTTGCTGGAGATAGACTTGAAAGGAAAAGCCCCGGTGGAGGATGTCACTTCATTGGAGCAAACTTAGTTTCCTGGTCAAGCAAAAGACAGACGACTATCGCCCTCTCAACTGCAGAAGCAGAATATGTCTCTGCTGCAAGTTGCTGCTCACAGCTTTTATGGGTAAAACATCAACTAGAAGATTACTCTATATTTGAGCATAATATACCTGTCTGGTGTGATAATTCTAGTGCTATTTGCTTAACCAAGAATCTCATACAACATTCTAAGGCTAAGCACATAGAAATCAAACATCACTTCATAAGAGATTATGCTCAAAAAGGTGTATTTGATGTTAAGTTTGTTAAAACTGAAAATCAATGGGCTGATATCTTTACAAAACCATTAGCTAAGGATAGGTTTAAGTTTATAAGAGACAACTTGAATATGCATTGCCTTGCTGAATAACCTGTCTGATGAGTGTTTATGATACCCGTCTATGTTTAACCGTCTGACGTTTTGAATCATACTCTTTATTTGAAATATTTTCTTTTAAATGGTTATTATATTTAATGCCATTTCTTTATCTGAGGCAATATGTGTACTTGGCTGTTTTTATTTTTAAATCAATTCTGTTTAAAACTTTTTTTTGGTGTTTTCATTTAAAATTACAACAGTCTTTGGTCTTTAAAAGGGAAAACATTCTGTTATTTTAAAAGGTATTTCGTTCTTAAGTTTTCAAATCTCTTTCTCTTTGTTTTTAAAACCATCAAAGAGGATGCATCTGCTCAGGGGGAGCAGTTGAAGAAGCCTTTAGCCAAAACCAAAGGACAAACTTGCTTTTAACTCTTTTTGATCTTTTTAACACTTATGTGTAATCATGGAACAATGTTTTTAATCTTACTAATCATATACATGACTGATTTATGTGAATTTTCTTAAATTCATTAAATCATCAAAAAGGGGGAGATTGTTGAGTCTCCAAATGTCTGATGTGCATTTACCTTAGTTTTGATGAGATTAAAACAGTTATTCAATGATTTAATTGAACCCGTCTGTGGTATTTAACTCGTCTACTTAGTGTGCAGATTAAAACATTAAGCGTCTATATGAACTGTTCACTCGTCTGAACTTAGATAAGTTCACCCGTCTGAACTAACTTAAGTTCACACGTCTGAACTAACTAAAGTTCACTCGTCTGAACTAGCTAACGTTCACTCGTCTGAACTAAGAGAAGTTCACTCGTCTAATGAAGTCTTCAACCGTCTGATCAAAGGAAGACTCACCCGTCTAAAAGACTTTGCAACTAACGTCATCTCTTTGTTAAAGAGTCAACCCGTCTAATGAAGCTACTCATCCGTCTAAAGACTAACGTTAAAAATTACATCGGATGAAAGCTGTCTCTACCCTGATAAAGAACTTCAACAAAGTGCTTTGCCTGAACACAACTGCATCTTACACCAAAAGGGAAAGTCTTCCCTCTGCAAAAAAAAAGCACGAATACAGACCTGCTGAGACCAAAGGTATATCAGAAGTCTACATCACTCTGATGAAAGAGAATAAGCAAAGTTCCCTATGCTTTAATGGCTGTTCAGAACGACTCTATTGCATTTATTGAAGATCTGCAAGAAGCCAAAGACTTCAGACTTTGTGTCCAACGGCTTTAAAAATTTTGAAGCCTATTTAATGAAGAAGACTTTGAAGATTTCAAGAGACACAAGAGAACGATCAAAGCAATCAAAGAGCAATTACTCTGTGCATTTATATCTTTATTCTTTCATTATTTATTCTTCAATCATTTGAAGTTAATACGCAGTCTTTTAGAACTTCACATTTAATACACTCGTCTGAGTGCTTGTGAAAGACTTGCAAATTGTAATCTTTTTACAACTTCTCTCAAACAAACCCGTCAGAGCCTGAAGAGGCTAAGTGTGCAAACAATACTTGTCTGGAGCCTGGAGAGGCTAGGTGTGAAAACAATACTCGTCTGGAGCCTGAAGAGGCTAGGTGTGAAAATAATACTTGTCTGTCCTGTAACCTAAATCAGTTATAGTGAGAAAACTTGGTGCTGCCAAGGACTAGACGTAGCCTCATTGTTAAGGGGCGAACCAGGATAAAACCTGCTGAGTGATCTCTCTTTCCCTTAACTCTTTAGTTTGATTACTTGTCTTAACTATCATCTAACTAAAGGGGTTTATAATTGTGTTTATCAAAAACTTTCTTATCTTGCATGATTGTGTGTTTTCTGTGAAAACCTTCAGACGAGTTATCAGTCTGATTGACCTGTCTGTGTTTACTCGTCTATTACAACCCGTCTATGCTTGCGAAAAATTTTCTAAATTCCGCATATATTTGTCAAACACCATTCAACCCCCTTCTAGTGTTTGCATCTGTCTATTTCAGTTTTGATCCCCATTCATTTAGCAATAGTAATGAAATATGTAGAGGATTTGCAATGCTAGCAGGTTCAATGAAGATGAGGTTAATACCATTGAGGCCATTGAGCTTAAAGGTTCTAATCCTATTTAGTTTAGCATTATAGCTGATTGTTTCTTATTTGTGGTGTAATCATCTATGCTTTATTCATGACCCAAATCTTTTGATAAGCTTAATCCGTGATCGATTTTTGAGTTCAAGTTTGGTGATTGGGTGATTAGAGAATTTTATTTGTTCATGTTTGCTCTCCGTTACTGGTATCTCTTTATCTCTTTGTGTGTGTCTGTTTAGGATACACACAAGTTGTTTGAGTAAACGTATGAACATGGAATTTTATTTATCATTCAACCTTTAGGACATCGCATGTGACCAATTAGCCATGTAATTAGATAAATTCTTCTTCTTTTTTTCCTTTTAATCTGTGATAAGCTTAGTGGTGGAGCAAATAGGAAACAGGTGTGTGCTTTTTATTTGCATTGTTATCATTTTCTTTTTGAATTTTAGTTTTGTTGATATCATGGCATATTAGTGATAGGGTTAGTTAGTTAGTTAGTTACTAACTAACTCAATTTCGGTTTTTTCTCTGGTTTTATCTCACATTCTGTTTTACTGTTACATTGGTTTGTAACTGTTTTGCCACTTGTGAACCTTTGTTTATTGCTCGATATATAAGGGCATGTTGAGAGGGTGATGGTGTGGTGTGTGACTCATTTTGATTCTTGAGTGAATTACTTGTAAGCAAGGTCTGTGAGTGGAGAGAAACACTTGAGAGACTTTGGGTGTAATTGGGACTTGGGAACAAAGGTTGTGAGGATTGAGGGATATTGACTCAAATTGTAATCTTTGGTTTTGAGTAATATACTGGATCAAGCTGTGCATGATCCCCCAGATGTAGGTATCACTTTGATGCTGAACTGGGTAAACAAATCAAGTGTGTTTGTTCTTGTCCAATTCTGCAGTAACAGAATTTGTTTTTCTTAGTTTCTTTATTCTTGCATTTGATTTTGGGCTTAGAATTGGATCAATCTTTGATTCAAGTTCTAACAACTGGTATCAGTAGCAAGGCGAGCAAGAAGGGAGATCGATGGCAATGACCAAATTTGACATTGAGAAGTTTAATGGCAAGAACAATTTCGCATTATGGAGGATGAAGATGCGTGCTATTCTGGTTCAACAAGGTTTAGAAGAAGCGCTGGAAGGGGTCGGAAAACTCCTAGCCACCCTATCTGACAGAGAGAAAAAAGATCTTCTTAAAAAGGCACATAGTGCCATCATTCTTTGTTTGGGAGATAGGGTGCTTCGTGAAGTGTCAAAAGAAGATTCCGCTGCTGCACTTTGGTTGAAGCTTGAGCACCTCTACATGACAAAGACTCTTGCAAATCGGTTGTATCTCAAACAAAGGTTGTATACTTTGAAAATGCAACCAAATACCTCTATTCAAGATCACCTAGATGAATTGAATAGGCTTATTCTCGATCTTGAGAATATTGATGTGAAGGTTGAAGATGAGGATCAAGCACTCCTCTTAATTCGATCTCTCACTAGTTTCTATGATAATCTTGCGGATACCCTCATCTATGGGAGAGAAGCCATAACTTTGGAGGAGGTGCAAGCTGCTCTTATGTCTAAAGAATTGTCCAAGAAGGGTGAGTCAAGAGGAATGGAGGTTGGTGAGAATCTGTCTGTAAGGGGCAGGACTGAGAAGAGGGAGAACAACAAGGGCAAGATTCGGGGAAGGTCAAAGTCCAAAGGAAAATTGAAGTGTTTCTTGTGTCACAAGGAAGGCCATTTTAAGAAGAATTGTCCTGACAAGAAAAACTTCAAACAGAAGCATTTTAATGAAGATAGTGGTGATGTTTCTGTGGCTTCTGATGGGTATGATAGTGCAGACCTGTTGGTGGCTGCAAATGGGCAAGGTGAAGTTGAATGGGTGATGGATTCAGGTTGCTCTTATCATATGTGTCCAAACAAGGAATGGTTTTGTGACTACAAATCATTTGAGGGAGGACAAGTGGTAATGGGTAACAATGCTACATGTAAGGTTGTGGGAATCGGATCTGTCAAATTGAAGCTTGCTGATGGAACAGAAAAATTGTTGACTCGGGTGAGACATGTACCTGATCTAAAGAGAAGTTTAATCTCTTTAGGGACACTAGAAGATGCTGGTTACAGTTTCAAGGCAGAGAACTCAGTTCTTAAAGTGATGAAAGGGTCCAGAATTGTGATGAAAGGTGAAAGAAAGAAGAATTGTCTTTACCTGTTAATGGGTGAAACAATTACTGGCTGTACTGCTGTTGCAGCAGGTTCTGCATCGAATAAGGGTCAGATCCGGCACCAGAGACTTGGTCATATGAGTGAAAGAGGTATGCAAGAACTATCCAAGCAAGGACTTCTAGGTGATGACAAGTTGGAGCCACTGGAATTTTGTGAACATTGTGTACTTGGGAAGCAAACCAGAACCAAGTTTGCTACTGCAGTCCATAAGACAAAGGGGAAGCTTGATTATATCCACTCAGATTTGTGGGGACCTGCTAGAGTTGCTACTCATGGAGGTAACAAATATTTCCTTACTCTAATTGATTATTTTAGTAGAAAGGTTTGGTTATATTTGTTGAAATCTAAAGATGAAGTGTTTAAAACCTTTGTGGAATGGAAAAACCGAGTTGAAACTCAATGTGATAGAAAGGTGAAGGCATTAAGAACAGATAATGTCCTAGAATTCTATGGAGATATGTTTAATTCTTTTTGTAAGGAGCATGGAATTTATAGAAATCACACGGTTAGACACACTCCTCAACAAAATGGATTGGCGGAGAGAATGAATAGAACTCTTCTAGAAAGGATAAGATGCATGCTCTCAAATGCTAATTTGCCTAAGCATTTTTGGGGAGAGGCTGCTCATACAGCCTGCTATCTTATCAATAGAAGCCCTTCTATTGTTCTCAATAACAAGACACCTCAAGAGATATGGAATGGCAGCCCTGCAGATTACAAGAAGCTGAGAATTTTTGGTTGACCTGCATACTATCATGTTAGTGAAGGAAAGTTGGAACCAAGGGCTAAGAAGGGACTGTTTATGGGCTATCCTGATGGGGTAAAGGGTTACAGAATTTGGTCTATAGCAGAAAAGAAGTGCATTGTAAGTAGAGATGTTAAATTCAATGAAGATGAGTTGATTAAAGCCAAGGTTCATACTGAAGTAATGGGAAATGACAGGACCAGTGAGGAATTTCAGTTTGAGGTGGAGCTTGGGAATAAGAGTACTCAAGAACAACCAGTAACAGATCAGCCTGCAACAGAAGAAGAATCAGATTCTGATGTGGAAGATGGTGCTGGAAACAGTGAAGAAACAGATTACTTGCTATGCAGAGATAGAGAAAGAAGGCAGATTAGCAAGCCTAAGAGGTATGGCTATGAGGAAGATGTCATAGCATATGCCTTACACACTGCTGAGTTAGTCACCTATGATGATCCACGATCTTATAAGGAAGCCAAGGAAAGCAATGAGCATAAAGAATGGCAGCATGCCATGGAAGAAGAGATGCTGTCTTTGCACAAAAACCAGACTTGGAAGCTTGTTAAGAGACCAGATGGGGTGAGGCTAGTTGGAAGCAAGTGGATTTACAAGAGAAAAGAAGGCAACACAGAGAAGGATCCTCCTAGGTTTAAGGCTCGATTGGTTGCAAAGGGCTTCACTCAAAGAGAAGGAATAGATTTCAATGAAATCTTTTCTCCTGTTGTGAAGCATTGCTCCATAAGGGTTGTGTTGGCTTTGGTTACTCAATATGGTTTACACCTAGAGCAAATGGATGTAAAAACAGCATTTTTACATGGTAACTTGGAGGAAACAATTTATATGAGGCAGCCAGAGGGATTTGAAGAGAAGGGAAAAGAAGGTTGGGTGTGTCTTTTGCAAAAGTCCTTATATGGGTTAAAACAGTCACCTAGGCAATGGTACAAGAGGTTTGACAATTTCATCCTTAGCATCAAATATAAGAGGAGTAATTTTGATAGTTGTGTTTACTACAAGAGACTTGATAGTGAGAACTTCATTTACCTCCTATTGTATGTTGATGATATGTTAATAGCTAGCAAGAGTTTGATTGAAATTGATAAGCTCTAGAAGGTACTGAGGTCAGAATTCGATATGAAGGATTTGGGGCCAGTTAGTAGGATACTTGGAATGGAAATTACAAGGTGCAAAGATACAGGACAGATGTGTATAACACAGCAGAGTTACTTGAAGAAAGTCCTTCTCAGATTCAACATGCAGGAATGCAAGTCTGTAAAGGTTCCAATTGCTGCTCAGTTCAAATTGTCCAGTGATGACAGCCCCAAAACTGTAGAGGAACAGAAGGAAATGGATAGAATACCTTATGCAAGTGCAGTGGGAAGCTTAATGTATGCAATGGTTTGTACCCGACCTGATTTAGCTTATGCACTCAGCCTTGTTAGCAGATTTATGGGGAATCCTGAAAAGCAACACTGGTTAGCTGTTAAGTACATTCTGAGATACTTAAAGGGAACAACAAATACTGGTTTGAAGTATGGGAAAGGTAGTCAAGATACAGGGAAGGCTCAAGGATTTGTTGACACTGATTTTGCTGGGGATAGAGACAAGAGAAGATCACTTACAGGGTATGCATTCACTCTATTTGGAAACATTGTGAGCTGGAAAGCATCTCTGCAGCATGTGGTTGCATTGTCCACAACTGAGGCCGAGTACATTGGTGTCACTGAAGCTGTGAAAGAGGCTATTTGGCTCAAGGGGCTGGTGAATGAGCTTGGTATTGATCAAGAGAATATCAATGTGTTTTGTGACAATCAAAGTGCGATTCATCTTTGTAAGAATCACACCTATCATGAAAGAACAAAACATATTGATATAAGGCTGCATTGGATTAGGGACATCATTGCAAAGGATCTGGTTCAGATCATGAAGGTTCATACAGCAGAGAATCCTGCAGATTTCATGACCAAAGTTGTTCCATTGAGTAAGTTCAAGCATTGCCTTAACTTGCTCAATATTGAAGCTGGTTGATTGATGAAGACAGCTAGGAGATTGCACAGCAGTGATAGTGTTATTCCTGGAGCCAAGGTTAATATGCCAAGGTGGAGATTGTTGATATCATGGCATATTAGTGATAGGGTTAGTTAGTTAGTTAGTTAGTTACGAACTAACTCAATTTCGGTTTTTTCTCTGGTTTTATCTCACATTCTGTTTTACTGTTACATTGGTTTGTAACTGTTTTGCCACTTGTGAACCTTTGTTTATTGCTCGATATATAAGGGCATGTTGAGAGGGTGATGGTGTGGTGTGTGACTCATTTTGATTCTTGAGTGAATTACTTGTAAGCAAGGTCTGTGAGTGGAGAGAAACACTTGAGAGACTTTGGGTGTAATTGGGACTTGGGAACAAAGGTTGTGAGGATTGAGGGATATTGACTCAAATTGTAATCTTTGGTTTTGAGTAATATACTGGATCAAGCTGTGCATGATCCCCCAGATGTAGGTATCACTTTGATGCTGAACTGGGTAAACAAATCGAGTGTGTTTGTTCTTGTCCAATTCTGCAGTAACAGAATTTGTTTTTCTTAGTTTCTTTATTCTTGCATTTGATTTTGGGCTTAGAATTGGATCAATCTTTGATTCAAGTTCTAACAAGTTTTGTAGAAGCTGTTTTTATTCATGAAAAAGAAAGGAACGCCAATTGCAATGAGCTTATGATTTAGTTGTACAATGCATTTTGTTGCTTTTGCTTCCAATTTAGTATTTATGATATGATGATATGACTTCGGTTAGTTCTGCAGTACTCATTCATGCCTGTAAAAGTCTTGGTTGAATATCATTCAGCAAGAAAGGACTTCTATATCCTGTGAGTTCCTTTGTTCGTTGTTGTCCATTTCCTCAAGTATGAAGGCACAAGATTTCATGAATTGTAAAGTGACAGAATCTTTGTGTAAAAGAGAGAATTTTGGTTTCTGTATCTTTAGTTCTACCCTTAGTACGGGTTGATATCAATTCTATAGAAAGAAAGATTTGTTAGACGGGGATAAGCCGAAGTTTAAAATATAGGACGATCCTTATGGCCTTCAAGTTGAAATAGTCAAACAATCATGACATGGATTTATAAACCAAGACTGTTTTTATACTTAGATTATTATAATGGTTTTTCGATTTGTAATGCTTAGTGGATTAGTAATTTTGGTGTTAGTACTATTGGTGCTTGGTGGATTATTATAATGGTTTTTGGATTTGTAATGGTTGGTGGATTTGTCATGTTTAGTAATTTGGACTTATAAGTGCTTTTGTTTTTATTTGTTGTTATGAGAGTTTAATGACAATTTGGATTTGGTATATGGTCTTTTTGGACTTTCCTTGCGTATAGTGATAAAAGGAAGAGGCTTTTCATGTTGTTTTATCACTCTTTCATGGTGCCAATTAATGGTTACATTGATTAAAGATTTCATGTCTTGGCCTCTATGTCTCTCGACTTTGTCATTTTCTTTTAGCTGATGCCTCGGGTGTTTCTAGGTTGAGCCTTAGTACTGATATTGACTTATATATTCAATGTGAATTTTCATTAGTAGAAAAACAAGACTAAAGTAAGAAATAAACATTATTGGTTTCTTAATTTAAGAAAAAAAACATAGTTTGTATTGTGCTAATGACTGATTCGATGGAGCTAGGTATTTGCCCCTCTATACTTTTTTTACTCTTCAATGTATGATTCCTTAGGTGTTTCTAGGTTGAGCCTTTGTTGTTGTCTTTCTTTTCTTACTGATAAAAAGAAAACATCCCAACACATGCATATAAAACAAGATTGATATTCAATGTGAATTTTCATTAGTAGAAAAACAATACTAAGAAATAAACATTATTGGTTTCTTATTTTAAGCTAAAAAAACATAGTTTGTATGGTGCTAATTCCAATACAACACATCTAATAAGCAAAAATCAACAAAGAAAACAAAGAAACGTAATGAGATGATTATTGCTAATGTGGGATAATGTGCAGCCTCTCAGTAGGTAATAATTGATTTAGGATGACTACTAATATTTAGGATGAATTTATTAGTATTAATGTGGGATGAAATGATTAATTTATATTTAATGAGATTATTAGTACTAATATGGGAAATGTGTAAGTCATTAAGATTTTACATTCCAATACATTTATTTGTATGGGTGGTGGTGTAAACTTTAATAAAGGGGGTGGATATGATGGGGATGTTTTGGGGTAATGTAAACTTTTTTTATGGTGTGTGCTGTGATTATGTAGGTGGGAAACGTGTAAGTCATTAAAATTTACCAATCTAATACATTCATTTGTATTAGTTGAGGTGTAAACTTTAATTAAGGTATGATTATGATGGGGCTGGTGTTTCGTGTAATGTAAAGTTTTTCCCATTGTGTGTTTTGTGATTATCCATGGGGAATAGTTTGTATTTATTTTCATAATTTTCAATAAAATTGACATTGTCCATTAATTTAAGTCCTTCAATTCGTAACTAATAAGGTAAAATGAAATAAATTATGTAAGAGGTACTCCCTCCAGACTTGAATATAAGCAAAATATAAATTTTTCACACGTATTAAGAAAGTTGATGAATTCATTGAATCATATTAATTTTATTTAAAAAATTACATTCATTTCCTAAAATATCCTTCATGCTATTTATTGTTGAGATAAAAAAAATTTGTGAGGGCCATTATCTTTTCATTTCCCCATGGCGCCATGCTAATTGGTTTTGGTGAAATATTTTGGCAAAATAATTCAAACAGAATTGCATTAAAAAAATTCAAATTAAATTGCTCGACATTGGCGTAACAGTTTTTGCCCGAATGCATTGGTGTGGAATTAAAATTACCTCGATGACTGAAGTACATGTACAGGGAATTGTAATGGAATTAAAATGAATTAGTAGTAACTCAAGGGTAATTTGGAAATATGATCATTAAATAGCAATAATTAATTTGGTTTTTACTTATATTTTGGACCAAAACAATTCAAATTTTTTTGCTTATATTTCAATCCGGAGGAAGTAATTACTAATAAGGTTCATACTTTGCCATTTTGGTTGGCTTAACCATTATTTCACCTGTTACAACCGTAGGGATAATTTTTGATAAGTCTACTGGAGTTGCTATTTCAGCCATGGACAAATATTCTCAGTCATCACGTCCTCAAGGTTGTTGGTTGTGAATGATTAGGGATGGCAATTTAGACCCTATCCGTTGGGTACCCGCAAAAGATATTCACGATGGATAGGGTAAATATCCGTTTTATGGGTATGGGCTCGGGTATGGGTAATTACCTGCAAATTTGAATGGGTATGGGTGCGGGTACGGGTACTCTAGTACCCACCCCGCTCCGCACCCGCATATATATATTTATATATTTATTTATTTATATTAATACATATAATTATAATTATAATTATATATAAATTTTTAAGAATACAATTAATCTAAAAGTACCCAACCTAGATAGTTCATTAGTGTTTTTTTCTTTCTGGTCGAGCTCTTAAGCCGTTCTTTCTTGAGCTAATACCAACATCATTCTTCCTCAAGCCAGCGTCGTTTTGGATGTTTATTGTGATATTTACTCGTTTTGGATGTTTTAGATATTTTTACTTAGTTAAATACTTTGGTTTGTAATGTTTTATGTGTAGATTTGAAAGATCTTTGGATGATTTTTTTAATTGAGTTATAATAATTTTTTTGTTATTTGTTGCTTTTTCTTAGTTAAAGTGCGGGTAACGGGTGCGGGTATGGGTATTTAGGTACCCAGAGGGTACGGATACGGGCACTAAAGTTGCTACCCAGACGGATATGGATACGGGTACGGATATTTTTTTCAAGTGCGGGTACGGGGACGGATATTATAGTATCCTACCCAGACCCTACCCATTGCCATCCCTATGAATGATGTATTTGGGGAGGTCAGAATTCTAAAAGAAACATACAATTTTATTTTATTATTTTTACAAAAAAAAATTAAAATGCACATTTCAACCATTAACAATTGCTAATTATAACCGTTTATCGCACGGATAAAAATACTAGTTTGCCGAAAAGAAATATGCAGTATAGTCATGTTTGACACTCTAATTATAAATAATTTTAAATCCTCCTACTTGATTGTCTTAATACTCTTTATACTTATTAAATAAGGAAAATATTTAATACTTTTTATATTTATAAGATATTAATATATATTTTTATTTAGTACTTTATTCATTTAATATTAAGATAATTAAAAAAATTATGAGAATATAGGACAAAACTCTTAATGAATTGGCTAACAGATAATGTTATTTTGCATGGTCGTGAACACGCATATGTATTATGCAAAGTCAAGAGCAAAAATAACAGCAAACTAGGATATGTTTGAATTTCCTATGAGAAGATATAAGCGGGTGTTTTGGCAAAAGTTAACCATTTGGACCTTTCCAACGAAAATCTAAACACGTACTTAGTGCTGGTTGATATCCTAATTAATTAAAATTACTAATATCATTGCCATGCATCACATATGTTGAGGAGCGCGGTTGCTAAGCGCAATTAGTAAGGATTTATTGTACATCAAAAGTATTGTTGAGGAATCAAATAATATTACTCCCTCACTTACAATTTATAAGCAAAATTCTACTCATATATAATGAAACAAAATATAAGCAAAATTCATGTATTTAATAATTATATGTCCAAAATATCCTTACTACATTTATTAAGAGCAGCACCACCACTTCCCACTCACGTAGTCTATTTTCAATGAAGATCCTCATTTATTAAGAGCAACTCCATCACTTCACCACTTCCCACATTTTTTTTCCTAGGGGGTAATTTAGGTATTTTGATTGAACTTTTAAGTGAAATCACAAAAATTAAATGTGAATGAGTAGTTATCTTAATAGTGTGAAAATGATTGACTTTGCTTATAAACTGTAACGGAGGGAGTACTTATTAAAAAAATTTAATATTCTTTTTAAATTTTGAATGTATTAAATAATTTATTTTTCTCCTATTTTTTCGTTTTTAAATTTCTTATCTAGAGTCCTCCATCACTAATTAGACAAAATATAAATTATTCATTTTTCATAAAAAAAAAAATATAAATTAATCACGATCACGCATCACATATTTTTTGGGTAAATCAATTTCAATACCTAAAAATAAATTTTTTATATAATTCAAATAAAACGAATTATCTTAAAATCATTTTTCAACTAATATATCTTTTAACATAAAATTGATTTTATCATAATCAATTATAAAAATTTAATATACATAAAATCAATTATTAAAATTATCTAATTATTAAAATAATCTACTTTTCATCTTTAATTCAAATATTCAAATACTCGATAATCCAAAATCAACAAATATTTACCTAAAGAAAACCACCCTAGAAATCAGCTCTTTTCCAGTAACAATGCTTACCAATAAGCATTTCAGATCACTTAGCTACATGATAATCACTTTGTAGCCTGTGTAGTTCCAAAGGGTGCTATAAACGCCCTAACCTGTAACAACATCGATTCTATCTTGAATTGAGTCTAATCATTCTGATTAGCCCAACGATGAAAAAACAACAACAACTAATAACAACATAATATTTCAATGAAAGAAACCCCCTAAATACGGGTCGCTTTGTAAAGACAGATGCAATTTCTCACTTCTCTTTTTACATCCTTTTTAGTTTTTACCTACTTTATAATAATTAATAAAAAAACAATAAATAAATAAATAATGATTGATTAAAATACTATATTTCAAATAAGCGTAAGAGTACAAAAATATCATTCCAGCTTTCCATAAGCAAAATGCTTACTGAGAAATATTCTACAACGTATTCATTTAATCTGTACAAATCCCCAGTGTTACTATAATTGTCATCATCACTGTGAAAATTAAGAATTAACAATTTATTTAAAAAATTGTACAATTTCTTTTCCCCTTAATCACAGCCACTGGCTTTGCAAAAGCCAACAATTCTTGAGCTGCGATTGAACCGTTTCCCTGAAGCTCTTCACTCTCACCAAGCAAAAATGGGTCGAACAAAGCCCCATCCCCGGTCCGGGTCCTGATCCGACCCGACTCGTCTTCAACAAATAACAAATCGGGTCGCACCCGACACCCTTCCCCTGAACCACAATCCCCCACACCTTCGTCGTCCTCTCCTTTCTCCCTCCGTCGTCGCCGCCGTTCTCCGCCGCCTCATCGCCACCCAATTCCTCCACGAAAATCACACCCTCCGGCAACGGCGTCTCCCCCGCCTCCCACCTCTCTTTTACCGCCGGCCAATCCTCCACCACCACCTTCTTCTCCGTCGACAATGACGTCGCCGTTTCACCCTCGCAGTTCTTCCTCTTGGTGTAAACCTGCACCAGAAGCGGCGCTTCCTTTAGATTCTTCACGATCTCCACCACCGACTCTCTCATCCACTCGTCAAGCCTCTCCTGCGCTTCAACGGCGTTGTTTGCTCCTCCCTGACGGTTCTTCCCGTACGGTTCCAAATTCCTCCGGTTCTCCAACCCTCTCCACGCCGTCGCCGTCGCTGCGGCGGCGACGGCACAGATCCTCCCCTTCCTCGCCGTCGAACGAGCCTGATCGCCGACCGCGACGGAGGACGGCGGTGCAAGGGTGAGACCGAGACCGCATCGCTTCTGGAATATTCCGAGTTTGGCGGTTACGCGGTTGTTACCGCCGCATGAAATGCCGAGAGACGACGCCATCCTCCGATGGCGGGAAAAAGTAACCGTCGAAGATCACTCAGAATAAGAAAAGAACCGAAAGCGTTAAACGCTGCGTTTTGTTTTGTGAAGATTTTGCTCCGTGAAGGATGATGAAGAAGAAGAAGAAGAAGAAGAAGAATAAGAATGAGAAGCAGAGCAAAAAAAGAGAGAGAGAATGAGAGATTATGGTTTAGTGACGCTTTCAAAACTGAAGGCTGATAAATAGTGTAATGCGAATAATTATCAAACGTGGAAGGTTGTGATTCAAAGATTATGACTCGGACTCTGACTCAGAATCGTAAACCTAGTGGCCATTGTCTTTTAGTTAATAAACCCACCAATCAGTGTTACAGATCAATAACTCACATTCGTAACGTTTTTTCGGGTGGCTTCCTTTCTTTAAGGTTCATGCTCCTTATAAGATTGGATTTCCCTTGCTTTTGGAGAAAGCGTCTCTAATTGCTTTGAAGGGGGTTTGTTTCTGTGCAGGTGAGTTTTCTAGAAGGTAAGGTGAAACCCCTCAACTAAACGAATCATGTGTGATGGTTTTGTTGGGTGGACTGAGTTGGATGATTTTTAATGGGAGGGTGTATGTTATTTGGGTGGTCTACGTTGTAGTGGAATGCATGTAGGAAGGGCACGAGGCCGTGTTCCATGGGAACGTGGCTTCATGGGTTCCTCCACGAACCTCACACGCGACGGAGACAGCAAAAGGAAGTGCGAACCTTTTGTTGCGGGTTGAGAGTGCCACGAGTTGTGATTACTTTGACTCGATGAGATTTGAATAACGGTAGAGCTGGGATTGGAGTAAAGGTGTAATAGACGGGTGAGCGTAGGTGATTGTGGACGGTGGTAGTTTGTGACGTAAAGAAACGAAGACGAGGATTGCACGAGGTAGCACGCGAAAAGTGCATGGATTGCAAAGGCGGGCACACAGGGGGCTTTCGCTTCGTCTAAAGCTTGGCCAATAGAGTGCACGGTGGATGACACGTCGGAAGAATGGATGTCCATGTCAGCATTTACGCGGTTTTTAATTACGGGATATCTGCCGACACGATTTGTTAGTTGTGCCACGTGTTTTTTTATTACTTGTGAGTTGTGGCTACACAATCATTGCGAAACATGATCCAACGTTTTTTGTGCGTGCTGGTCTATCATGTTCCATGTGACTATTATTCAAACAGTTTCAAACATCATCAAAAATTAGGCTGTTTCTAAGGTGGGAGACTATGTCATGTCTTTCACCGTGAGAGATCATAAAGTAGGGATATCTAAACAAGTTTTATTTATTTTAAAATTCTTATATTTTTTAAATTTAAAATATTTATCCCATCTCATTTTCTTCACTTCCCTCTCTCCTCCTCCCTCAAGCCCAGCTCCCCTTCTCCGCTGCCGTTTACCGCTGCCGCTTCCTCCGCGCCACCACCCCGCCACTTACAGATCTGCACTATCGCGCCACCATCCCAAACGGGTCACCGGCTAGAGCACACCACAATTTGCTGTGATTTTCCTCCAAAACGCAACACCGCAGCTGGTGACGATGATAGCACCCTTTTCGCCACCCATCTCCGCCCTCCTCTCGGCTTCGTCGAGGAGCCCAAAGAGCAAAAAGAATGGGTTTTTCCTTTTCTGTTCCTTCCCGGCCTCAACCATGGTACCCAGGTACAGAAGTCCAACAATAAAAGATAACAATTGATTCTTTTGCTTATGGGGTGTGTGTGCGTATGCCTAATTCGATGTGAAACTGGGTCTTGTGAAATGAGTATTAGGTATTGGTTATTTTTGTGGTTGCTGCAACTGGGTAATACATGAATGGGTTGAAATGTTAGTGGATCTGGGCAGTGGTTAGCTAGGCTTGCGGGAGGAGGTGAGAAAGAAGGGATGACTTGAAATTTTTGTGGTGTGATGGGGTGGTGGCCGACGGTGGCTAACGGTGGCAAGATGATGGCCGACGGTGGAGCAGTGTGACTGGATAACCATTGATGGAGGGCTAAGGATGAGTGAGGGGGTGGTGGAGGAGAGTGAGAAAGAAGAAGGGAGTGAAAAGTAAAAAAAAATTTGCAAAAAAGGACTTTTCATAGTCTCTCATGGTGGGAGACATGACAATAATTTGCCCAAAAACTAATATCCGTAAGTGCAAGACGTTCTTATCCTTATTATAAGAAATGAAAATAAATTTTTTTTTTGTTCAATATATAAAAAATAATAATTTATTTTTAAGTATATTTAATATTAAATTTTAATTATATTCTTATTTATTATGAGAGGGAATATTAAAAATAATTAAGTTAATGAATTAAAAATAATTAATATAAAAATATTTTTGGAATAAAATTTAAATTTATAGAAGTATTAAATGAAATCAACAGATTTCAATACATTTCCTTCGTTTTGGTGATTTTGATAATTTGTTTCTTGTATTAAGGACCAGATTGTATATCTATTTTAATTTTTTTGTCTCCCATTTTCTTATCCCTGCTCCTCAATCCTATTAGTATGAGGTTATTTAAGGGCCTCTTCATTAGGCCAATATGTTCGGTTAAATTGTAGGAGGGATGTTACCTAAGACAACTAATTTTCATCTTCTTTTGGTTTCCGATAAGGTTTGTCATATACACATATGTGATATCTTCTCAGCTATTCAACTTTAAAGATGAACCTCGATTCGTTTAAATAAGTTCCGTTTCTGATTTAATCTTTATTAAAATTGCATTTATTTTATTTCTTATAAATATAAAAAAATATTATGATTTTGAATACCAAAAAAAAAAAAATATATTATGATTTTACACTTAATTTGATAAGAGAGTTAAAGCACACTAATTTTTATAGAATGAGATACTAAAACCCAATAAAAATTTACTAGGAACTAAATCTAATATATTTTTTATGAACTACAGTAATTAGGGCTTTTGGTGTCTTAGTGACATTCCAGGTTATCTTCACAAACTTCGACCCTTTGGATCGATTATAAGACTACCTCTCGATCGGTTGCATAGAGCAGGGAATTAACCCTTATCTATCTACAACTTCTTAAATGACACCTGAAAATCCACACAAAAAGATAAAGGTTATAGAAAAGGGATAATTATCTAAAACATAACTAAAACTATCTAATTAAATAAAATTTCTAATAAACAAATTTAAAAATATGTCTAATTTTGCACCGCAGAGTGCATCATATTCATGCTTTTAATGAAATTTACAAAGGACGTTTACAAAATGTTAAAAAATCCTAATATTCCCTTGAGTTTTATATTATGCGTATGAAAAAAATATTGTTGAGAGGGATTTTTTATTTAAGCATTTAATTATACTCTAAAAGATTAGTCTTTCACTTATTAGATAAGAATACTCTAAGAAATTGGAAAAAGTTAATTTGTAGAGATAAGTTGTTCACTTATTAGGTAAGGGGTACTGTAACTGAAAGTGGCTCAAATCATTTATGTATGTAGCTAGTTCTAGATTTAATCCTTAGAGTTATGTGTATGAAGAAAAATATTATTAGAAGGAGTCTCCAGTTGAAAATTGTATGTAATTTCAGATATTAGTCTTTCATCAATATGATAATGCACGGGATATTCTAAAGGAAAAGAAAAATTAACTTGTGAAACATATTTCACTCTTTAAATTTGTATGTCTTCACTTATCTGTGTCTATACTCTTGTTGTACCATGGAGCTCAGGTGTTGATGATTAGGTACATAGAGCATTGGGTGTTTTAAAAAATTCTTGAGAAACTAAATCAAAAGAACTCTCTCATGGAAAGAACTCTCTCTACTGAGGAGATTGACCTAGTGGATAGGTGATAACTCTTAGAAATAAGAGTTATTACTATCCTTTTTAACTAAATCAGTATTCTTGTTTTAAGTAATTTTGAGAATTAAAGTCAAGTTTTGATTGGATGAAATCATAGTTGAAAGAATTGTTCAAATGCTGAAAAGGTTACTAATATTGTAATTTGATAACTACGAAGATGTTGAAGTGTTGAGCAGGAAATTAGGTATGTGAGTTGAAAAGAACTGATCTGGAATTGCTATGGAATGCTGCAGCTTCTGAGACCAGAATCACTACAAGACTAAAGAGTTGCCAGCTCAGCACACCTTCACTATAGAGCAAAGAACCTGCAGCGTTGACCCAAAAGAAGAAAGAGAAATACAGACCTCAGCTGGATGTACTTGGGAATTGGGCAAAGGATTATTTTATTATTATTGAATTTTGTAAAAACCCAAAAGTGCATGAGAGAGAAAGGAGGAAAACCTATTTGGGGAGCACTACTATAAATAGTGAGGGGTCAACATCCTTTGCCACAGCTTGGTACGATTGCAGCCAGCCGTCAGCTCTTTTGTCCCCTCTGTAATTTCATTTTTACGCTTTATGCCTTTCTTTTCCTTTCCTTTAGCTTGTTTTGTCTTCAAGCTCATTATGAGCTAATTTCCTTTAGTTAGGATTCTATGAATTTGTAATTATACTGAAGGGTAATTCAATGTTATGGATGTTATTCAACTTCTTCTATTCTGATTTTATGTTTAATGTCAGATTAGCCTGATAAACTGACCTGATTTACTAGCTAACTAAGTTTGGAAAAATCAAGTTAGTGGACTTGATTAGAAGATAAAGATAGAGCTATTAATTGGAAAATTAATTGTGTTGAATGAGCTAGGAATAGCCTTCATATCATTAAGTAGCTGGACGTACTTAATTGATAGCTGAGGGAAATTAATTTGAACTTAGGAATAAGAAGCTTTTAATGAACTCAGTTTTACTGCTGAAAAGCAAACCGTAATTCCTGGACTAAATGCTGTAGCATTCTGAAGCATAAATTATCCTGAAGTTAAGATTACAAAGGATTAGAATCCTAGCTGTTTTTATCTCTGTTTTAAAACATCCAACTGTTGCTTTTATTACTTCCTTGTGTTTATTACTTACTGTTCTGATACCTAATCACTCCATTTATTTACATGTTGTCAATCAATCTTTATTTTATTAAGCTAAAGAGAAAAAGTAAAATTAGAATTTGTATTCAAAACATTTAAATCCTCGTGGAAACGATCTTTACTACTCTTTATTACTTGTTACGGTTGTATACACTTGCACATATCACTTTTTTGCACAACAAGTTTTTGGCGCCGTTGGCGGGGATTGACAATGGTGTTGAATATTTAAATTCTGATATTACTTTTTCTATTTAGCTAGTGCTGAAAAGTGTTGTGTGCTTTACTCAGCAACAGGTACTAAATCTGTATGCGCAGCAAAGGTACGCCTGAGTTCCAAATTGATCTTGAGATAGAGAAAACAGCTAAGAGGCTAAGGAAGAGAACTAAAGAACAAAGAGCTCGAGATCAACACTCTGACTTAGGCTTCATGGCTCATATTCTAGCAAATGAGGATGAGCAACCTGGAATGATTGAAATGGCTAATGACAGGGATAGGCCCATCAGGAGCTATGCTGTGTTTGATCCTCAGACCATGAACACTGGCATAGTGAGGCCAGGAATCACCACTCAACAGTTTGAATTTAAACTCATGATGTTTCAAATGCTCCAAACTGTTGGGCAGTTCAGTGGAGCATCAATTGAAGACCCTCATTTACATTTGAGGCAATTTTTGGAAGTGGCTAGCAATTTCAGGACCCCTGGAGTGACAGAGGATTCATTCAAGTTGAGGTTCTTCCCTTACTCTCTTAGGGATAGAGCTAAGACTTGGTTGGATTCGTTGGAACCCAATTCCATTACTTCGTGGAATGCCCTAGCTGAGAAGTTTTTGATTAAGTACTTTCCTTCCATCAAGAATACAAAGATGCAGGGGGAACTCATTTCTTGTCTCAACCCTAGGCTTCTTAATCAGAAAATATCTCTTGTCCACCGTTTGATGACCCTCGTTGCAACAAACAAATCCACACGATCTAATGGAGTCATCTTCCTTTCTTTTGTTCATGTACTATTTTCTAACTTCAAAGCTGATTTTTCGACCATATTCAATCCAAAACTGCCAGGCTGCATCTACACTCTCAAATTACATGCCGATACTCGGTGTTTTAATGATTGTCATTGTTGGGCCAAATCTGTCATATGCCTATAGAGGATTCAGTGTCATTCATAGGCGAAAATAATAACCCAATCCTATAGAATAGAGAACCCTAAAACAAATTTAAATATCAGTACTAACATACAACACAGTCAGAGAAACACGAAACATACAACACACACACAAAACTGAGTTAGATGAACAAAAAGGACATATCTGAATGATAACAAAAGATAAAGAAATAACACCAATGAAGCTTGACTAATTAACGGAGCACCAATCATGCAAATCAACAGCCTAATCCACATCATTACAACTACTAAATGGAAAAAAGAAAGATAAAAAACCACTAATTGCAGATATTTAGAGAAAAAGAAGTTGCTCAAAACACAGACACCTTGAAGATCGGATGAATTGAAGAGGAATTAGAAATTGGTATTGATAGGTAAACCAAAAAAAGAAAAATGAAACGGGTATTGATAGAAGAAGAAACTGTCTCAACTTGACATGCTTTGTTCTTAAGGAGAGACACAAGCTTGGGAGAGACGTAGCCTTAGGTTGTTTGATGCCAAATTTCCAGTGTCTACGTGAATTCCTCAATTGCTCTTTTTTATATTTTTTTTGGCAGATATAATGCAAAGCGTTGTATGATTTTAGTGGTGGAGATTGAGATGAATGTGGTGACTGCAGATATGTGTGACTATAGTGAATCCAGGTCCATTGAACATGGGGTGAAAAAATTTCTTGTGAAAGTCATACGAACTTATATGTTAATGTAGCATTTAAAATTGTGTTTCACTCAAGTATAGTTGTCATTGTCTCCTTTGATTGGTTAGTAAGTAATTTTTCAACTTTTGTATAAAATTTTTTCTCAATAGCACATTGTATCTTTACAGTATCTTAATTTTTTATTTGAAATATCTTAGTTGATTCTTAGAAAATATTAGCCATTACGGTGCGATTAGTTTGAGAAAATTTTTCTATTTCTATTTTCTATTTTTATTAATAATTGCAAAAATGTTATGGTGCGTTTGGTTGTTTCCTACTTTATGTTTTCATTTTTTGTTTTCATTAATAATTGCAAAAATGTCATCTTATTTTCATCATGTTTTTTGTTTTTAAAGATTTGTACAATTTTGTTGTCTTCACTGTTTTCTGTACAAATCTTTGAAAACATGAAACAAAATGAAAACAATGTGACATTTTTGCAATTATTAATGAAAACATAAAACAAAAAGAGAAAACAGGAAGCAAACCAAACACACCCTTACCTTGTTTTCATTTTGTTTCCTGTTTTAAAGATTTGTATAGGAAACAACGAAAACAATATTTGATGTAGCAATATTATGAGTTAATTTTTTATTTTCTCAATGAAAATGATGTAGCATTTTTACAATTATTAATGAAAATAGAAAATATTTTTGCAAACTAAATAGGTCCTTATGGAATCAATTAGTCATATATTTGATGAAGCAATATTATGAGTTTTTTTAGAGGCGGATATTCCTAATTAAATGGATATTCCTAATTAAATTTCTTATTTAATTAGGAATAGAGTTGAGTAAGGATTATTACTTTTTTTTTTATCACATCATCTTATCACATCTTTCGGTTATTACATTTTCTCGTTTCCTTATTTTCTATCCTTAATCCTAATTCTGCAACATAATATCATAGTCATAGTATCTACTCGTCACTGTCAAATTCACATCTTGTTTTATTATTTTCCTCTCAATCTCCCCATACATATTTAAAAATATGTGTAATTTTGCATCCCGCCAAAGTGCATCATATTCACGTTTTTAATGAAATTTACAAAGGAATTCTATTGTTTAGAGCATATTAGAAAGTTCTAAAATTCACTTCATTTTTATATTATTTACATATGGAAAATATTATTGAGAGGAATTTTTGTTTAGACGTTTAATCATATTTTGAGAGATTTGTCTTTCAGTTATTCAATAGGGAATACTCTAACAAAGCAAAAAGGATAATTTGTGATCCGGCGTTTGTTGGTCTAAGTAAAAGTGGCTCAAGTCTTTTAAAGCATGTAGTTCTTAATTCAATCCTAAGATTTACATGTATGAAAAAAAAAAATACTATTTAAAAAGGTTTTCAAACAGCTATGCATACTTTTAGATATTAGACTTTTACTTTTTTTATATTTGTATGTCTTCGCTTCTCGATCTAAACTTGTTGTATCGTGGAACTCAGGTTTTGATGATTAAAGGACATTGAACATGGGGTGACTAATATTTTGGTCTCATTCTTTTGTTCTATGTTGTTTCTCTAAACCACCCTCTTGGTATAATATTTGTATAATATAATGAGGCTTCCATTTTATAGGGGTTATAAGTAGAGCTGGGTAGGCGGACTGGTCCGCACCGGCCCGTGTTGATTCGCACGCAAACGGGCCGATTAGGTTGGTCCTTGTAAAGGACGGGCTTGTATATATCATAGTCCGCCTCGCCCCGCCGGTTGGTCCGCTGGTTGGCGAGCCAACCCGCATAAATGGAAAAAAACTGAATTGACATACTGACCATTTTAATGAGTTTTATATAACTATGTAGTATTAAATATTAAATAAATACATATATCCATCATAGACAATGATCTCATTAAAATATCACCTGTTCAATATCATAATTTTTAAAATGAAATGCATCTTGACTTTTGTCAAGTAAACACACCGAACTAAGAAACTATCTCCCATTCATATAGTAGGCCATGATTCCACCAAATATCACCTGTCCAATATCATAAATTTTAAAACGAAATGCGTTGTGAGTATGTGACTGTTGTCAAGTAATCACACAAAAATGAGTCCTAACAAAACACAACTAAAACGCTCAACTCCAAGAAATACCAAATACAACCATAATCCTCAAGCACACCAAATTTTAAATACAACATATGGAATATTATCTTCATCCTCAACCATGTTTGATTCTCTCATTGATGAATTTGGCTCAACATTTGTCTCAACCACCACATTTTCATCTTCAAGTTTTCCTACAACTCATAAGTCAAAAATCATAACATAAGTAAGGTATTTAGAAAGCAAAACATAATTAGAAACCAAAACATAATTCAATTTCTTTAGCATTATAATATTTACCTTCCACATCAAATCCTAATCAATTTCTAGTACATATCAAGGCTTGCACATTGTCTGGAAGTAGAGAACTTCGATATTTATTGAGAATACGAGATCCAATACTAAATGCAGATTCAGATGCCACAGTTGTTATTTGAATGCTTAAAATATCACAAGCCATCAATGCAAGATCTCGAAACATTTACTTATTCTCCTTCCAATATTGCAAAAGATCAAGATTTGGATGGTATTGTGTAGAAAGAGTTTGCTCTTCAAAATAAGTATCCAATTGAGACTTAGCCACTTGTGATAACATTTTTTGATTCTCATATTGGATATACTCCTACATTATTTCCAAAGTAAAGTTAAAACAAATAAAGAATAAGAAGTTCAACACAAAATTAAAAGAATAATGAATGAATAAAAGAAAAAGCATAGACTCACATTCATAACAAGCAAATTTGACGGGTCTCCACTAGAACTTGCAATAGTACTAGAACTCTGAACTTGAACAACATAAGCAGTTGTTTCTAGGGAAGAAAGTTTAACATACTCATTAAATAGAGAATACAATTTGTGTTTCACAACTTTCAACTTTGCTTGGCAACCCATTGGATCAAGACCAATCTTAGAGTAATAAAACTCTAAAAATGAGAACTTCATGCGAGGATCAAGTACGGTTCCAAGGGCCAGCACAATACTACATTCACTCCAATACTTCTCAAACTTCACTTTCATGCTAGTTGCCATATTGTTAATTACCTCATCTTCATTGCTCATATTTTTTATCAACAAGCATTCAATCCTCCATACTTGGTAGAAATACAAATTAGATGTTGGATAAGATGAACCAGACATCAATTTTGTAATCAAAGCAAATGGACGCAAAAATTCATGCGTTTTTTCAGCTCTTGTCCATTCTTCATTAGAAGGGTAATACTTATAGTTCCTATCATCAATTGCAAGGTTACTAAAAACATGTTGGTATGCAAGTGCACTTTCAAGCATTATAAAGGTGGAGTTCCACCTAGTAATGGCATCCAAACGCAAACCAACATTGCTATCAACGCCACCAATTTGAGCAACACATGCTTTAAAAGTTTTCATTCTTGCTTCCGACCCCTTAACATACTTGATGCTTTCTCTAATTTTATGTCAAGGATCACTAGTAACCTTCAAACCCCCTTGAACTATAAGATTTAATATGTGAGCGCAATATCTGATATGAAAAAACTCACCACCACAAAACAAACCATTACTTTTCATAAGAAGTCTTCCTTTCAACAATTCTTGCATGTTGTCAATAGAGCTAGCATTATCTAAAGTCAATGAGAAAATTTTTCGCTCAATCCCCCACTCTTCCAAAAACCCAAATACAATCTTAGCCAATTCACGCCCGAAATGGGGTGGGGGAAAATGACAAAAATTCAGAATCTTGCTATTAAGTTTCCATTTTTCATCCACAAAATGTGCAGTTAATGAAATATAACCCTCTGTAGTGCAAGAAGTCCACACATCAGATGTCAAGCATATTCTACTCGGAATTTTGGACAAATTTTGTTTCAATTTTTTTTTCTCATTCTCATACAAGTTAATCACGTCTATTGTGGCAAGACGCCTAGAATAAACCTTAGTTTCATGATTCAGATATTTGAGTAATTCTCTAACCCTCCTATATACAACAAACAAGAAAGGAAGGTCATGCTCTATGATGGCCATGGACATCAAGTCCCGCACAACTTTTTGATCAAGTTTTCTAGCTCTCAATTTACCAGCATGGTCAAGCATAAGTTTACCAACATCAGCATTTTGAGATCTTGACGTTTTCTCACACTTATTTAAATGACGTTGCAAAGTTGAAGTTCCATACCTATTACCACCACTGATATACTCTGTCCCACAAGCCTTACATTTAGCTCTCTCTTTCCCATCACTTCCCACACCAATTTTAGTAAAATAGGTCCAAACAGAAGACGAAAGATTCCTATTTCTCTTGTTTCCTACTATAGGTTCATTTTCAATACCTTGAGTACTTTCATTCACCAAATTGTTTTCAGCAGAAGAATCCACATTAACACTTTGATTTAACACATCCATGGCAGAGGCAGAGCAATCCATATTTAATAATTCAGCTCAACCTAAATCCATAAAATAAAAAGTAAGACAAACAATAATTAAAATGAATACTAACAATTTTCAGAATAAAACTTCCTCGTAGGAGAGAATTATGGACAAGAATACTAACTGATCATATGTTAAAACTCCATATTGAAATGAGGGTGAGACGATTATTTAGCAAATGCATTTATAGTTGGCCATGAAGAACTTATTTTCAAATAAAAGTATCTTTTATGACAAATAGTCATACGACTCATGCCCATCAGTATTCCCATTTTCCATCATTCTGAGATTGTTTCCAGAGTTTTCATAATTTTTAGAATAAAAAAAACTCTACACTACCGTTGATTATTAAATCAACACAACCATTATCAGGTCAAAAAATTACAATACTGTTGACATGAACAACAGTCGTGACCCGTGCGTGAGCAGAAGTAGCAATCGTGACAGAAGCAACAAATATAACTAAAAACCCAAAGCATGCAAAGTAAGACAAAAATCAGAAAATGCATAATACAAAAAAGTAATAGTTCCTACAGTTTTTTCCGAGCAGCAAGATGAGGGTAAAAAAGGAATTACCTAGTCAGTGGCTGTTTGGATGATGAATTGAAGGGAGTGGGACGGCACGTAACACTGTAACAATAGCACATAGGTTTTTTTTAAACTTATTCTATTGTGTGAAACTGAAAAGTCAATTGAGTGGGTAAATGGACGTCTATTTTAACTTTTACTGGGCTAGAAACGTGTAAAACGTTTTTAAAAAAAAAAAATTATAAAAAAGCGGGCTAGCGGGTCAGTCCGAGAACCCGCGGGCCGTAACCGGTTTACCTGCAGGTTAGATGGGCCAACTCATGTGGGCCCGCAGTTAAACGGATCAAATATTACCGGGTCGTGGCCCGTGCGGATCACGGGTTAAACGGACCGGTCTGCGGGCCTTGGTCCATTTACCCAGCTCTAGTTATAAGGTTGGTTTGGTGGTTTGGGTGAGGAGTTAAGGAGTGGAGTGATAAGGAGGTTGAGGATTCAAACATCATTACTAACAAAATACTAACATTAACACAATATTTACGTATTAAAAAAAAATGAGGCTTTTATATTTTTAAAGTTTCCAGGCCAATGTCGAAGCTAATATATAGGGAGGGTTTTGCTTTTAATACCCGATTATTTTCTTTTCTTACCCCTTCCGTAACACCTCGATTTTCTTATTCTTTTAACTAATTAGTATTTAAGTAATTATATTTTATTTGAGGGTCTAGAAAATTAAATAAATTATTCCGAGACCATAGTCACGCTCTACGCTATCGTAGGAAGTTATGGCTAAATTTTGGTCAAAAACTTAGACGGAGCCCGGTCTGCGTTTTAGACTGAAAGTATTATTTTACTGCTTAGACGACTTAATTTTGACTCGTGAACGAAATGACTAGGCTTTAGATTAAATTATGAACGTTATCGATGATTTTGAAAATTTTCAAAATATAAAAGTTTTCACGACTTTTCGGGGAGACAATTCGAGTAGCGATAGGGTTTTTCGAGACCCATGGGCCTATAATGTTTATATCAATGTTGTGTTAACTGACCTAGGGACTCATACCAATGTCGTGAGGATTTTCAAAATGTCAGGACGTGAAATGAACAAATTGTCCTTGGTTATGTTATTTTTACTATTTACCTTTTTACCCTTTCTTAACACTTAAAAAACTTAAGAAAATATCTTCGCCCTCTCTCTCTCATCCACTCATTTTTGCTGGTCAGCTTCCTCTCTCTCTCCTCACTTTCTTCTTCTTCTTCTTCTTTTTTTCTTCCTCCTCCATTTTCTTCCATTTCTCCTCCATTTTTTCACCTCCATTTTTCTCAAGCTTCCTCAAGCTTTTTCAAGAAAATTTGTGAAGCAAAGTTGCTCCTTTCATCCTCCTCTGTCACCTAGGAGGTATAGATTTCATCCTTGAGCTCTCAATATTTATTTTTCTCTATTGATTTTCATGAGTTTCAATTTCTAGATATAAACTTCAAAAATTTCTAAAAAATTGTAGAAAAATCATTTTAATGCCAAACCAATTTCTATGAGCTAATATCATCCTCTACTATCATAATCCAAGAGCTTGAAATCAAATAAAACCTCTAGCCTATTTATCTTTTTAAGGTCGAACCTATGCACTATTTTGGGAAAAATGGATTTTGTTCTTTGTTCTTGATTTCACCTATTTCATCCATTAATCATGTAATCCAAGTGATTAGGAAGCTAAATCAAGCTCTTACCTAAATTTTTGAGGTGATGGCCGAAAACCATTTTTGTTGGTTTAAGGGGTTTTGGTTCAAATATTTGATAATTGATCATTGATTATGCATTAGGTATGCTTAAGGATCATTGATCCAAGAGTTGGTAGAATTTCAATATCCCTAGCCTATTTAATTAAATATGGGCAGTAGCTAATCCTAAGGATTAGGGAATTGATGATTTAACTGTTTTAATTTCTGGTTGTGTTTTACTGTATAGAATCTGACAGGACTCGAACGTTCAACAGCGTACTCAATTGACTGTTGTGGAGCCGCATCTGGAGTATCACGGGAACTTTACTAAGGTGGGGGAAAGAACCGCAATATCGTGGTGGAGGCAAGCTTTAAATAATATATATTGATATGCATAGGGCGACCCAAACCCTACTAGAGGTCGTTTGACCGTTAGGCTTATTTTACTGCTTATTGAGGATATATGCTCTGTGATTGGCATTTAATATGATAAATGGTATGGGTATTATATGTTAATGATTGATTGAAGATTATTTATCCGCAAGTTGTTTTTACTGTAAATCTATTTCTAGTTGTTTATATGCTGTTGTGACTGCTGATGTCTGAGTAGAGCTAGGCAGTGATTTCTGATAAATCGGGAGATGATTGTGTGGCAAGGAAGTCGAGGATATATATATATATGTCGTAGTGCTTAACCTAGAGATACAGTTGATCTGTTAATGTTGTGATAAAAGTTGATACCCGATTAAACCGGATGAAAGTTGGTCGTGGTTGTTTATAAGTCGTGGTTGAGGCACTAAATGTTGATCCTGAGATGAGTCAGTGAGATTCATGTTGCATAGTTGTTGTTCATCACTCTGTTGGTATACGGGCGATTCTGATATTACCTGCGGGGAGATGGTTGTACCAATTAATTTGGCGTAGGGGTGATTCCGATCTTACCTGCGGGGAGATGGTCGTACCTATTAGTTTGGCGTAGGGGTGATTCCGATCTTACCTGCGGGGAGATGGTCGTACTCGTTAGTCGAATTGTAGACGGATGGGCGAATATCTCGACCTAGCTTGCGGGTGGGAGGATATGTCTTTACCGAAAGTTGAGTTGTTAACAGACGGGCGAATGCTCCGACCTAGCCTGCGGGCGAGGGAACATGTCGTTACCGTAAGTTGCGTTGCTGACGGGCGAATATTCCGACCTGGCCTGCAGGCGGGGGAATATGTTTTAGGGCCTGCGGGCTTTTGACCGAACCTTTCCTTACGGGGGGTGGCATAGTGATGATTTGGACACCTTGATCCGTTGGGGATGTTGCGTCGTGATCGCGTCCATATAGTCGTTAGTTGCATGAGTGTGAGAGACAGTCGTTAAGGGAAAAATTATTCGGAAGTTGTTTGGTTGTAACTGTTGTCCTTTTGAGTGTGCTATCCATATAGATTATTTATATTGTTGTTTTTCTCATTTATGACATATTACTGTTTCTTATCCCTTTTATTTTGCTATGTCATATTTTATCTTTATTCTCAACTGCACGAGAAAACCCTGATGAGGAGTTTCCAGAGGAGATTGACGGTATATCTGTTGAGCCTGATGCCGACGGGAGAGCCTCAGATACCAATGCTGAGGGACCTTGAGCGTCAGGAGAAGACGTCTGATGTATCTTCATTTCCGCTACTATGTTTTTAGTTTTTATTTACTGCATACTCTGAAGTCTTTTATATTTGGTATCAGTGTTGTAGGCTCTACTGATGGAGCTAGTACTATTATGTCTGTATCTATAATTTTTTGTATCAGTATGTATTTAATGTTTTAATAATTCTGCAATTTTATACTACTACGTTACGCTAAAACGCTAATAATTATAAGTGGGGTCACCAATGAGACCTCCTAAGAAGGGGTTGTCTCACCTTGCCCAATTTTTTTTCTAATTAAATCTCATAAATACCCTTATCTCTTTTTATCCCTATACAAAAACTCCGCCTTCTCTCACAATTACTTTTCTTACCCCCTCAAACCCCTTTTACCCCCAATTTCTTCCCAAACCGTACCCTACCCTCATTTCTTCCTTTTCTCTACAAACGGTACCCACCCCCATTCCTTCATTCTCTTTGGTTATTCCCGTAAAACCCTCTCACTCCCTCATTCTTCCTTTTGCTTCCCCTCCCCCTTTGTTACCCAACCCCATTGTCACTTCGGCGTGAGCAGCGATGGAAGAGAGGTAAGACTTATGGTTTTATGTTTTCAAAAAAATTCAATACATTACGAAAACTATAGTCTCCGTTAGAATACGTAGTTTCCTTAAGGTATTCTAATTTAGAATACCTTACGGAAACTATAGAGATGAGAAGGTCAAAAGGGTATTTATGAGAAAAAAAGAGGAGGGAGTAAGAATAGTAAATAATGAGATATTAAAAACAAATGTCATATCAGGAAGAGTTTCTCTTTGGAAAAAAACCCAAAGCTTCCTGTCCAACAGCATGTATGTTGTGTTAGTAAAACGAGGCCTAAGACAACGAGGAACTTTGGGCCTCTCTGTGTTCAAAAAGTAAAAATGGCCGAAAGAAGGTGTTCGAAAATAAAGGCTTTCACTTTGGGCAACAAAATTAAAGCCCATTCGGTGAACATATATAGAGTTACATAAATACAACCTACACCAGATGACCAAAAAGGACGGAGTCCAAAAAGACAAAAATAAAAATACCTACCTCTGAAAGGACGACCAAAAAAAGAAAAACACCTGCACCAGAAAGAAGCAAAGAACAAAACACTTTATACTTACTCTAAGTGGGAGGTTCATATTGCTACGCAATTTGGGTTTCATAAAATTCATAGTAACCAATTCAGCCAATGCCATTCAAATCAAAATTCTTCAACTGAATTGAAATAGAATACCCGTTAACAATTAGAAGGTTGATTGAATAATTAGAAAATATTTTATAATATCTTTATCAAAAATGTTGGATTAGTACAAACTTTCTTTACGAAACACCTATGAACTTATATGTTAATGTGGCTTTTAAAATTGCAAAATCACTTTGATTCATGTATAGGACCCCCTTTGATTGGTTATACTACGTATTAACTAATTTTTCAATTTTTGTATAAAAAATTTGTATTCAATAGCATAATGTATCTTTACGACATTTTTTTTGAAATATATCTTAGTTGATTCTTATAAAATATTATGGAATCATTTAGTCATTTATTTTATAAAGCAATGTTAGAAATTATTTATTGATTTTGTTATATTTCCTAATTTTTTTTTTATTTAATCATGAACAGAGTCTAGTATAAATAAGGATTATTACTTTGTCTTTTGTATCACATCATCATATCACATCAATAATATTCTCAATTTATAGCAAATCTCTTTTCCTTATTTTCTATCCACAAACTCAATTCTTTCCTATATCCCTTTGAGTCAGTTTAGTTGGTGTTGATGATGAAATTTGATATTTCTCTTTTTCAACAAACAATCATCAAATAAATGTTTATCAGGTGATTGTAGACTCACTTGTCTAAGGTTCGTCAAAACGAGGTTTCGACAATAAGTTAAATGGACATTGACATTGCGTGAAATATTAAGAGCGTGGGAAAAGTAAGCTTCGACATAAACCTTAATTGAAACGTAAAAGTGAAGCATGAAAAATCAAAAGATGCTTTAAATGTAAACTTGCATGAACATTAAAGTGGACAAGTTTAAATAAGGTTTATTATATTGTGTTATATATATATCACATTGTCACATATTAACCTTATTCCTCAATAAGCAGAAAGAACATCAATAACCGAGTTATATGATTATTCTCAAGTTGATTACAAAAGAAAGCCAATTTAACACCTACAAAACTAATAGTTGTCACTAATATTTCAAGCAAAATAAAACGAGTGTCATTGATATTTCCCGAAACATGCCAGCTTTAACTAATAATATAAGATTTCTAAATACATGTTTGCCGTTGTTCATATAGTTGTCATGTGATCATCAGGAACAACGGATTACAAAACAGATACGATATTCACTAAATTACGCTTTTGATTCTTCTATTTAACAAGATAATTCATTTAATTATCAAGGCTTAGCTTGACTCAGGATCTAGGAGATTGGTTTTGGATGTCAAAATATTGTTTGATCATCCGTGCTTCGAAGGTATATATTCCTCACACTCTTTGGAAAGAAAATTGCTACATTCAGTCCACATGCAGTAAATTATCTTTAAACAAAAGGATCATAGAAGGTACATGAACAAGGATTTTAGGAGTATCATTCTTCTTTTCAAGTACTGTCAGCAACAATTCCTTTTTGAAGTTAGGTAAGACAGGGTAGATTGCTTGATTGAAGAAGCTATAGTACGGCCGTGAATAAATTTAGAATTTTTTTACTTCCTGTTGTTTTCCTCAGTCGGGATTGTTAAACAGGGATATATAGCTGCTGGTTTGAAGGTAATCAGAAAAAAAAGGGGGGAAAATGAGACTTGGATTGAAGACAATATAGTAATAGTTTGGTACTCTTTCACAATTCTCATTTCTCACTAACCCAACTTGCCCTCATTGTGCTAGTCTTTTGACTCGAGTAATTTGCATTTTACGGTCCATAATAAGAAAAGATGTAATGAATAATGCTTGGTGTATACAGATAAGCAACAAGAAATGTTGTTAAAGCCGGAGGAGACATCAAACTAGAAAAGTTTTGGTTTAGCTAGGTTCAACTGGTTTAATCGGTTCAACGGGATGGTTTGATTGGATGATGTTATATATATATATATATATATATATATATGTTCATACAATTTTCTAATAATTTGTAGTATGTAATACTAATAAAACAATATAAGGAAAATAGTCAAAATACATAAGATCAAAGTCTTCTACTGTTCTATACTCTCAGACAGGATGAATGGCCAGACAGAACAAGAACTTTTGTGTTGTGCACTACCGCAATTACGAAGGAAAAATTACTGGATCTAGAATAGAGGATTAGCTAGTCCATTAGGTTTTATCTTTTTTGTCACATTTTCACATTTTTGTTTTTTTTCTTTCAATTTTTCAATTTTAATTTTTTTCTTTCTCCAGAAAATCCGTCATATTCGGTTTAACCCGGTTCAACCAGATTTTTGTTCGGTTTTGATCGGTTTAAAACGGTCTAACCGTAGAAATAGTTTTGACCTTTGATCATAACCAGATAAGAGTCCGGTTCACAATTCAACCGGTGCAGTTCGGTTTTCATAACACTAACAACAAGTTAACCACTTCACATTTGATAGAGATGATAGAATTAGAGTTTTAAGTATACTAAAATAAGATGAAATTAGAAAGACAAAAATTATACACATAATAATAATAATAATAATAATAATAATAATCCTATGTAATATTAATCCCCAAGAGATTGGTCTGGCAATAGATGATTATATGCGTACACAGGGCCTTAAGTTCAAATTTTAGCTATGTCAAAATCTTGGGATTTTGTAAAAAATAACCTTATAAATTCTTTAGTCTTGACATGGATGACCCGTTTTTGTGAGGATCAAAGTGTGGATGAAGTGACTTAATTGAATTGCGCACAAATTAACCCAGACACTACACTAGCTTAATAAAAAATTTTGAGCTAAAGGAACCATTTGCTTGACACTTTCTTTTTAATATATTTTTTTTATTGGTTGAAATTTATGTGAGTCATACAAAATTCAAGTGGAACCTACATGAATTAATAGGACATACATGAATTTCAATCAATAAAAAATGATATATTGAAAAAAATATATTAAAGAATGTGATACTAACACTTCTCTTGATAAAATACATTTTCTAATGGATGGGTAGGTAGAATGAAGGGTGGTGCTCGTGCCACCAACCATGCGGTTGGCTGAGGGACTTCAAAACAGTCAAAGGCAACGAAATGGACTGACAACATTCATAAACTCAAGCCCATTTCAATTTACTTCATTTTAATCCTGGGGCAAAAACTATTCTTTTGCATCATTTTAATGTTACTAACCAAACTTCAAATCCTACATTATTTGATGATAATCTTTTTCATTTGAAGCCCGGCTTAGGCAACGAAAGTAGATATTTCGGGAACATAAAAAGATCATATATTTGTTGTGAAATGGCACTGTAAATTAATGGAAAATATTTGAAGAGATTGATATTGGTCTTTAATTAGAAAGAGTAGGGAGTTTGGTGTAATGTTCAGATAAGGCTACACCGTGAACAACATCATAGGTGCATCAACTCAATCTACCTACCCCGTTGTTTTTGGCCTTGTTAGGAAGAAATGGTCTAAAACTATCAGCCTTTATTATATTATCTTATATAGCGACTCTACTACTCCTTCACCTCATCCTTGTGTCAAAATCTCTCTCAACGTTTGTTCATCCTCACTCTTCCTCCCTGTCTCTGTCTCCATCTCCATCTCCTGCAAAGACAACTAGTAAGATCCCTCTCTCTCTCTCTCTCAATATATCTATCTATATATATAAAATGATTTTCTAACTATTCTTGCTTGATTTTAACTGCTTCTAACTAAGAGAAATTGTTTGTTTTGTGAATTTAATTTCAGTGGCTGATGAAGTGGTATTGGTTGATGAAATCCCCTATCCTTCCAAGTACACTACTACCAAGCCCCTATCTCTGCTTGGTCATGGTATGTTGCTTATGTCCTTCACTCTTCAAAATTCTTTTTCATGATTTGATTTTGAAAATGGGGTGAGGTCTAGATTTGCTAATGTTCCTGTCAATCCAAGTTAAAAATTAAAATAATAAACAGAAGGGAGCAAGGGATCTAGATCATTGACTCTACATATTTGTTCTCTACCAATAAAACTGATGGATTTATATTATCTTTGGCTTGATTCTATATATAAGTAGCAAGTAGAAACAACTTGATTTCCTTCTTTGATCAGGGATTACCGATATGGAGATTCACTTTCTCCAAGTGAAATTCTATTCAATAGGAATTTACTTGGACCCTGAAATAGTAGGGCACTTGCAGCAGTGGAAAGGTAAATCTGCAAAAGAGCTAGAAGAGAAAGATGACTTCTTTGATGCTCTCATTTCTGGTATGTTGTGATCTTTAGTAACCGAAGTTCTATGAATATCTTATACATTATTGCTATTGACAAAAGCTTCAATAGCATGAGCCCTTCTATTGATTAATTGGTAGTATTAATGATGCAATAGTGATATATTGCTAAATGCTAAGTAACAGTATTGAATGATAATGTGTATATGTGCAGCTCCGGTGGAAAAGGCTATTAGACTTGTGGTAATCAAAGAGATCAAGGGTGCACAGTATGGGGTTCAGATTGAGACTGCTGTGAGGGACAGGTTAGCAGCTGATGACAAATATGAGGATGAGGAAGAAGAAGCTTTGGAAAAAGTTGTTGAATTTTTCCAGTCCAAGTACTTCAAGAAAAATTCAGTAATCACCTATCATTTCCCAGCTAATTCTCCAACTGCTGAGGTGAAGTAGCAGCATGAGCTAACTCTTTTGATCCTATATATTGCTGATTGCATTTGAGTTAATTTTAGTTAATGGCATGATTGTTTATTGTGTTTGTTGTACAGATTGTGGTATCTTTGGAGGGGAAGGAAGACTCAAAGTTTGTAGTAGAGAATGCCAATGTGGTGGAGACCATCAAGAAATGGTACCTTGGTGGCTCAGGGGCAGTGTCTCCCTCAACCATTTCATCTTTGGCTACCACTCTCTCAGCGGAATTGTCCAAGTGAAGAGAACTTTGTGTTGTGTAATTTGTTGGGGTTCTCTGTTTGCAATGATGTGTAGTAAGTGGAACTTTCTCCACCGGATTTCTGCTTTTAACTTCATTATCGGAATAATGTTAATCTTGTGACATGTCAAATTCTTGAGTGCTCTTTGGATGGTCATTATTCTTGTAATCAGAACTCAATTTAGTAATTTACCTAGTGATGTATGTGTTAAATTTGAGCCATTCAAGATAACTACATTAAAATAAGAGAATTTTTGGAAAATAATTTATAAATGAACATGAATAAAGTACATATGCAGTATATGTAAAAACAGTTATGTTACATCAGATTTTAGATGCAGTATGATACCGTATATATTTATCTCTATCTCTCACTTACTTTTTCATTTCATCGTATATACGTGTTTCAAAAATACATCAAAAAATCAAAGAGATACCGTATTGTTGTCTCTTTTGTTGTTCAAAAATCATTTCTCATGTAAAATTATGACATGTGAATAGAATCATGAGGTAGCAATGCCTGTAAAATAAATACACAGATATAACTACTCACTGACCCTTCTGGTGATCTGTACTCGTATGAATTTGCCTCTATATAATTTCATAGAAATAAGTATTAAAAAAAGGTCTCTGTTTCTATTTTTAGGGGGGAATGGGGGTCAGTGTCATAACCAAAACTGGTCATAAAACATGTACCTCACGGCCGAGCACCGATCATATGCTGGCCCAATACTAATCTCAGGTGTAACCTGAAGTTTAGTTAGATCAAGCAATCTACAAAGACCAAACGGCGTTAGAACTTAAGAGATACCATGATGAAAGTAGTATGGGTCTTCGGCCCAACAGAGAAAATGAAAGATAGTACAAGTTACAACTTATATCATGACCAAAAATATAAACTTACTTCAGCAAAGAAATAAATATAAAAAAAGATCTTGTGTTGGTAGTTCAATACTTAGGTCCCGTTTAAATAGCACAGCTTACAGCTTATTAAAGTTTCTCTGCTAATATAAGTGCTTTTATGTAAAAAAAAAAAAAAAAACAGTGTTTGATTAAAGTTAAAGAAGTAACTTATTAACCTTCAAAAGTTATTTTTAGTTTATTTTGAGAAGCCAATTTTTTTAATTTATTGAAAAATCTTGTGTGAAAACTTATACGAGAAGCCGTTTTCATATTTTATAAAAGCAATTATATCCCCATAATAATTTGAAATTACATCAAAACTAACCCTTCCATCTTCCTCCCTCGAGTTTATAGATTTTAAAAGCATTTCTTTGAGTATGTATCCTAACATTAAATAACTTAATTTAAAAGGAGTTTATGCATAAAAGCTTTTTATATAAGTCATTCTAATATAAGCGCTTAAATAAGTTGTTTATCCAAACGGGACCTTAATAGTTAAATTCTTTGGATATACAAGGAACTTGTGACTTTAATCACCTCATATGCTTTCATTTTAATTTTCTTTCCCCATTATTTTTATTTTTATCTATTATATTTTTTTTTTAAGTTTTGAACAACACTATTATTTTTATTATTGAGGGTCATATAGGGGCTTCTCTCCAGATTCTTAGTCTTTACTAATTATCAACGGCTACGTTGACTGCCACATTAGCCACATGTGGCATCCTTTAATTGCAACTGATTAGTTATTAGTTACAAATTAGTCATAGTTAATGTTAGTTAATAATGTTTATGTTGTGCTTTGTTGTAAAGTTATGCCTAGCTGATCCCCAACTTGAATAAAAGGAGAGGGTTGTTTAGCCAGCCGGCACCAAATGTAAAACTTGGTTGAATCTAAATGACATGGATCATTAATGTGATAGTGTTAATGCTAGATCGTTACTTGGAAGCAACAAGCTGTATGGCTTGAGTACAATATCAAATGAGCAAGAGATGTTGCATTGTCGCCTGAATGTAGTGGGAAAAAAAAAAAGCAAGGTCCGATGAACGCGTGTGGGTAAATAAGCTAGTTCACAAGTGTAGGATTCACTTTAGAACTTGGAATGTAGGCACACTTACAGGTAAACCAATGGAGATAGTGGACACCGTGATTAGGAGGAGGATCAATTTTATGTGCATACAAGAAACTAAGTGGGTGGAGGAAAGGCAAAGGAATTAGGCATTTCATGTTTTAAGTTTCGGTACCCCAACAAGGTATAATCAAGAAATGGGGTGGGCATAATTGTGGATAATTATTGGAAGAATGATATTGTGGATGCAAAAAGGATACAAGATAGGATCAAAGCCCTAAAGTTCACAATGGAGCAAGATACTTTTAATGTGATCAGTAATTATGCACCTTAGGTAGGGTTAGAAGAACGTGACAATGTATAACTCTGAGAGGATTTAGAAGGTTTACTTCATTGAATACCACTAGGAGAAAATATTTTCCTATGAGGGGATCTAAATGGTCTTGTGGGGAGTGCGTCTAAAGGATATAAGGGTTTGCATGAGGGATATAGCCTAAGGGAAACAAATGCAGAGGGCAAATCTATCCTAGATTTTTCATTAACTTTCAATTTTACAATAGCCAACGTGTGTTTTAGGAAGGAAAAGGAGCATCTTATCGCATATAAAAGTGGGATGACATGCCCTCAAATCGATTTCTTTTTATTAGGAAATCAGATGGAAAGCTTTGCATGGATTGCAAAGTCATACCTGGAGAGAGCTTGACTACCCAACACAGGGTCGTGGTTATGGATGTAAGAGTAAGAGGAGAGTAAGGAGAAAAACCAAGATAGGATTTCAAGGATCAAGTGATGGCAATTGAAGGTTTTGGAGGAAGGGTTTTGGGAGGCACAAGGAAGTACTAATGATATGTGAGACACATTGGCCAAAGGGATTAAGAAGGTAGCAAAAGAGACACTTGGTAAATCAAGAGGCTTTGGACATAAGGGTAAAGAATCCTGGAGGTAGGATACAAGTCTTGCAAAAGTTAATGTTAAAAGGGAACGTTATAAAGCATGGTCCTTATGTAAAAATGTTGAAAATTAAAAGAAATGTAAGGTAGTTAAGAAATATACGAAGAAGGCGGTGGGTGAAGTTGTGAATGCAGCTTCATAACAATGTTTTGATGATAACAAGACTTTGTACTAAAGACATTTATTCAGAACTCTTGATGAAGACATCCAAAGAAAAGCAAAAGGCTATGAAGGCAATGATAAATATCAAGTAATAATTCAAGCCTTGATGAAGGCAATCATCTTGCAGTAGGTCCAGGATCAAGAATGAGAATTAAGACCTTAGGACCATGACATGTAAGATATTAAAAATTTGTTCAATTAAGCTCACTGAGTAAATCTTTTGAAAATTTGATATATTAATTATTATATGATTTTCATCAATGGGGAACTTTTTCTAAAAATCATTTAAGATCAATATTATTTTTGAAAATGTTTACAAGAGCTTACAATATTTTCACAAGTGGTAGACATTACTTTCCATCATTTGAAATAGGTTTATGAACTCTTCGAATTTATTAAAATTTGATTTCAAATAATAAATATTAAGTTTTTGTCTCGGTACTCGAGTACCAATGAGTGATACTCGAGTACCACACGTTTTGAAAGTCCAGTACTTCTTCCAAAGAGGCAATAATCGAATACCGCAGGACAGTAAGAGTGTTCATCAACCGATTTAAACCAATTCAAACCACAAAAATTGAAAACCGCTAAAAATCACTTTTTTTTATAGGATCGGATTTCGGATCCCCTAGTGACCAATCCAAACAGACCTACTATATACATATACTATTATTTTTTAAATCTTTATTTTGGTCCCTGAAAGTGTGATGCGTTGTCAGTTCAGTCCCTGAAAACAGTTAAATTATGAAAAAGTCATTCAATGTTAATTCTGTTAGTC
Organism: Ammopiptanthus mongolicus; assembly: GCA_039655645.1. Lineage (NCBI taxonomy): Eukaryota > Viridiplantae > Streptophyta > Magnoliopsida > Fabales > Fabaceae > Ammopiptanthus > Ammopiptanthus mongolicus. The sequence goes on from CM077345.1 coordinate 19,923,518, forward strand.
AAATTAGTCGCTGTCGGCACCCCGGTCAAGGACTAGCTTGACTAACGAAATTAACATTAAAAGACTAACTTGACTAATAAAATTAACATGGAGGGTCATTTTCATAATTTAACTCATTCCAGGGACTGAACTGACAGCGCCACATACTTTCAGGGACCAAAATGATGATTTACTCTTTTTGAAATTATAATACTACTCATGCTTAAGCATTATTTTTCATACTTTTATGAACGAACACCCTCATTCTCTTTATTATTTATATTAGAATTTGTATAGTTATTCATGTACCTAGGAATCAATAGTTATTCATGTACCTAGAAGATTTCATGCATGTACTTAGGAACTAGAACTACATTAATGATCTGGTGAAAAATGTTCTTATGGGATGTTGAAAAACGTTGTTAGACATTTTGATATGGTGTATTTGATATGTCTGTTAGTAGTATAGTGAAAACGTTCTCATTTTATATGGTGAAAAACATTACTATATATTCATAATTTGATATGTTGTTTTGATGGTGAAAATAAACAAGGGATAACTGGGAATATGGAAGTCCAAACCAAACTACATGAAATTGAACGTATACAAGTTTAATGTTTCGTTCAATTTAGCTTGTAATATGGTCTTTAACGTAATATAACTATGTAACAATATATCGGTAAAATACGAATTATCCGATCCAATCCAAACCGCACGAATTATTCAATCCAATCCAAACCGCATTTGATTAGATTAGATCAGATTAGATTTTTTTTTTTAAGGAAGTAAACTAATCCAATCCAAATCGCATGTTCTTTTCACCTTTGGATCAGATGTATTTTTGGCTCAAAATCGGTCCAATCCAATCTGCGAACATCCCTACAAGGCAGTACTCGAGTATCAGGACCCAAAATGGAATGAATCTTGCTTTTAAGAGTACAATGGTCAAATACTTTCAAATTTTAAGGACGATACTTGTTGTGCTAAAGTCGCACTTAAGGCAAGTGAACTTGTCGCTCAAGTAATAAAGGAGTATATGGTACTCCAAGTTATCGAACCCACAAGGATTGTTGACAATTACTAGTTTCATTAATTCCTTATGTTATTCAGACAATTACAAATTAAAACGAAATCATAAAGAAAGCAAAGAAAGAAAGGAATTACAAGCAAAAGATTCAATTTTGGAAAGTATAGGGTGTCGGGTTTCATTTATGTCAATACCTATGATATTACCCAATTCCTCAATGATATGTGTTTCTTATTGATTGCCAATAACCTACTCTTTTGCTATTAATATCCAAAGGTCATGCAATATTAATATTCTTTTACTCAATTTGAAACCTCCAATGGTCATGCAAGGCAAGTAGTCAAGAAAAGCATAAAGAGCCGGCAGGTTTGTTAATTCAATGATTGATTAAAAATAAGGATTGAGTATAGTCTTTCACAACCCCAAATTCGATTAATCCTATAGTTCCATTAACTAATTGCGATATGATCGTCAGTAAATTAATAAATTTTGCAAAAGGTAATCAAACCTTTTAGAAATTAAAGCAATGGTTAGCCTTGCAATTTGTAACAAAAATAGAAAAAGACGTCTGCACTCAACTTTACAAATTACCTTACTTCGGATGCAACTCTCAAGTCTTATTGGAAGTTGGCCTACTAATGCACTCGTACCGGTACAAATTGTGTGCTTGATGGGCCAACATACTGCTAATCCAGCCCTAGGACTAGGACCCTAACCCTCCAACTTTAACCAAGAAGCAAAGAAGGGAGGGAAATAAGGGAAAGCAAGCAAAAAAAAAAAAAAAAAAGGAGTAAATCATCATTTGGATCCCTGAAAATATGAAGCGCTATCAGTTGAATTCCTGAAAGCAGTTAAATTATGAAAAAATCCCTTAATGTTAATTTTATTAGTCAAGTTAATCCCTCAATGTTAATTTCGTTAGTCAAGTTAACATTGAAAGATTTTTTCGTAATTTAACTGCTTTCAGGGACTGGACTGACAACGTCTCGTTCTTTCAGGGATCAAAACTATGGTTTACTAAAAAAAATGAATAAAATCCTTTCCCCTTAATCCTAAATTTGAAGGAAAAAGATTATGATAAAAAAGTACCCATCAATCATCATCAGACAGGAAGGAGAGGAGAGACATAGAGAAGGTTATGAGTGGTCCATTTTTTAATAATGGCTTAACAAAATGTCAATTTCAAGCTGTAGGACATCCTAAATTCTCATTACTTGGTTGAAATTCACAGGTAGTGCTGGAATGAATTTTTTATTTTTCATATTGTCGGCCTAAGAAGCCAACAAAGAGAAGTAGATGATAGGAAAAAGAGAATTAAGATTCCATTCTGTGAGCACAACAGCAATGATGTTTTTGGTGTTCTATATGCTCTTGTACTCAAATTGCCCTTCAAATCAAACAGGGAAAGGAAAAATACTATAAAGTTAGTTTGCCTAATCAAATGACTAACTTGGCTAATGGTTCTCTTTTCTTTTCATTTGCTTTCCACTCACCAGATTTATATGAGTAAAATGTTCCCACATTATATTGTATGATTTAAGTAATGAGAATATTAATGCTGGAGTAGACCATAGGGTCATCGATTATTGGTAAAAATATGTAACCATTACTACAAAACATAAATTCTATGTCCAATCAAAGGTTTTTTTGTTCTGACCACATTCATTGGATCTAAAGAAACTCAATTTTCCAGCTATCCCTTTGAGTAGCTATTCAGTGACTCTAATATGTAAACAGTCCCAGATGCTCTCAAACTGTTTTGATGCTAAAAATCTCAAAGTGGGACATTTGACTCCACGATATCTTGTTTTGCATCTTTTTGAGTACAATTATCTTGCTTTGGATTTGAATTATTAAGCTTGAAGCGTAGACTGCGGCATTGTTTAATCATCTCTCACATGTGTGCATATCAACATAACAAATTAACATAATGTGACCCATAAGACTTACGCAAATTGACATGATGTGTCCATTGTTTAATCAGTAGAGTAGTCATGAAAAAATATCAGAAGACAAAAATACAAAATGTGTACATTCAAAATAAAATCTTTGTATTTTAGACCAATACTGTAGTCACAGAGAATGAGGGAAGGCTGTTATTCTGTTCTCTCTAGTTCATAGTATAACCTAGTCACCAAGGGTGAGGGTTATCATAGGAGCCTCTACTACAACCACCTTCACCGTGTCTCTTATCTATTTATGTCATTCTAATTTCTCACCTTGAAGTCCAACAAATAAGGACCTGAGAACTTGACCATGGACAATTCTAACGTCCTCCAACTCAAACGTTGGATGATGCATCCTCCCATTTTTTTTACCGGTTATCCGGATAAATAAAGTCGGATAGAATATTTTTTTTTAAAAAGTTACACCAAATAATCGATTATCTTAAAAATTATAATTGATTACTTTTTAGGGGAACTCAATTGGAATTATCCATGCAACACTAGTGTTACAAATGACCCTTTTAGGAATTATCCATGAACACCAGTGACACAAATTTAATCGATTACTAATAAGCAATAATCAATTCATTATGCCAACTATAATCAATTCATTCTTTGGAATAATCGATTCAACAACCGAGCAATAATAGATTCCTCATTTTTTTCGAATAATCGATTCAACACCTCCATTCATTAACACAAATTTAATCGATTAGCTAATCGATTCCTCACTTATTGTAATAATCGATTCCTCACTTATTGGAATAATCGATTCATCACCGGAGTAATAGTTCATTAGTCGACGCCAACCAACTAGAACCTGCCTCCTTGCTGCTGTCTAGAAAGGAAGAGAGATGGAAGGAGCTGTTGGAGTCGACAGCAATGGCTGCAAGGGATAGGGGTGGGGGTGTCGATAATGAATGGGTTTCCGATTTCCGTCGTCCCTACTGTATTTGGGGACGTGAATAGTGGCAAGTGTAAAATTACTTATTCTTCCCGTTGTCAGGTTTTTATCAGATACGTTTGATTTTTTTAATAATATATCAACGGCTCAAAACTACATGTGGATCGGTCCTCCAAAAAATGATGTGAGGATGGAAGAAGTTCCCCTTGACCACAATATTATATTCCCCACTATTCTACTGAAACTTTCAACAATCTCTTGGGGATACTAATGAAGATTTACCTTTGGGAATTGGGATAAATGCCCAAGTTTTTCAGCCTCTAATGGGAAAGAATCTGAATTAAGCTTTGCTTGATTGATAAGAGTACTATAAAAGAAAAGATATGGTTTCAAATTTTCAGTTGTATTGATGGTGTCAGCATGACAACATTTTGATTGTCATACACCTGAATCCTGATTCATGAAATGGGATTTTGTACTTAAAAGGATGTTTGTGTATGGAAGCTTGACTAGACAAGTGAAGTAAATTGAACAAAGAGGTTTGCCCTTTATGCCTTATGATCTACTTTAAATTTGACAGAAGACAAATTTTGAACTTTTTAAGTTTCGTATGCAAAGTTACTTTGAAAGCTGATACAGCTATATCTTTCTCTGCAAACACTTGGAATAATAATAGACTAGAGGGTCTGTCACATGCCTTCCACGTGGAAAGATAGTAGTTTTAAAGTTCTTCTCGCTTTTGCTTTTACCCTTGTTACTGTAATTGACTAGTTCCTGATTTAGTTTTGGAATCTGATTTCCAACTCTATGACTTTTTGAGGTGCTTAGTTTATTTCTGTACTACTTAAGGTTAGTTTCAATTGTAATATTTTATTGGACCATATAGATTTCACTTTAACAAAGAATATGTGACCCACATGGAGGGGCAAAATGAGCATCAGAAAGAGCATTAGTGTCTGCTTTGACATGCAGATCAAATAGATGATCTTCCAAAGGATATCAGATTGATGGACTTGTGACATTGATTGTGAAGTGAGAAGTCACATGCCATTCTTATTCTCAGTGATATAGTTCTAAAATTCAAATGCTGATTATGAACTAAATATCTAATATCAACTTAAATATGCATTAATAACTTCTAAAACCTACTTGAGCTCAAATCAGATGATAAAGGCCGTGTTTGCCTTTTTGTTGAGACGTTCATTATCCGGAGAAAAAATTTGCTTACACGTTTGATGAAAATTTTATTATATTTGTGTCACTCCCAACATAAGCTCGGTGGACGGACCGTTAAACCAAACATGCTTAAAGAAGTGCTTTAGTGAAGTAAGGAAGGAAAATGAAAAACAATTCAGCTATGTTTGAAACTAGTCCTTCATTAACAAGACTTATTTTTCCTCTTCTATTGTCTGGAAACAGAATTTCATCCAAGTATCCAACTAGTTGCACATTACTTGCCTTTCAATATATTTACAGACAACAAACATTCAAGATTTAGCACTATTTCTTTTATGTTAGAAAACATGCACAAACACAGACTGGTCTTCAAAACCATCATCCAGCAGTTCAATTTTCTACACTAATAATATCTACCTTTGCATCTACAATTCTTCATACAATTACACAAGTGCACAGTAAATATGAAAAGTTCCAAATTCAATGCTGCAAACAACTAGTCTCCATTTATTCATCTTTTTCCTATTTTTGGGTGAATTCTAACCCTGGAGGGTTAAATTTGCAATTTGCAATTAACCAATCTCATCCACAGCTACAGCTACAGCTACAGCTACAGCCCCATGTTCATGTCCTTCTAAGGCATTCTCCACATGATGACTAGTTCCTACAGCCGCATCTACAGCAACAGCAACAGTTGCAGCTTCAGAAATTGTTGGCCGGTCAAGCAAACACTGTCTGCAAGTAGGGCAAGAGGAGTGTGAGAGCAGCCATGTATCTATGCACCTCACATGAAATCCATGGTTACATTTTGGCAAAACTCTAACTTTTTCTCCATGGATAAACTCCCCAAGGCAAATTGGACAATCTGTGGCTGCAATACTAGTGCTACCTGAACCATAAACAGCTATAGGGATCTGATGCAATGCTTTCTTCTTTAGGCCTTTTGTTGCTAAACGAGTTGCAGCCTCATGTGGTGTCTCAAAAGCCAACCTGCGGCTACACCTTAGAGCACAACGTACAATTGAGTTGAGTCCAAGAGCACATATAAGTGCACAAAGCAAGGCTGCCAAGATAATCACCATGTTGGTGTCAAAATTTGCATTACCTGTAAAAGACTCCCTTGTCCTATTTGCATTACCTGGTGCACTTGAGCTTGAATCTGCGTCAAGCAAAAGGCGATGCGGTCGGTGTTGAAGAGCCATTATGGATTCTGTGTGCTGAAAAACACCAATAATTCAACAGAAAAACTCAGAATTCTTGTACCCTTTTGATTTATCTAAGCCTGCTGCATGAAAAGATAGGGAAAACAAGCTTGAAAATGCACTGCTCCAAGGTTTCTCAGTAGTAAATCAACCCAGAGAGAAGTTTGGGAGGATTGAAACATCTCAGGCTCATTAAAACCTTGTGTAGCTGGATTTAACTAGCTTCCAGTGATGTAGAACTTGTTACACCGGATGACTTGAGTGTAAGGATTCAAGAATTTTGATGCTTGTGTCAAAAGAAGTGTCGGGAACCAAACAAGTAAGGTTTTGAGTTATCTTTTGTTATCAGTTCTTTCCATGATCTAATATCAACAAGAAGCATAGAAGGACCTTTTGGGTTATGGCAATATCTGTCAGGATTCCTAACTAGATAAGGACTTTCAAAGAAGCATCTCTTTGGTTACAAGGACAAGGGAATCACAGAAAGGGTGGTAAATAGTATGAGACTTTGGAGGATGAAAATCAAAACAACCACTTTGTTATAGAACAGTACAATTTACATGAACTCAAATCTTTGACTCTAAAGTCACTAATGGCCTCTCCACTCTAATCCCTATCTAAGGCTTCTTCCATATAGGTAAAAGCAATCATGCAAACCATGACTATGAAGGCTCTGAAAGTTTTTAATTGGTCTTATACTCTTATCGGGCTTTGATGTTTTCCAACAGGAGTGGTTGGAGTTTTTCTTCTTACTATTTAGAGCATAAAATAAGATACTCAATTTTGTGACGCAAATGAAAGAAGGGGAAAGTGTGGATTTTTATCATATGTTATGTGGATAATAAGGGGAGTGGTTGTTTTCAAGTGCTTTGTAATGCTTACAAGTTGCAGAGGCAACCGGGGATCTGTAAATATGAAAAATGTTTTTATAGACCTAAATTACAACTCCAATATGATGAAAATCCCTGCGGTAAAAAAAATGACGCATGTATGCATTTTTTGTATTAATGCATTGTTGGATCAATTACTGAAAGTGTTTGAAGGAATTTAGATTGATTTAACGGTACATTAATGCATGAATGTGTCATTTTTTTATGATAGGGGATCTGGTGGATGTGATTATAATTGAATACCGTCATATTTCATATATAAAGCTGAAGCAAATATACCATATGTAGATATGAGGGGAGTGTCGTAAGTGTTCAACTACGAGCATCTCCAGCATGTTTGGTGGTGTATCCTTCCAGTTATTATTGCAGTTGGGATATGACATGCAGTTGGTTGATTTTAGAATCAGGGTAGGGAAGGAAAGGCGGTTAAGAATTTTGATTATGGCACCTGATCCCACCTAACCAAACTTAGCTTATTTAAAGAAGCACTTATTCTGAGCACCAAATCCACCTCCCACTCCTCCACTCCACCATTAATTTAAAGTGGAAGTAATTTGTTCTCTCATATTTTATTTTCACATCCAACTTTCATTATTAACTTATAAAATTATAATCAACGCTGGATAGCATGATTAGTTGATTAATTTCGTGTTCGATTAGTACATTATTTACCCAAAACAGTAAAGCACTTAAAAGCAGTGGAGTCAGTTTTGCTTACCATTTGTGTGTAAACAGCAATCACAAAGCATTACGCTACTGCTTTATGGAGGAGTTTGATATTACTTTCAATTTTTTCTTCTTTATCATTATGCTGATTTAATAACTCACCTGCACAATTAAACCAAAGTTATGGGATGTGTTAACCTGATTGAAGGTGATGACTGCTTTGATTAGATGATTGAGAAAGAGGACAATAAAATGTAGCTGTAAGTGTGCAAATTCCTTTGTCGTATTTTCATCAAGTGTTTATAAAAATCTCGAAGGGAGATGGTGACATATTTAAGACGGTGAGGAGGATGTCTATTGATAATTATTTCACTAAATTCTCAATTTGGTTTCAAAATTATAAGATCATATTAATTTTGTGTCTGATATTTTCAAAATTTTAAAATTATCCCTAAAGTTATCAAATATTAATCAATCTAGTCCTTTCGTCAGAGATCAAATTGATATAATCTTATAATTTTAAGAATCAAATTGATACTTTACAATTTTAGAACCAACTTTAGGATTTACTCTCAATAGAATTATGTGTAAGTCCTCAATTTAGTCCCTCAAATTTATAAGAACGTATCAACTTGATCCCTGATATTTTCAAAATTTCAAAAATATCCTCGATATTATCAAATATTAATCAATTCAATTCTTTTATTAAGAATTAAATTAATACAATCGTATAATTTTATAAATCATATTAATATCATCTCACAATTTTAGGAATCTATTTACAGACGCGTTATCCGTGGGACATGTGAAGGAGGAAAAATAGGTGGGGCACATGGGATGTCATGTTGTTCAGACTTTTACATCATGGGACATGGGCCACAACCCCACCCCGAAGGCAGGGAAGGGTCTACCCTATGGCACAGGAAAGGTCCACTTTGTGAGAGATTGCCACCTGCCCCTTTGGATTCACTTAACTCCATATGACTATATACAATACAAGTTCCATCGGGAATTTTAGCTTTCTGAGTGTAATTCCATTGTTATATTACTCAGTTAGTATAAGTTTAAAAAAAGTTATGGATCTGGTGTAAAATACATAACAAGTCATAGTTGTTATATACGATTTCATAATAAATTATATTATATATATTTAAAAAATAAATAAATTCATATTATGTACATTTTTAAAAAAATTAAAAATGGATCGAGGTCCGTATGTACAACTTTCACTTTTTTTTTATCAACTCGTTTCTTTAATGTACGACTTTTAATATTTTTTTGTTTAAAAAAAAGTAAAAATCTAAATTGGTCGTCACTAAAAAATCACGGTGACATTTTGATCACTTAGAAATGAAAAATATCAATTTGGTCCTTAAGAATATAAAATGGGGATCAAAATAGTTCCCGATAAGGACTAAAATGTCCATAAAAATATCCTAAAAAGGATCAATTTGACCCTATTTAAATTTAATTGAGAACCAAATTGATAATTTCATTTATCACTTTTGATGTGTAAATATAAAGAAATTTGTGGGTCTCTACAATTTTTTTAAAAGTAAAACCCCAAATTGGTTCTAGACAAAAAAACATAGTGACATTCTTGAGGACCAAATTGATATTTTTTATTTTTAAGGAATCAAAATGTCACCGTGAGTTTTTGTCGAATAGCAATTTGAATCTTTATTTTTTTTCTAAAGGAAAAAAACATTAGAAGTCGTACCTTAAGAAAACGACTTGTTAAAAAAAAAAAAATGAAAGTCGTACATATCAAATACGACTATCATCCATTTTTATTTTTTTTTTAGATATATATAATATGATCTTTTTTAAATATATATAATACAATTTATTATGTAGTAGTATACAAAAATCACGACTTGCTACTAATCTACACGAGATTGGTAATGTTTTTTTAAACTGACTCTATATGTGTAATATAGCAATGGAATTACACTAGGAAGGTAAAATTTCCAGTTCCATCAAATACCCTTAAAACATTCTACCTACTTTGCTTAATTGCTAGCCTCTCACACAGACAACAAGGTCACGTTAAAGCAGCATCGCTTTAATTTTTGATCTGAAACAAAATTTTGTATCCGGAACTAATAAAACATTTTTCAATATATTAAAAAGTTTAATTGTTATGTGTTTTTAATATAAATTTTTTGATACTAACAATCAATCAGAAATTATAATATATGTAATTTTGAAAATAATTAGAATAAGAGTCAAATACTTTAACTTATATGATAATTTTTGATTGATTATTTGTATAAAAAAATCTTTACATTAATAATATATATCAATTAAATCCTATATTAAATATATTATTTTATCATATAAGATTTCCTTTCTTACTTTTTTAAATAATTATACTAGTTAACATTTTTTTTTATTTTTTTACTAGAATCCAAAAAATTAATAATAAGAAATCAAGTTAAAAAAAAATAAAAGCGGCATTGGTTAATTAGGTGGGGGTAAAGGGGACAAGGGGATTGATTGGCTTTGATAACCAACTGCACTATATCGGCCGTGGATCGAAGTTGTTTAATTAAGCCCATAATTGCAGCATGTACTGACAGAGCCCACAAAGAATAGGGGGTTGTGTTAGGTTCTGCATCAGATTCACGTGATTTATCAAGGGTGTTTCTATCTATGCAATTTTTTTAATATATCACTCTTTTAATATTTATTTTCCAAAATATCACCCTTTTCAAATTATGTACCAAACTACCACTGTTTTGAAATTAGTTTAGAAGTCGGTTTTGGAATTAACGACTTCTCAACATCATCTATCTGATTTTGTTTTTTAACCCCTTGAGAAGTCGGTTTTGACAAACACGACTTCTCAAGGGGTTTTTTTTTTTTTTTTTTGAATGTTCTATATTTATATTACTTTATATTAATTTATATTAATTTATATTAATTATGATAATTAGCTAAATTAATTATATTAATTTTAAATTATTATTTTAAATATTAATTTTATTAATACAATAAAAAAATAAATAATACACTTATAGAAAATATTTAACATCGATTAAATATAGAAACGGTACAACGATACAAATTTTCTATTGTTGCATAGAAGGTCCGGCACGGTTCGGACATTTATTCCTGCTATGACCCTCATTCCGACACAGACCACATCTCTTACGGCGACTCCCCCCTCCCTCAGATCCATCTCCGTGCGAATGCGGGTAGATTGTGGACGACCCCGTGGATTTCTTCGCATGTCTTGATTGTGGCACACCTCTACTCCAGTATACGTTGGCCAATATGCTTCGTTTGGCACCACGCTGAACTCTTCGCGGTAAACATTGAAGACATATTCCAACTTGTAGACAGCAGGCACATACTTCCAATAGTCGTGATTTTCGCTTGAACATCCCGCGATGACATGTGAGCATGGAATGTGTATGGCCTGAAACTTTCCACAGTCACACCACCTCGCGTTCAAGTCTACCTTGAATCGCCCCGCAGGCCGCCCTTCTCGTGGGTTGATCAACTCCTCGACCGTGAAAATGCTATGTTCCCGGTTATAATGTTGGACACGGTGAGAGTTGGACTTTGCCCGTTCCTCCTCAATGGCCTTGGTGACAATTTCAGACCAGACATGACCGGAATGGATCATTGCGCTTAGTTGCCTCCCACTGTCGGCAAAAGTTTGAGATAACCTATAATAGGTTGCCTGGACCACAGCAGTGATTGGAAGATGCCGCGTTCCCTTAAGTACCCTGTTAATGCACTCGGAAAGGTTCGTTGTCATGTGTCCCCAACGTCGCCCTTCATCATACGCTTGAGTCCATTTTTCCTTGGGGATCTCGTCAACCCATGCCGCGGCCTCTTCGTTCCAGTTGAGGAGCAAACCCCGGTAATAACGCATGCTTGGCTGGTTCAGGGCGTATCCTGAATGGTTGGAATGTTAGAAATGTCTAAATTGACATGAATAGAATAGAAACAATAAATAATTGCAATTTGTATGACTGCGGTACTAACCCATATTGACGACCTTCTTTCTCATATCTGCATTCTTGAATCTCCGCATGAAGTTTTGTGCGATGTGTCGAACGCAATACACATGCATTGAAGGAGGATTGTGCCATCCACTGTCAGCTCGCCAGTATGCAGCTTTTATTGACTCGTGCCTGTCCGAGACCAATGTTATGTTGGCTTGGGGTGTGACGTGCCTCCTCAAGTTTTGGAGGAAGAAAAACCATGCCTCTGCCGTCTCACCCTCGACAAGAGCGAAGGCTATGGGAATTGGTTGGTTGGCTCCATCTTGAGCTGTTGCAATCAATAGCGTCCCCTTGTACTTTCCATACAGCCATGTTCCATCCACCATAACAATTGGCTTGCAAAATGCAAATCCACTAATGCAAGGCTTGAAAGTCCAGAAAAGACGGTGGAAGATTCTCTTATCGGGAACTAGATAGGCCCCGTCGTAAGCTGGCAGCGTCTGCAGTTCAGTGATTGTGCCCGGAACATAAGTATGTAAGGCCATGAGCCATGTTGGAAGGTAATTGTAAGATAGCTCCCAGTTCCCATATATTTGTTCGATAGCCTTTTGCTTGGCTATCCATACCTTCCTATACGTTGTGGTATAGTTGTATTTTTCTCGTATGTGGGCAATCAACACCGAGATAGACAACGCCGGATCCTCCTTCACCATTTGCTTGATACTTTCACAAATAATGTTCGAGTCAAGCTTCCGATGATCTTGTGAGAGAGTTGCTGATACACATGTATGTGGTCCGTCCAGCTTACGGATCTCCCAATAGCCTTTTGTTGTGCGATTCTTCACTCTACACCTCCACCGGCATGCAGGGTTGTTGCACTTAATCATCCATCTGTCGTTATCGGAGTGCTCTACCTTGAAATCCAGGGAGTTCTTGATATGGTATCCCTTGATAGCAAACTGGGCCATTTCTTTTGTAGCAAACCTCATGTTTGTTTGTAGGCTATCTGGGACATCAATTTGATCCAAAGACACTCGCGATAGGACGTGGCTGAAATCGTCTGATGGAGCAACCCCATCTAAGTTCACATTACGAAAGTGTGGTGGTGGTTCGTATGGAGGCGCGGTTGAGGAGGGACCCACACCAGCTTCTTCTTCTTCGTCGTCGTCGTCATCATTGACTGACAGTGCAAGAATCTCGGCTTCATCCTCACTGAAGTCACCAACTTCTTCGTGGTGGAACCCAGCCACGACGCTGACGGGAATTGCATGAGTTTGTACATCAACATGGGATGGGTGGTTGTCCTCGGCATCAAGGAATGATGGGTTGCACTCTTCGGCCGGAGGAAAGGAGGGGCGATAGTCAGAGGAGGAAGGAAAAGATGGGTTGTAGTCAGAGGAGGAAGGAAAAGATGGGCGGTAGTCATAGGAGGAAGGAAAAGATGGGTTGTAGTCATAGTCAGAGGAGGAAGGGAAAGATGGGTGGTAGTCTTCAGTCACTGGAAAAGATGTGTGGTAGGGTTCTGATTCAGGGAAAGATGTGTGGAATGTTTGCGTTGGTGCATTAAGGTCAAAGATGTAGGACGGTTCGACTTGGGGGTTATCGATGGAAACATCCTCGAGATGTGCGTATAGCTCAATGGTGGTAACGCCGAGGTTGAGGCTTTTGCAATTGTCGAACATGTCGAACATCAATTCTACATCCTCATCTCCTTGAAGATAGTGTGGCTGGTATCGAACATATCCCGTTGCAATGGACATAGGATATCGATAAACAATATCGCCCACCCTCTTGTCGTTGCCGGCTTTTATCTTCGTATGGATAGTTGTTCTCAGTTGTTGAAGGTTGATGGTTTTCCTCACCTTCAGCAAGATTGGGTGGTCGCACTGAAACAACACCCCGTATGGAGAGTCCATTTCAATTTGGCCGTTGTGATAGAGTGTAACAAAGACTGATGTAGGTGCCATGACTTGGTGAAGAAATGTGGTTGGGTGACTTAGTGAAGAAATGTGGCTGAGTGAAGGATGAGGTTGAGTGAAGAAATGAAGCTTAGTGAAGAAATGAGGCAGATTGAAGTTCAATTTATAGTGGTGAGTGGTGACATTATTGTGACCCGTCTGCCCCATCACCCGTCTGCTTCACCCGTCTGCTGCTTCACCATTTACTGTGCGCATGTGAGCGCATCAGTGACATTATTTGCTGCTGGGACCCGTCTGCTGTGACCATGTGAGCATGGCAGTGTGTCAGTTTCACTTGTCTGCTGGTCATGTGGGTGTGTCAGTGCATTGGGCAGTATACTGTGCACATGTGAGCTCGTCTACTATTTCACTTGTCTGCTTAGACAAGTGATGGGCAGACGAGTGAAACATCAGCTGATCACTTGTCTGAGGTTTCACTCGTCTAAGCAGACAAGTGAAACAACAGAGCTTAGACAAGTGAAGCCTCAGACAAGTGATCAGCTGATGTTTCACCTGTCTGCTTAGACAAGTGATGGGCAGACGAGTGAAACATCAGCTGATCACTTGTCTAAGCTCTGATGTTTCACTTGTCTAAGCTCTGATGTTTCACTTGTCTGCCCATCACTTGTCTAAGCAGACAAGTGATTCACTTGTCTGAGGTTTCACTTGTCTAAGCTCTGATGTTTCACTTGTCTGCCCATCACTTGTCTAAGCACACAAATGATTCACTAGTCTGCTGTTTCACTTGTCTAAGCTCTGATGTTTCACTTGTCTGCCCAAACATCACTTGTCTGCCCATCACTTGTCTAAGCAGACAAGTGATTCACTAGTCTGCTGTTTCACTTGTCTAAGCTCTGATGTTTCACTTGTCTGCCCATCACTTGTCTAAGCAGACAAGTGATTCACTTGTCTGAGGTTTCACTTGTCTAAGCTCTGATGTTTCACTTGTCTGCCCATCACTTATCTAAGCAGACAAGTGATTCACTAGTCTGCTGTTTCACTTGTCTAAGCTCTGATGTTTCACTTGTCTGCCCATCACTTGTCTAAGCAGACAAGTGATTCACTAGTCTGCTGTTTCACTTGTCTAAGCTCTGATGTTTCACTTGTCTGCCCATCACTTGTCTAAGCAGACAAGTGATTCACTTGTCTGAGCTCTGATGTTTCACTTGTCTGCCCATCACTTGTCTAAGCACACAAGTGATTCACTAGTCTGCTGTTTCACTTGTCTAAGCTCTGATGTTTCACTTGTCTGCCCATCACTTGTCTAAGCACACAAGTGATTCACTAGTCTGAGGTTTCACTTGTCTAAGCTCTGATGTTTCACTTGTCTGCCCATCACTTGTCTAAGCAGACAAGTGATTCACTAGTCTGCTGTTTCACTTGTCTGCTTAGACAAGTGAAACCTCAGACAAGTGAATCACTTGTGTGCTTAGACAAGTGATGGGCAGACAAGTGAAACATCAGAGCTTAGACAAGTGAAACCTCAGACAAGTGAATCACTTGTCTGCTTAGACAAGTGATGGGCAGACAAGTGAAACATCAGAGCTTAGACAAGTGAAACATCAGAGCTTAGACAAGTGATCAGCTGATGTTTCACTCGTCTGCCCATCACTTGTCTAAGCAGACAGGTGAAACATCAGCTGATCACTTGTCTGAGGCTTCACTTGTCTAAGCTCTGTTGTTTCACTTGTCTGCTTAGACGAGTGAAACCTCAGACAAGTGATCAGCTGATGTTTCACTCGTCTGCCCATCACTTGTCTAAGCAGACAAGTGAAATAGTAGACGAGCTCACATGTGCACAGTATACTGCCCAATGCACTGACACACCCACATGACCAGCAGACAAGTGAAACTGACACACTGCCATGCTCACATGGTCACAGCAGACGGGTCCCAGCAGCAAATAATGTCACTGATGCGCTCACATGCGCACAGTAAATGGTGAAGCAGCAGACGGGTGAAGCAGACGGGTGATGGGGCAGACGGGTCACAATAATGTCACCACTCACCACTATAAATTGAACTTCAATCTGCCTCATTTCTTCACTAAGCCTCATTTCTTCAGTCAACCTCATTCTTCACTCAGCCTGCAACAGGTAACACCATACAAATTTCACTTCAATGGATTTGCTAAGACTGCAACACGTTCATAGGTCATCGCAAGTGGGTGATATGGTAAGTGTCTGCAAATGATATTTACATTAAATGGTCCTTACTATTTCTATACTTACAACTCTACTTTTTGGTTGCAGGACCACATTGATTGTCACCTACATACCATAGAGGCTCCAAGTCCACTGATTGTACCATACTTGGAGCAAGCTGGGTTTTCTATCGCTGCAACAGTGGGACACACAAAGATTGACAAATCGTTGGTTCTTGCAATGGTAGAAAGGTGGAGGCCAGAAACACACACGTTCCATCTTCCCGTCGGAGAATGCACAATAACCATGGAAGATGTTGCTCTTCAGCTAGGATTGCGTGTGAACGGACTGCCCGTTACTGGACCTAGCTTCCTTGCCTGGCAAGAAGAATGCCATCGACTTTTAGGTGTGGTTCCTCCGTCTAATCAGATGAAGGGACAACAAATAAAACTCAAGTGGTTGCAACAGACGTTTGCCACTCCCCCTCATGATGCAACAGTCCAACAGGTACAAGCCTATTGTAGAGCGTACATTTTACGCTTGATCGGGGGGCTCTTGATGCCTGACAAATCTGGTAACAGAGTTCACTTGATGTATCTTCCACTGTTGGAAGATTTTCAGCGTGCTGGAAGATACAGCTGGGGCACGGCATGTCTAGCAAATCTGTACAGGGAAATGTGTCGTGCATCTGCACCGGCCGCTGCCTGTATGGGTGGATGCGTATTGTTGCTACAGTCTTGGGTATGGTATCGCATGCCGTTCCTTGCACCACGGTGCAACCGCGAACCATCGTTTCCACTAGCACGACGGTAAAGATTCTATTCATAGTTAAATTACCTTACATCCTCTACTTATTATACTGACCTTGCGATGTATTTTACTAGATGGAGTGGCGGGGGACTACAGTATAGCGGAACTCCGCGGGGTGACATTACAGGGTACAGATCGAGGGTCGATCATATGGAAAGTAACCAGTTTTTGTGGTTGCCTTACAGAGATCTTCAGAGCGTGATACCACGAGAAGCATATAGAGAATCCAGATTGTGGACTTCCAGTACCGCACTCATATGTTTCCAGAATGTAGAATGGCATCAAACAGATAGGGTCAAGCTCCAATTTGGTCTTTCGCAGGAAATACCGGGAGAACCTGCAAATATGGATGCCTTGCATGACTTGGACATGCGAGATAATCACGCTGAAAACTGGAGAATAAAGCATGCAGAATGGATCCAGTGTTGGCAAGAACGCCGAAATGGCATCATATCGGGACAACCGATTCCGGGTTATGTGTGTCACACTGCTGAGTATATGATGTGGTTTAGGCAGAACTCGAGACCGTACCTGTCTATTCCGCAACAGTTGCAAGACCCGCGGGGTGATGCTCAACACGTTCCGGATGTTGGACCAAGTATGCCCACCCAACAGCGTCCACGGCGTCATGCACGTCGCCAATCCAGCCCCCCGGTTCCCATGGCTTATGATGACCCCCAACCGCCTCGCCATTCATTTGCCTACACCCCTATGCAGCGAGACGCTTCCCCACCGCTTGACCAAGGTCGACACTCTATCGCTTCCAGTGATGGAGAATTTTATAGCAATCTGTTTGGCACAGACCTCGGAACGCCACAGTCGGCAGCCGCATACATGCAAAGAATGTACTCGTTTGGCGCTCCATCATTCCCCTTCCCAGTCGACGCTAGTTCTTCAATGCCTCCCACAAATCTTAATCTCAACGAGGGTGTGCAACAAGCAGAGCAACCCGCTGCAGCGGATGAGGAACAACCACATCAAAGTCGTCCACGCCGTAACCGACGACCTCCACGATGTGGAACTGGACATCATTTAGGAGATTAATTTTTGTGCACTTATCATTATTGTATTTTTTGTTTACTTAATTATATCTAAAATATTTGGGTACTTGTCATTATTTTCCCTTTTAGTTTTAATAAATAAATTTTTTATTAATCTTAATTAATAAAATTAATTGCGTTAACATTTATAGTATAACCTTAATTAAAATTAATTTCAATAATAATATAAATTAATATAAATATAGAACTTCAAAAAAAAAAAAAAAAACCCCCTTGAGAAGTCGTGTTTGTCAAAACCGACTTCTCAAGGGGTTAAAAAACAAAATCAGATATATGATGTTGAGAAGTCGTTAATTCCAAAATCGACTTCTAAACTAATTTCAAAACAGTGGTAGTTTGGTACATAATTTGAAAATGGTGGTATTTTGGAAAATAAATATTAAAAGAGTGATATATTGAAAAAATTGCCTTTCTATCTACGGCACTAATATTTTAATGCATCATAAATCTGATTTTTTTTTTTTTTCAAATACCCTTGTTTTCATACTAGTTCCTATTATCCTTCTGTATTCTTTTCCTTCCTATTCTCTTTTCTCCAGGAAACGCCACTCATTTTCTCCCCCGAAAAACTCATCCGTTTCCTCTTTCAGTTGGTCGATCGGAACTGTCCTTTGTATAACATTATTCTTCCTTCCTTCCTTCGTTGCCTCTATTATTTGCATCACGAAGATAAGTCGCGATTTTATTTTTTTTACTTCAAAATTTTAACTCACCGAAAATAAGTTTTTGGAATATAAATATGTATATTATGGAATCTTAATTTCGAAATATAAAAAGTATTTCCAAAAATCATTTTGAATACCGAAAACTTATTTCCCAAAGCTATTTTACACGTATTTCGGAATATTGTTTCCATCAACATCGTCTATGGAAACATATTTTCGAAAGACAAAATAAATTGTTCCGGAATCTTATTTTCGGAATTCAAAATAGATGCAATCATATTTTCAAAATTCAAAGTAGATGCATTCCGGAACCTTATTTCCATAGTTGTAACAGTTTTGTTCCGAAAACTTATTTCCGGAATGTATGAAAACTTGCGTAAAATGAAGGTTACGTACCTGATCAACAACGAGGGAGAAAATGAATGAATTGCGTGAAGTAATTGTGTGTTCTGAATGTGTGTTGCCAATGAATTGAATTCAATTATAAATTGCATGAATATAAAGGGGAGGGTAGGGTGGAATTATGAAGATGGTTTAGGAAAAAAAATATTAAAAAAAAGGGAGGGTATTTAGGGATTTTTTTTTAAAAAAAGGACGTGGTGTATTCAAAAAAGGACAAAATTAAATGGAGGTTGCTTTTTGCACCACAAAAATCTTTAATACACCACTAATCTCAAATTAAAATTTTATTTTTTCTAAAATACCCTTATCACTTAACTCTCTCATATTTTCCTTCACGTTGAAAACCCCAACTAATCCCCCAAAAAAATCCCATACTTTTCCTCCTCTTCGGTTGTGTTGTTGCTCCCTTCCTCTTCGGATGTGTTGCTGCTCGCTACCTCTTATCGTCTGCTTCTTCGTTTCGTTCATCGTCATTCCATTATTGAGGTATGTTTCTTTTTGTTTCTTTTTTCAATTTTTCATACTCACCGGAATTAAGTTTCCGGAATACAAATGTGTACAACGATGAAAACTTAATTCCGGAATGTCAAATACAGGAAAAAAAATTGCATACCGGAAACTTATTTCCAGAACATCATATGTCTAATTCCGAAAATTTGTTTCAGGAATAATGTACAACCTATTCCCGAAATATGTTTCAGGTATGTAAGAAAATCTGGAAAAAAAAGCTATATAATCCATTTATTATGTCACATAACCCAATTGGTCGTTATAATCCATTTATTAATGTTTGCATTAAATGGTGCTGAAACTTTTCCAGCAAACATGAGGTAGCACAAAAGCGAAAAAGAATTTTTTAGAGTGAATTCATCGGTAAATAAAGATGTATTTATGTTTGTATTATTCAGTGGGTTGAAATCTTAATATATTCTATTAAATTGAGGGTGGATATACATTTATTTATTTTTTTGGTTTGGAACCCATCGTAGTTAAGGTCTTTGGTTCCCCAATGGGTCCACCGGGATATCCCCACAACTTCGGCACTTTGGATCCGCTATGAGACTAATCTCCGATTTGGCAGCGACAGATGTCTTGATTTTTACATACAAGATTAGGCTGTCTTCCAACTAGACGACTTCAAGTATCGAACTTACGTCATCTTCCTTGGGGGAGAGTCACGTTACCAACCCTCCCAATACCAGGTTGGTTGGATACACATTTATTTAATCATTAGGGCTTATACCATGAAAACTTTAAAAAGAAATCATGAATTTTAATGACTCATTTATGAAACTAATGTAGTTGGCATTCTAGTTTTAGATTCGCAGATGATATTGATAACAAAATTTACATTTCTTAAATACCACTATAAATGAAGTTGAGTACTAGCTTTTTTTCTTCAATTTAATTGGAAAAACTCTCAACCATGAGTTGATTTCAAAGGACTTAAGGTTCAAATTTAACGGGTCGTCCTTAAGCTTAAAAAATTATACATATAAACTCTGCTTGTAGAGGTTTTATGAACATATATAAAGTTAAATTTATATTACTCTTTGTACAATTTGTGAAATTAAGAAAATTGAGTTACCCAAATTTAAATCAACAAGAATTAGGCATGGCAAAAGAGTCTGGACCTTGTGAGTAGAGCTGGGTATATGGGCTTGAGTCCGCAGACGGTCCGTTTAACCCGCGATCTGTGTGGGTTAGAACTAGACAAAACATAGGACCGTTTAAATACGGGTCTTTTCAGCCCAGTCTATTTAACCCGCGGGTTAGACGGGTTGGGTCCGCGAGTTAACGGACCAGCTCGCGGACTACTACTTCTTTTTACACAAAAAAATAGGTAACTTTGACACATAAGTTTAAACCATATCTGATTTCTCCATCAACAGCCCATATGCTTAATGGTACTTGTTTGAATGCATTATTTTATGAAGAATATGGTTATCCAACTTCACGATGTTTTTGAATAACATATTTCATTGTGTATATGTTTTTCCGTTCTATTTAGACTTCCTTATATTTATTATGATACTGGATTTTATTTTTCATTTTACTCATGTGGTCATGTATGACAGTGCGATAATTTTTCTGCTGCAATTTTTTTTTTGTCTAACTGTCAGAGCAAAAGGTTGCAAAAGGGATAGCATAAAGAGAATAAAATCAACATTTATTATTGTGAATATAATGGTTGAATATAATGTTTTCAAAATAATTTGGAATTTTTATTTTTTTTTATTAATGAGTTCATGGGTCAGCCCGTTTAACCTGCGGACTATGTGGGTTGGACACGGACTAGCTAAATGCAGGTCCGTTATCTTCACGGGCCAATCCGGCCCGGTCCGTTTAAGTGCAAGTCCATGCAGGCTAGGCCTAAACGGACCGGACTGACCCGTATACCCAACGCTACCCGTGAGTACCCATTCGATCACACACCGACTTTGATCGGGAAAATCCGCTTTGAGTGAGGCTGGGTTTGGGTTGGAGTTTTCCTCGCTTTTCAAAGTCAGGTGCAAGGGTGGGCGGGGATGCTGATACCCACCCCTAACCCCTCCCCTTGTTTAGAAAATAACAAAAATACCCTTAATTATAAAGACTTAGGTTTTTGGCCTCCTTTAACCAACAAAGAGGTTCTTTTGTGGATTATACCCGGACAACGTTTGCAGCTGCCAATGTTGCATTGCAAGCAAAATTGATGGCTGGCGAAGCATTGGTCTTGTATGATTATGAGAATTCTTGCCAAATTTCTTTTTCTTAGGCTTTGTTTGTGAGTTGATTTTTGGAAGGAAAGGAAAGGAAATGAAAGATTTATTTGAGGGTTATGCTTGTTTGTGAGTTTAGAAAATTGGAGGGGAAGGTTTTGGGAGTCTTAATAAACCCTCCAAACTCCTCTTATGTCCACTTTTTAAAGTTCCCCCAATTTGGGGTATTTTGGAGGAAAACTAATTGAAATTACTAACTTATTCTCATACATTTTTAAATTTTACCCTTTTATTTTGGGGCATCAATATTATTTATAGAATATGAATTATGTTAATTTTTTTAAGTAAGGGTAAAATTGTAAAAGTATGTTTTATGCCCTCCATTTTCGAAAAAAGATCCTCTCCATTTTTTATCTTTCCATTTCTGTCCATTTCCAAAGTTTTTTTCAAATAAATATGTATTATACACATATATGTAATCCCTCCATGCATTTCTTATCCCAAAACTTTAGTAATGGACATCTCCATTTCTCATGAGAAATGGAGAGGATCCCTACTCTCCATTTTCTTCTTCTTATACAATATGCACTCCCAAACAAGGAGTAGGATAATGCTCTCCTTCTCCTTCCCTCCCACCCCCTTCCT
This sequence comes from Ammopiptanthus mongolicus, assembly GCA_039655645.1. Lineage (NCBI taxonomy): Eukaryota > Viridiplantae > Streptophyta > Magnoliopsida > Fabales > Fabaceae > Ammopiptanthus > Ammopiptanthus mongolicus. The sequence goes on from CM077345.1 coordinate 19,945,655, forward strand.
TCCCTTTTGATCCCCTCTCTTTCCTTTCCCTCCTCACTCGCAAACGGGGCCTTAAGGTATGAGTAAGTAGAGAAAAGCAACCCCTACTTCCATCTTGATGGGTGCTAATGGAACCGATAGCTCTAGCTCTATTATTGTCGCTCAAAGGAAGTTGCTAGAAGGAGAGTGGAAGCTGCTTTAGTTGCCAGTAAACAAGCTGAAAATATGGATGCTATTATGAAGGTTGTTGAGCTGGCAGCAGAAACTATGTCACAGGCTGGAGAGATTGTAACTATGGGTAATCCTTTGCCATTTAGTGACTTAGTAGAAGCTGGTCTAAAGGGTTGTTGGAATGCAGTTTGAGAGTCTTCCTTGCAATTTGGAGTATTAAAGACATGACTAGAGGTCTTGTGAACCATGCCAATGTTGGAGACAAACTGGAAACTTCTCATACGTTTAACAAAGATACTTCATCCGATGAAATGGGAAAGCAAATTGTTGCAAATGAGAAGTCACCTTTTCATAAGTTGTGCAACGAGAGATCGCATGACCCTATGAGATCCATTGGCAGCATTTCCACTTCTATTAACATAAATGAGAATAGCTCAAAAGGACTAAAAGGCTTGTTAAAACTTGGTTCAAAGATTGATCCAAATCTTTGCCCAAAATCATATGCAAGAAGAAAGAAACTTAGAAATCAAATTCTGTTACTGCAGAATTTGATTAAGAACAAACACACTCAATTTGTTTACCCAGTTCAGCATCAAAATGATACCTACATCTGGGGGATCATGCACAGCTTGATCCAGTATATTACTCAAAGCCAAAGATTACAATTTGAGTCAATGCCTCTTAATCCTCACATCTTCATTCCCAAGTCCCAATTACACCCAAAGTCCCTCAAGTGTTTTTTCTCCACTCACAGACTTTGCTTTACAAGTAATTCTCTCAAGAATCAAAAATGAGTTACACTCTCCCTTATTACCCTCTCAACATGCCCTTATATATCGAGCAGCAAACAAAGGTTCACAAGTGGCAAAAAACAGTTACAAAACAATGTAATAGTAAAACAGAATGTGAGTTAACAACAGAGAAAAAAACTGAAATTAAGTTAGTTAGTAACTAACTAACTAACTAGAATATGCCATGATATCAACAATCTCCACCTTGGCATATTAACCTTGGCTCCAGGAATAACACTCTAACTGCTGTGCAATCTCCTAGCTGTCTTCATCAATCAACCAGCTTCAATTTTGAGCAAGTTAAGGCAATGCTTGAACTTACTCAATGGAACAACTTTGGTCATGAAATCTGCAGGATTCTCTGCTGTATGAACCTTCATGATCTAAACCAGATCCTTTGCAATGATGTCCCTAATCCAATGCAGCCTTATATCAATATGTTTTGTTCTTTCATGATAGGTGTGATTCTTACAAAGATGAATCGCACTTTGATTGTCACAAAACACATTGATATTCTCTTGATCAATACCAAGCTCATTCACCAGCCCCTTGAGCCAAATGGCCTCTTTCACAGCTTCAGTGACACCAATGTACTCGGCCTCAGTTGTGGACAATGCAACCACATGCTGCAGAGATGCTTTCCAGTTCACAATGTTTCCAAATAGAGTGAATGCATACCCTGTAAGTGATCTCCTCTTGTCTCTATCCCCAGCAAAATCAGTGTCAACAAACCCTTGAGCCTTCCCTATATCTTGACTACCTTTCCCATACTTCAAACCAGTATTTGTTGTTCCCTTTAAGTATCTCAGAATGTACTTAACAGCTAACCAGTGTTGCTTTCCAGGATTCCCCATAAATCTGCTAACAAGGCTGAGTGCATAAGCTAAATCAGGTCGGGTACAAATCATTGCATACATTAAGCTTCCCACTGCACTTGCATAAGGTATTCTATCCATTTCCTTCTGTTCCTCTACAGTTTTAGGGTTGTCATCACTGGACAATTTGAACTGAGCAGCAATTGGAACCTTTACAGACTTGCATTCCTGCATGTTGAATCTGAGAAGGATTTTCATCAAGTAACTCTGCTGTGTTATACACATCTGTCCTGTATCTTTGCACCTTGTAATTTCCATTCCAAGTATCCTACTAGCTGGCCCCAAATCCTTCATATCGAATTCTGACCTCAGTACCTTCTTGAGCTTATCAATTTCAATCAAACTCTTACTAGCTATCAACATGTCATCAACATACAATAGGAGGTAAATGAAGTTCTCACTATCAAGTCTTTTGTAGTAAACACAACTATCAAAATTACTCCTCTTATATTTGATGCTAAGGATGAAATTGTCAAACCTCTTGTACCATTGCCTAGGTGACTGTTTTAACCCATATAAGGATTTTTGCAAAAGACACACCCAACCTTCTTTTCCCTTCTCTTCAAATCCCTCTGGCTGCCTCATATAAATTGTTTCCTCCAAGTTACCATGTAAAAATGTTGGTTTTACATCCATTTGCTCTAGGTGTAAACCATATTGAGCAACCAAAGCCAACACAACCCTTATGGAGCAATGCTTCACAACAGGAGAAAAGATTTCATTGAAATCTATTCCTTCTCTTTGAGTGAAGCCCTTTGCAACCAATCGAGCCTTAAACCTAGGAGGATCCTTCTCTGTGTTGCCTTCTTTTCTCTTGTAAATCCACTTGCTTCCAACTAGCCTCACCCCATCTGGTCTCTTAACAAGCTTCCAAGTCTGGTTTTTGTGCAAAGATAGCATCTCTTCTTCCATGGCCTGCTGCCATTCTTTATGCTCATTGCTTTCCTTGGCTTCCTTGTAAGATCGTGGATCATCATAGGTGACTAACTCAGCAGAGTGTAAGGCATATGCTATGACATCTTCCTCATAGCCATACCTCTTAGGCTTGCTGATCTGCCTTCTTTCTCTATCTCTGCATAGCAAGTAATCTGTTTCTTCACTGTTTCCAGCACCATCTTCCACATCAGAATCTGATTCTTCTTCTGTTGCAGGCTGATCTGTTACTGGTTGTTCCTGAGTACTCTTATTCCCAAGCTCCACCTCAAACTGAAATTCCTCACTGGTCTTGTCATTTCCCATTACTTCAGTATGAACCTTGGCTTTAATCAACTCATCTTCATTAAATTTAACATCTCTACTTACAATGCACTTCTTTTCTGCTATAGACCAAATTCGGTAACCCTTTACCCCATCAGGATAGCCCATAAACAGTCCCTTCTTGGCCCTTGGTTCTAACTTTCCTTCATTAACATGATAGTATGCATGACAACCAAAAATTCTCAGCTTCTTGTAATCTGCAGGGCTGCCATTCCATATCTCTTGAGGTGTCTTGTTATTGAGAACAATAGAAGGGCTTCTATTGATAAGATAGCAGGCTGTATGAGCAGCCTCTCCCCAAAAAAGCTTAGGCAAATTAGCATTTGAGAGCATGCATCTTATCCTTTCTAGAAGAGTTCTATTCGTTCTCTCCGCCAATCCATTTTGTTGAGGAGTGTGTCTAACCGTGTGATTTCTATAAATTCCATTACAAAAAGAATTAAACATATCTCCACAGAATTCTAGGCCATTATCTGTTCTTAATGCCTTCACCTTTCTATCACATTGAGTTTCAACTCGGTTTTTCCATTCCACAAAGGTTTTAAACACTTCATCTTTAGATTTCAACAAATATAACCAAACCTTTCTACTAAAATCATCAATTAGAGTAAGGAAATATTTGTTACCTCCATGAGTAGCAACTCTAGCAGGTCCCCACAAATCTGAGTGAATATAATCAAGCTTCCCCTTTGTCTTATGGACTGCAGTAGCAAACTTGGTTCTAGTTTGCTTCCCAAGTACACAATGTTCACAGAATTCCAGTGGCTCCAACTTGTCATCACCTAGAAGTCCTTGCTTGGATAGTTCTTGCATACCTCTTTCACTCATATGACCAAGTCTCTGGTGCCAGATCTGACCCTTATTCGATGCAGAACCTGCTGCAACAGCAGTACAGCCAGTAATTGTTTCACCCATTAACAGGTAAAGACAATTCTTCTTTCTTTCACCTTTCATCACAATTCTGGACCCTTTCATCACTTTAAGAACTGAGTTCTCTGCCTTGAAACTGTAACCAGCATCTTCTAGTGTCCCTAAAGAGATTAAACTTCTCTTTAGATCAGGTACATGTCTCACCCGAGTCAGCAATTTTTCTGTTCCATCAGCAAGCTTCAATTTGACAGATCCGATTCCCACAACCTTACATGTGGCATCGTTACCCATTACCACTTGTCCTCCCTCAAATGATTTGTAGTCACAAAACCATTCCTTGTTTGGACACATATGATAAGAGCACCTGAATCCATCACCCATTCAACTTCACCTTGCCCATTTGCAGCCACCAGCAGGTCTGCACTATCGTACCCATCAGAAGCCACAGAAACATCACCACTATCTTCATTAGAATGCTTCTGTTTGAAGTTTTTCTTGTCAGGACAATTCTTCTTAAAATGGCCTTCCTTGTGACACAAGGAACACTTCAATTTTCCTTTGGACTTTGACCTTCCCCGACTCTTGCCCTTGGCGTTCTCCCTCTTCTCAGTCCCGCCCCTTACAGACAGATTCTCACCAACCTCCATTCCTCTTGACTCACCATTCTTGGACAATTCTTTAGACATAAGAGCAGCTTGCACCTCCTCCAAAGTTATGGCTTCTCTCCCATAGATGAGGGTATCCGCAAGATTATCATAGAAACTAGTGAGAGATCGAACTAAGAGGAGTGCTTGATCTTCATCTTCAACCTTCACATCAATATTCTCAAGATCGAGAATAAGCCTATTGAATTCATCTAGGTGATCTTGAATAGAGGTATTTGGTTGCATTTTCAAAGTATACAACCTTTGTTTGAGATACAACCGATTTGCAAGAGTCTTTGTCATGTAGAGGTGCTCAAGCTTCAACCAAAGTGCAGCAGCGGAATCTTCCTTTGACACTTCACGAAGCACCCTATCTCCCAAACAAAGAATGATGGCACTATGTGCCTTTTTAAGAAGATCTTTTTTCTCTCTGTCAGATAGGGTGGCTGGGAGTTTTCCGACCCCTTCCAACGCTTCTTCTAAACCTTGTTGAACCAAAATAGCACGCATCTTCAACCTCCACAATGCGAAATCGTTCTTGCCATTAAACTTCTCAATGTCGAATTTGGTCATTGCCATCGATCTCCCTTCTTGCTCGCCTTGCTCCTGATACCAGTTGTTAAAACTTGGTTCAAAGATTGATCCAAATCTTTGCCCAAAATCATATGCAAGAAGAAAGAAACTTAGAAATCAAATTCTGTTACTGCAGAATTTGATTAAGAACAAACACACTCAATTTGTTTACCCAGTTCAGCATCAAAATGATACCTACATCTGGGGGATCATGCACAGCTTGATCCAGTATATTACTCAAAGCCAAAGATTACAATTTGAGTCAATGCCTCTCAATCCTCACATCTTCATTCCCAAGTCCCAATTACACCCAATGTCCCTCAAGTGTTTTTTCTCCACTCACAGACTTTGCTTTACAAGTAATTCTCTCAAGAATCAAAAATGAGTTACACTCTTCCTCATTACCCTCTCAACATGCCCTTATATATCGAGCAACAAACAAAGGTTCATAAGTGGCAAAAAACAGTTACAAAACAATGTAACAGTAAAACAGAATGTGAGTTAACAACAGAGAAAAAAACTGAAATTAAGTTAGTTAGTAACTAACTAACTAACTAGAATATGCCATGACATCAACAAGGCTACAAGGTTTTCAATTTGGTCAATCCCGTCGATGTGCTTCCTGAATCTGAGTTTGAAATGGGACACGGAAACCCGACCCCACCAGGGATAGGGATGGCAAAATGGGTCAACCCGTCCCGTCCCGCCCTGCCATTAATTCATCCAAAACGGGGCGGGACGGGCCAACCCGTTTTAGACATATGGGTTGAACCCCCAACCCACCCCGCCTAATGGTGGGTTGGCGGGTTGGCCCGATATAAAAATAAAAAAATTAACAAAAAATCATATAATATTTCTTTTTTTAGGGAATCTTCATATCCTTTCTTAAATTATTATTAAAAAATTGGAATAATCTTATCTTATAACATATAATTTGTGTTACAAAAGTAAAGATATTATTTTTGTAGTATGAAATAATTCCAAGTAACAATTAAATTAAATTAAATAATATTAAATAATTAATAAATTAATTAAAAAAATTAATTTTTAATATGGCGGGTCAATCCGCCCCGTCCCGCCATCAATCCGTTTTCGGGTGGGTTAAGCGGGGCTGGTCAAAGTGGGTTGGTGGGTTGAGAACCTCAACCCATCCCGCCAAATTCTGGCGGGTTGACCCGCGGGTCACAACCCACTGTGCCATCCCTAACCAAAGGGCAGGGGATGGTACCTATTCTCGACACCCGTTGGGGATTAAGGGTGGGGTCGGGGATATTGTTCGTGAGTCAGAGCGGAGATAGGGAAGGCAAAGCCCACCCAATTGCCCACCCAATTGCCAAGCCTATCGAAAATGGTTTCTAAAATTGACTTATAGTTAAAATAATTCCTTACATTAAAGTTTTTTTTTTTTTCTATTACACAAATTACAATCTTAATTAGTGCACCTCCCTAATGTAATCAAAGACATACCATCTATTTTAAAACAAACAGAATTGACAAAATATATCTCTCACTAGATGTCAAAATTAATAGTTTCAGACACATTTGGAACAGTAATCAAATAATTAAGCTAGTCATGATAAAAAAAAAATATAACTTACTAAACAAAGGAAACAAGTTATTCAAGTGAGATTGTCTCTAGGAGCATCTCCAACGAGAGTTGCATAAAAAATAAGAATCGGTTCTTATACGATAGCATCGTTAGAACATCAGTGATATGACATCTAATTATAAGTATCGTTGCTGATAGAAGCAACCAGTTCTTATAGAAGCACTCTAACTTTTTAGAATTGCTTAGGTGATGTAACATTATGAAACTCATAAAAAGAAGAGTTAAGTAACTTCAATAAATTGCATCTTTGGAGATGCTCTTAAGATTTTTATGCACTTCATAAAATTAAAGTGAATACAACATTAATTACTCATTTTGAACCAAAAAAAAAAAAGCTCACTTTAAAAAGCTTTATCCAAAAACAAAGTTACAAACACAAAGACAATAGTGAAAACACCACAACAACAAAAAATTAAAAAAATAGTTGGAAACTATAGTTAGTGTCATTTGATAGCTTAAACGACAGCGTATAGGATTTCCGTTTATAGGGAGGGGAGACAGCGGTGCAAGGAATGAGGGGAGTGTGTGTTTGAGAGAGAGAGAGAGCGAAGAAGGGGAATGGAGCAGTGATCCGTTGAATTGTTGAATCTCGAAACACACACAAACCCATCCATCCATTCATCCATCTAACGAACCGGGTTACACTCTCTTCCTCCAAAACTATGTCGTTTCCATTCCACCACCGTCGATCTCAATCGGAGGTACATTTCCGAATCCCCGACGACTTCGATCTCGAATTGGATCCCTTCGATGCCCCGTCGCTCCATTTTCAAGATCCGGATCCGGCTCCACACGACGACCTCCTCTCCGCATATATCGACTCCGACAATTCCGGATCCAACCTCCAACCCGCCGCCGACGAGGGCGCCGGTAGCAAAACCGCAGGAAGGGGCGGTCACCGGCGAAGCAATTCGGCAGATGGGTCATCATCTTCGATGTTAATGGAAGGCATTGAAGCGAAGAAGGCCATGTCCCCTGATAAGCTCGCTGAATTGTGGACCGTTGATCCCAAACGAGCCAAGAGGTTTCTTTCTCTTCTCATTCATTATTCAATAATGTTGTTTTGAAATAAGTTAAAAAGAATTTATTTTTATAAGCTTTTTTGACAAACTTATTTAAATGAGTTAAAAATGGTCATAAACTATTTTGGTCAGTTTATTGGTGCGTTTGGAAGAGCTTATTTGCGTTTATTCTCCATGATAATTATTCTCTAAGAGAATAGCTTAATAAAGTCACAGAGATAACTTATAAAAATAGTTTATCATATTTCAAAACTTGTGAAAATAAGTTATTTTTAACATATTTGGAAAGAAAAAAAATATTGAATAAACCCTTAATTAAACTATTTACTCAAATGTGTTATCAGAAATTATTCATACTAGTCCAAATAAGCTTTTTGTAAATGCCTCCTATATAGCAATAGTATTCCACTGTTATAGTTTTAGCTTTTTCCTGCTATTAGAGGGGGAAAAATCGATTTTTAGATGAATAGATGGATTTTTCTTTTTCTTTTGCTTCCAAGAAAATTAAAAGGAATTCCGTTTGTTTGGCTCCTTGCCTGAGCTACACCGTGTATGTAGGCACTCTGGCCCAACAAATGTTTACTTATGATGAAAAACAGTTGTGTCGTCTGTTCCTATGTCCTACTAACTTCACTTGCACGACAATTGTTTAGAATCAAACACTTACCACTAGGATAAAAGCTATAACTGTCGAGGCACAACTTTATTTCCTTAGGCCCCATTTGGGTAAACAACTTATTTTAGTGCTCATATAAGAAGGTTTTATGTGAAAAGCTTTTATTCCTCCATAAGCTCCTTTAAATGAAGTTGTTTAATGTTTGGATACATACTTGAAGTAGTGTTTTCAATGATGAGTGAGATATAAGGTCGAGAGAGTATGTAAGTGGGAAATGAGGGTTTGGTTTTCATAGGATTTCAAATTATGATGGAGATATAATTGTCTTGTAAATGTGCAAACAACTTCCCGGACATGCTGAATATAAGCTTCCGCACAAGGCTTTTCGAAGAAACTTAAAAAATTAGCTTCATAAAAGAAGCTAAAAATAGCTTTTGGGGTTAATAAGTTACTTATTTAAGTTTACTATTATTTTTTTTACATAAGAACTTTTATACCAGTACAGAAACTCTAATAAGCTGTAAGCTATACTATTCAAATCAGTGTTATCAAAAACCCGCCATGGCGGATTGCAGTGGCGGATTTTTGGCCAACCGCTATGGCCAATTTATGAAGGATGGCGGCGCCATGGCCGCAACGGCGTTTTGAGGCGGCTTAAAATGGTGGATTTTTGGCCTTCCGCTATGGTCCGCCGTCCGCAATTGATAACTTTGATTCAAATGGGGCCTTATTACGATGGGTCATAGCCTTGCAGTGCACACATGGCACACTAGCAGGTTGAGCTGCCAATTGTCAAGCACCTTTTATGTGTACTCATATACACAACGAGTCCAAGGGTGGTTGCTGGCTTCACATAAAACCCAACAAGTTTAGTTAAATGGGAACACAAATTTGATTTATTCATCTTTGATAGATTAAATTTCACTGCTTAATGATTTGTGTCAGATTCATCCACTTAAAATGTGCATAGTTTGTTTAAGTTTCCTTTTTTTTTTTGGAGTGGGGGTTCATAATATTCCGTAGTTATTCCTATCCTTCGTAGTTACTCAAGGAGGTTTGTGCATTCCATGCAGGATTCTGGCCAATCGCCAATCTGCCGCCCGCTCAAAAGAGAGAAAGGCTGGTTATGTGTTAGAGCTTGAAAGAAAAATTCATACTCTTCAAACAGAGGCAACCACTCTTTCAGCTCAATTAAATCTTTTCCAGGTTATTATCGAAACATAAATCTGCCTTGCTTGGTTAACAAAGGCTACATTGAACAAATTCAATTAGGCAATTAGCTGCGCTACACCTAATAGAATTATTTCTAGTGATAGATGTACGTGTCTTGGTTATTCTCATGTTCATCACGGTAGTTTGTCATATTTTTTAAATATACATATTGTTACGAACAGAAGAATGACTTGTTTATTTGCATATAATGTGTGTTATACACACAAACTCTCACGTCAGATCAGTCAATATGTAATGATCTAAAAATTTGGGTCCCTTGGTTTAGAGCTAGGGTGGGAGAGTCAATGCAAATGATTACGGATTTTCATATTATTTATTTTATTTACACACGTGCACACACACAAACGTAAAGCGTGATGCAAATATTAAATATTTTGAATGTTAAAGTATGTTACTTATGATAGTTTGGATGGGATTGCTTCCTCTCATGCTCTATATCATCTTTGGATAGAAATATATAGTTTTTTTAATTGTAATACAGGGTTTTAGATGCCTTATTTTGCGTAATTCTCTTTGAAACATGATGGTCATGTAAATATGAGAGGATCTAGTTCCTGTTATGCTACTTTGCTTCCTGTGAGTTTAGATTGGTTGTCTTGTCAATGTCAGGAATAGTTACCACATTCCTTGGTTATTTGTTCTTTGCTTTTTGGTTTGCTTTTGTTTCTTGTGGCCATATATTCTTCTTTAAATAAAGATGCTTTTGTTTTCTTTAATTTGCACTTTGTTTACAATTTGTCGGATTCCTGGTATGTAATGGCAGGCTTTCATAACATGCTACCTGAGACTTATTCATTCTGAAACATCTTTTTCAGAGAGATACAACTGGTCTCGCTAGTGAAAATACCGAGCTTAAGCTTCGGTTACAAGCTATGGAGCAACAAGCTAAGTTATGTGATGGTACGTCTCAACCATACAAAGAAAATCTGCTGACCTTAATGTCCCTGATTCCACTTGTTACTTGCTATAAATTGATACTCAGAATTTAGGCTGGTTTTTGCATCAGTACTAGCGGAATTATTATTTTCTGAGAACTTATTGGAAATTTCTTTCAACTGTTGGTGATTTCTTAAATACTATTTTAGAAGTGATAGGTTGGATGCATTCCAGAAAAAGAGAGAGATTTTGAACCTTCTCACATACTAGTAGTGAGTCTGTCTTTCAGCTAATATATTTGTCTTTTATAACTCACTTGCATGACTTCCCCTCTCCCATCTTTGTTAAAAAAAAAAAAAAAAAAATACAGCTCTAAATGAAGCGCTGAAGAAAGAGGTTGATAGGCTCAAGATTGCTACCGGAGAGATAGTAACTCATGCCGATGCCTACGGTTTTGGAATGCATCAACTTTCATATTCTCCATCTTCGTTCTTCTCGCATCAGCCACAACAGTTTCCGGGCAAAATGCAGACCGTACAAATGCCACATTTGCATGCATTCTCATCTAATGTGTCAACGCCCCATCGGCCTCTGCTTGATCTAGGCTCTCCATATGATATGTCAGAAATGTTGCCGAGTGATTCTATCGGCCAATTTCAAGGGCTGGACATAAGCCAAAGGGTTTCTCATGTTCCGATGCCTGATGGTCCCTCCATTTCTGTTAATAAAATCAACAATGCCTTTTGACGCAAATTTGACTGACCAACATGTCACCACCCTGTTTATCGAATTGTTCATAGACTGACATGAGTGAGATCTAAAGGTATTGATTTTTTTTTTGTTTTTCTATTCAACTCTTTATTTGATTAAATTTCATATTTTTTGTGGCTTGTTCAGGGAGCTCTTTTCTTTTCTTTTTCGTTTTTTTTTTTTTTTCCTTTTATTAGACTTCAAATTAATGTATTGAGCTCAAAATGCGAGAGATGTTTTTTCAAGTTATATGATCTGTTCCGGTCCTTTTTGCACATTATTTATTACTGTGAGAACATGTACTTAATTGAACCTTCTATTCAATAACCATTCTCATTTTTTGTGTACACGTATTTGCACTTGGCACGTACTAGCAGGTGTTTGTGCCCACTCTCAATTTCTAATCTATTTTACAGAGAACCATTTGCCATTAATTTCAGTTGCAACAGTTTATATAATATGGAGATGGTATTCCATGGATGGACCATTATGTTTTGTTTTTATCCATACATAAGGTAGACATTTTTTTTGTTGGTTAACTCTCCTGTCAGTTTAATAGAAGCCATTTGAATGAGCGCCTCAGATGTCCACATATCTTTACTAGTTGGCCTCATGTATTAGTTAGGAAGAAAATGAATGGCAGGCACTTATTGACATGGTCCCTTCTTTTCCTTTATCCTTTGTTGTCTTTTTCATTCGTTTTTTCATTTTAATTTTCACCTGGTCAGGCATTTGCTGATAAGATTGCAGGAAAGAGTTGCATAATGTTTATTCAAAGCCAGAAGTATATCAACAGAACAACGAAAGAAATAAATTGTGCATGACATATGTCTCTCAGCTCGGTCGAAGAATTACTTCTACTAACGATTTTAGGCTGGCAGTACTATCTGTGTAATTTTGTTCTGGAGAAAAAAAGAAGTAACTTGTTTAAAATATGCCAGATACCAAAACTAAAAACAGAATCCTGACCACTTGATTGGAGTGTCTATGATGTAAGAGTGAAGTAAAGATTAAGCATATGTTTGGTTCTATGTTTGGTGTCACAAGAATCACGTTTATAGTGTCAATTTTGTAAAAAAATTGATCGTGAAAGCTGCAAGGGAGTAGCTTTTGAGAATCACGTCCACGTCGGGCACAAACCTGTCACCAAACTTGCTATTAGTACTGAAGTAGGGTTCTTACTCAACCTTTGTAAGTCAAAAGAAAAAGAAGTGACAAATGACCAAAGGGGATATTTGTGGTAGAACCTAAGGTGATGATTAGCCTGATGGTTTAAGGCCAACACTCAGAATTGCCTTCTAGTCTATTGGTCTCCTTGTTAAAATTTCCAAAGAATTATTAGGGCAATGTCTGTCCAGCAATTACATGAGTTTTGACATTTTCACTTAGTTAATGACTAACCTGGATAGCCATTGTCCACAGTAAGCACCCCCCCCCCCCCCCCCCCCCACACACACACACACACATTTTGTACCTAATTCTCAACTTCTTAACAACCTCTACCCACCCAAAGTCTGAAACAACTAATATAACCAAGAGCAGTTAACCTAGCATCAAATTCTAATATCTAATTAACCCAGTGCGACATATCATTTCAACAGATACGTGGGCACCAAACTTGTATATGGATGGCCTACTAGGCAACAGCCCCCAGCAACCCATTTAAATGCACATGGTAGGCTTTGGAACATGTACTTTGAATTTTCAGTTTGAAAAATACCGGAAACTCTTTGAAAGACTGTATATGTCTTCTACATATGACCATTGCAGTTAACTACCACTGGGAAAGTGACCCCTCAAAACCCTGTTTCCCAATGGTTCAAGTTCAATCCATATTCCGGGTTTTGCATGTTGCTCAAGTGGGACTAGGGGACAAGCCTTGTGGTGGGCACTTTCCCATGGTCCCTAGACAAACAACATTTGGATTTAATCCCCATGCCCTTTATAGTATCCTTCAGCTAATCCCTACAGGAGATTCTTTGAATTTCTCTGGTTTGATCTTTCAAGTTTCAAGCACTAACAAGAGTTCTTCCCTCCATTTTAATTTCCAGCAAAATTATTTGAACATCAGAAATTTTGATAACATTAATCATATTTTGTACATCATTAACCAATATTCCGATAATATTAAACAACTTGCCAACCATTTATATGACATCATTAATCAAGACTTGTACATCCATTAATCAAGTTGTATATATTTGTGTTAATTTCAATGTTGTCATTATTATCTTCCTATTTGAAACCTATATAGACTTCATTTTAATAAAAGTTGGAATGTTGCATGGTCATAAATGCCTAGGTAAGGGACTTTATTGTTCTGGACACGAGCTTTCCAATTCATAAAAAATGACAAGTTTTGGCATTCCATCTTGATGTTGCCTTCTACTAGTACTCTTCTAGTTTGTGGTAAAGCCACAAATCTTGACTTATTAGCACGGAAAATCGTGTACCCAAATCACACCGGCTCGCTATCTTTTGCTTTTATATATACTTGTGGAAAATCCCAAGGATTGATAATGATGAGAAAGGCAAAAGGTAAAAACATCCTTCGGGAAAATGGGCAGAAAATGGTGCTTAACATATAATACCATCGAGGTGACTAATTCATAAAACGATTTAATTGATATGCATTATCAGTGTAAATTTTTTTTATACTATATAACATCAACTAATCATAAATTATCATATCAGTAAAAATATTTAATTTTTATCATACTTATATCATGATTTTTGATTGGTTGAGAGTATAATAAATTTTAGACTGAGAATGCTTATAGCAATTAAACTCTTCATCATACCCTTCTCCAATATTATTTCAATTCATGAGAAGACAAATTTGCAGGCTTCATAAAAAGATGTTCTTACGGTGATTCAAAAGGGACGTTTATTCGTGTCCTATAAAAAATTGTCACAATGGAACCAAAAGATTTGATACCCTAAACTGTCGCTAATCTCCATTGTCCTTTTGTACTTACTATCCGTTAATTTATTTTAACTTTTTAAGTAATTATCAGGAGGAGGTTTCCTCTTCCAATATTATATATTTCTTTTGACATTCGAATATTATATATTTACAACCACGTCCATGTTATAAAGATTCCATATACAAAAGTTAGATCAATACATTAGACAAGTCTCACAAGTGAATTTCCAAACCAATCTTTAGTGAAGCAAATAACCGAAGCCTCAGCCTGATAACACTGACCTTGTTCAATAGTATCATAAGTCATAACCTCTATGCAAGAGTATAAAGTTTTTATTATGCCATTTTTAATTTCAATAAACATAAATTAAACATGTTATTGGTGAGCATTTTTTTATGGAAAATTTTGCACGATTTAATAGTCAAAGTACCTTCCCATCCGTAAGCAGATAATATAAATAATCCATATTACATCTTAATGCCATCAATTATATTATTATCCACTAGGAAATTTATTTATTTATTTATCTATGAATGATTATCTAAATTGTTGTAAATTCAACAAAGATTGGTTGCAGTGGGAGTCACTGGGGAAGCTTTTATATGACATAGGCTCCCCCATTTTTTTTTTTACTCTACATATAAAATTATAAAAAAACCTAAAAAGCTTAGCCAAAAACTAAAATACCCCCAATTATGGATGATTTCAAGTCACTCAAAGAGTGTAGTGCAGTACTTTAAGGTATTTCCTAGTCATTTTCTTTAATGTTGTTTCTTAATCAACTTTGAGTTTACTTTGTAACTTAAATTTTAGAAACACAATATGATATTATATTTTTAAATTATACATTAAAATTTGAGAATGATTTTACTTAATCACCACTTAAGTTAATGGGATACCCGATCAAAGATCCTGAAAAAAATCTAAATTGTTGAAATTGCTTACTTTTTTCTTCTTTCCTGAGTCTAAATTTTTCTGAAAATGACGTTTGAATGAAATGGGCCGCGAAGGAAGGGACGTGCATGTGCTCATAACATGGTAGGGCCAATTTCATACCTCCACACATCTTTTTCTACAACACCTTCGTAAGCTTTTCTGCATATTAATTACCGTATGCATACAAAAGGGAACATCATCAAGTGAGAGTTGGAAACATTGAAAAGTTGTTTCATTAAACAAAATAATTAAACATCCTCATTCTCTTTGTTTAAAATTTCTCCATGACCGTTCATTTTATAATAAGTAATATGCTCTTTGTTTAAACTTCAACTTCAAAGTCCTTTGATTGAACGCAACCACGTGTCCATTTGACATTTTCCAAATAGCATTAGGCTAGTTATGTTGTTTAACAATTTGACTATATCGGTGCAATGTTATATCAATTTAGTCCAACACAATAAAGAAGAAGTTGTCATTAAAGTAGTTATACTTACTACTTAGATATAAATTTCTTATAATTTATTAAGAGTATTGGTTAAGGAATCAAAGATACAAACTTTGTATTGAAAGTGACGTATTCAAAATACTTATTCTAAACTCATTTATAAGCAAAAAATGACCAAATGTAGTGGACTTAAATATAAGCAAATATCAACTAATCTATCCATATTTAATATTGTTTTTCTAAAAACACCCTTAAGTTATTAATTCATTAATGTTGTGAGCATTATTATGATTAAGGATAGTTTAGTAAATGTATTTGCTTTTTTACATGAAACCAAAAAAATTAAATACATTTAACTATTATTCTTAATCAGGGTGCAAGTAGATATTTTTATTTATAATTGAGTACTGAAAGAGTATTGAATATCCAAAGTTACATTTTCCAATACAATTTTTATATCTTTAAATTCTTTAAACAATATTTTTACGGCGTTAAATTACCGGAAAGTTACACTTATGAATTAATTTGATATAAACAGTGGTGCAACCAAATTTACTTGTTTCACTGTAGAAACGGGCATAGGTAATTTATTTTATTTTGATTGCAGAGACAATCACATCAGTGCCTTCTGTTTAAGTTATATATAATTTGCTTATTAGAGTAAGTTTTTTTTTTTTTTTTTTTTTTTCAAGGTATTCTTCATATACAACTGTGAAGACTAATCCCCAAGATATTAAACGATATTTAAGGACTGATCTCTCCCAATAAGGTTTTTCTCATACATAATAGTCAGAGATTGAACCTCCGATCACTTGTTTCAGGGATTCAAACTCGTTATCACTCGGACCAACTAGATGTTGGTGTATTAGAATATGGTCTGTATATAGTAAGTACACGACAAATAAAATATTGGATTCTTTCCAAGTATTAGTCATCTGAAGTGACTAATTACATATGCGAAGGATTATTAAGAGAGTTAGGTAAGCAAAATAAAAAAGAGAAAGACAATTTGTATTTCTCTCTTTTTAAATTTTGGTTATCATTGTAAAACTTTAAGCCGTGTTGATTTTTCAAATCCTCTTAACTTGAGCAGTGAGTGACACACGGGTAATCAAAATACTTGAGCTCTTGGTTTCTGTGGTTGCTACTGTTCATGTCGGTTATCTGCTCAGATCCTCTCAAATATAAAATCCTTCTCTTGAAACTGTTTTGTCCCATTCATACATAATAAAACAGAACCAAGTAGAAGGCAGCAATGGCAATGTAGCTCTGCAGAGGAAAAAAGGTGGGTATGTTTTGGGGGGATTTGTAGCAGCATTCATAAAATGAAATTACCACAACTAGTTTCAATGAAGAACGATTCATTGAATGCAAAATATGCAGTTTATGAAAAGTCTTTAGACAACATTTGATTTATGTGAATGTAGGTGAATCTCGACATATTAAATGTTTCGAGATAAAATAAAGAAATATATAAATATGAGTTATTATTTTAAGGATTTAATCGGTATGTATTGTTAGTGTAAAGATTTTTTACATTGTCAACTAATTATAAATTATCACGTAAATGTTTGATTTTTATCCTAATTACCTTAACAATTAATTACTCATACCATAGTTTCTGATTGACTAACAATCTAAAAAAACACAATATATATAAACTACACTCTTATTTTAAAGGTTGTCGAAATATATTATACAACTCATGGAATATAGTAGTATAGAATAGGTTGACAAATACCAACCGGTGTTAAGAGAGTTGATAATGTGACTCTCTCCCAAAAAAAAGGATGTAAGTTCGATTCTTGGAGTCGTCTAGTTGGAAGGCAGTCCAACCCCATGTATAAAAAATCGGACGTCCGTCGCTGTCGAATCGGGGATTATTCCCATAACCGGTCCAAAATATCGAAGCCGTGAGGATATCCCGATGGATCAAATGAGAAGTCAAAAGCCCTAATTACTATAGATTCCGAACAAAAACAAAAAGAATAGGTTGACAAATGTAATTAATTCTGCTCGGTGTGGTGCACACCAAGTTGGACGTATCTAAAGGTTAGATAACCCAAAATTAGTGCCCTTTTTCTGCTGTAGGCTGGGTACCGTGATTTAAGGAAAAATTAAGAAGAAAACACCACACTTTCATACGTAACTACCACTTGAAATAAGCATATAAAAAACTTACCAAATAAAAATAAGCATATAAAATTAAGGGTATGTATATAACTTACAAGAGAACAGTTGAGAAATGCATGTGCCAAGTGGGGCCGTAGATTAAGCAGTTGGTAGTGTAACCGAAACATGTGCATGTGCGCCTTGATTCTTGCTCGGCCTTCTGAAAATGTGAATCCGTTTTATGTGGTTTTAGCACTCTCTTTAGAGTTGAGAATAGCTAAGTTGTCTCTTTCGAGCATAAGACCCCACATCTAAGTCTTTAATGCCCCCAACCTATGCTCAACTTTACTATATAAACAAACCAACCTTGGCCAAGTATTAAGCACCAAACAAGTATAAACCTCTACTACCTTATATACTTTGTTCACAACTTGTCTAAGCACCAGTAACACATACAATGGCAATTGCAGCAACCTCTGCCATCTCTCTTCTCTTCTTTGTTCTTAATCTATGCCTTCAAGGCACTTATGGTGACTATGGTGGAGGATGGCAAAGTGGTCATGCTACATTTTATGGTGGAGGAGATGCATCAGGCACAATGGGTAAGTTTAATTAAACATATGTCTTGCCTTCTCATTTAGTCATATTATTAGGAGGGGGGTCCCAGGGTTAAAAGGAAAAAAACATTGTCATAGTACTTTTAACCAAGTGGCATAGGCACCTTAAATGTACATTATGATTTCTTTTAGGCTTCAAGAGTTAAAAAGTGACTCTCCTCTGAGCATTACATTCACTCTCTCTTCTGTTATTATAAGTCAAAGATATAGTCATTTGGGTAGTGTGTTTCTCATGACATTGTTATTATTATTATTATTATTATTACAGGAGGGGCTTGTGGTTATGGCAATTTATACAGCCAAGGTTATGGGACTAACACTGCAGCACTCAGCACTGCTCTATTCAACAGTGGTATGAGTTGTGGGTCTTGCTATGAGATGAGATGTGATAATGACCCCAGATGGTGCCTCCCTGGTAGCATCCTTGTTACTGCCACAAACTTCTGCCCCCCTAACTTGGCTTTGTCTAATGACAATGGTGGCTGGTGCAACCCTCCACTGCAGCACTTTGATCTGGCTGAGCCTGCTTTCTTAAAGATAGCCCAATACAAAGCTGGGATTGTTCCTGTTTCCTTCAGAAGGTAAATCCTAGAAGAGTAATGCTAAATACACAATTAAGAAGCATTATCCATACCAGATATTCCTTAAGTGCTTGTTTTATTCTCCATTTTTTTGACTAGCTACCATGCATTAACATGCTTGTCTTTGCTTGAATCAGAGTTCCCTGTGTGAAGAAAGGAGGAATCAGGTTCACCATCAATGGCCACTCTTACTTCAACTTGGTTCTGATCACAAATGTTGGTGGAGCTGGAGATGTTCATTCTGTTTCCATCAAAGGGTCTAGAACTGGGTGGCAAGCCATGTCAAGAAACTGGGGCCAGAATTGGCAGAGCAATGCATACCTCAATGGCCAAAGCCTCTCATTCCAAGTCACTACCAGTGATGGCAGGACTATCACTAGCAACAATGTTGTGCCTGCTAATTGGCAATTTGGACAAACATTTGAGGGGGCACAGTTTTAGAAACCTAAAGTTCCCATTTAATTTAAAATTTGTGTACTGTAAAATATATGGCATTGTTTGTTGTCTAGTTAGAGTTGGGAAAGTGTGAGGGAAAGAAAAAGGTAGATTAGAAGAAGTTGAGGCCAACATGGTCCTTAATGCTGTGGTGGCTATGTGGCACCCGCTAGGCCTAAATATATAATATATAGTTGCTTAAGTTTCAGAGATATCCCATTGATCATCGCCTTCTATGAATTAAAGGCTATGATGATCTCAATAGTTGTATATTTAATCCCCCAAAATGGTAAAAACTATGTTGGGGGCGAGTTTATATCAATTTCATGATGCTTTTTTATTGCAAGTCTTTTCTAACTTTTGTATCTTCAGTTTCTAAATCAAATTTGACTTCTAATAGCACAGAAAATTGTTATTGGACGACTTCTAGCTTTTCTTAGTACTCAATTCTACTTGTCCTGCGCTTGTCACGCATGTGAAGAGATCAACCAATTTTTAATTCCATCTTTGAATATTGAGTACCAAATAGTATATGATTCTTAAAGTCAAGAATTTAGAGAAGTGGAACCATTTTCTTCTTCATCTTTCCTTCACTTTTCTCTTTCTTTTTTACACTTGGACGATGGCACTTGTTTGACTTGGACCATCAATAGCAACAACCAAGAGTAGAAATGCAACGTTTTTACTAGCCCAAAGGGGAAAACACTACAAGATTAGAACTGGCTTCTTTTAGCGTGAAAGGGCAAACCTATATTAAACGTTTCCGCTATGAGGTACCTAGCCAAGTTCTTTGGGCCACATACAATTTTGTCCTGAAAAGCTTCTCAATTTTAAGACTAGTGTGTTTGGGTAAACAGTCAAACAGTTTAATTAAGCACTTTTTTAATAAGTTTTTTTTTCAAATAAGTTAAAAATAACTTATTTTCATAAGCTTCTTTTACAAGCTTATGAAAATAAGTTAAAAAGAGCTTATAGGAAAATCATAAACTATTTTCATATACTATTTGCATAAAGTTATTTTCATAAGCTTTGCTCATAAGTCCAAATAAGCTCTCTATAAGATATTCCTTAATGACTAATTAGTGATCTTTTGGCCATGAAAATGACATTTTTCTTACAAAAGAACATCATCAAATTATGATCGAAAGTCATGACTATTGTGTTCATTTTTGTAAAATATGAAATATGATTAAAAGGTATGGTACTTAAATGAAGTCAGTTATTAGAACCTGGTGGTGAAAGATAAAATTAGTTTCTCTTAAAGTAGGATTATACTATCTACTTTATTAGTGCAATATGTTTGAAGTATTTTTTTTCTTCCTTTTCACCTTTTTTGGTGAATCCATGGCTCGTTGTTTTGCCTTAACTACCATCCACCAAATACTTTCAGCAAGATCTAGCCATGTGAAACCAGTAGCAGAGGATACTGAGAAAAAAAATGGCCGAATGACTAAACTAGTAGTAGGCAGAACATAAACTAATGCTTTTATTATTACATTATTATTATTTTTTTTGTCTCCAACTAGTTGTGATTTTTAATTCCCAATGGATCGCAGAACGTACCATATATATATATATATATATATATATATATATATATATATATATATATAAATAGATAGATAGATAATGTCAAAAAAAAAAAAAAAAAAAAGATAGATAGATAGATATATAGATGCATTTCAAGGTCAAAACTTGATATACTCTTTCAGAGTTTGGAGATGCTTTGTAATGAAGCCCTGATTTGAACTCACTCATTTGTTATGCTAAAGAATGAAGATACTCAAATGCATTTATAACTAGCACCAATGATTGAATTTGATTTTAAGATTTTAACTTCAATTTTAAGGATAAGCTCAATATTGTTTCCATCACACTGACTTTGACTCTTCTAGAAAGGTTTTCTAGACCTATGGCCGGTGGTCGGCTATCAAAATGGTTTTTTAAGACATGATATTTAGATATTACTTTCTTTACATTATTTGATCCATCAAGAATATACATGGAAACATGAGAAAAGAATTAATTGTCAACTCCACTTGATAAGAAAGGACTTAATTGTTGTTGTTGAACATCAATAAGCCAAAACCTTATCATCAATGTTGTTGAATCTTTTTGTTTGATCGAATTTCATGTTCGCATTTATACAATATTTTTTTTTTTTTTTTTTTAGATTTAGCTCTTTTAACGTGAGCATATAATAAAGTAAGTAATCTCAATCGTTTATAAGAAAATTAAGGGTTTATATTCCAACGCATTCATGATTTGTTATGTATGTACACTTAATATTATTCCTTGATTTTCTCATCAACGATTGATATTATTTATTTTACTCTCTAAAATGAATTGCTCAATTTTTTTTATGTTTGATAGGAAGATGTTAGTTGTTAGTATTTTTTATGTTGGGGGATGTGAGAATCGAACCCAATATCATGTATCTCTCACTCTTTTGAATCACTTTGATCACCTTATGACTCGTGAATTGCTCAATTTGGAAGAACCACATAAAATTTTTTTTTTCTGTACACTTATTTAACATGATTTAATTAATGTACACAAAAGACTTCATATTAAAGTAGAACGTACAAGGATTCGTTTGTTTAGACTGGAAAAATAAGTGATTTTAAGCTATTCAACAAAAGTTATTTTATAAAAAAAAAGGGGAAAGTAAAGTTTCTCATAAAAACTGAATTTTAACTTTTTTTAACTTCTACTTTTAATAAAAGCATAATCAAATAAGC
Source organism: Ammopiptanthus mongolicus (assembly GCA_039655645.1). Classification (NCBI taxonomy): domain Eukaryota; kingdom Viridiplantae; phylum Streptophyta; class Magnoliopsida; order Fabales; family Fabaceae; genus Ammopiptanthus; species Ammopiptanthus mongolicus. The sequence goes on from CM077345.1 coordinate 19,967,718, forward strand.
TTGTATATGTCAAATAAAAACAATCATTTCCTCCTAAACAAACTGGTCTTAAATCCAGCATAAAATTCAATCTCTACGTAGTTGTATAAAAAGTGGTGTAAAAATAGGGTAAGAAATAATGTACAAATATTATTTCCAAAAATTTTATGAAGCAATACAAATTCTCTCTTTTTTTTAGCTTAAACAAAATGTAAGAGTCGAATTTCTTCTATAATTGAATAACATTTCTATAAATAACTACTACATGCAAATTAAAGTTAAATAAATGAGTAAATTATCAACTTGGTCTCAAAAATTGGCACAACTGATCAATTTAGTCCCCGACGTTACATAGAAAAAATTAGTCCCCAACTTTAATAACCGTCGATCAATTTAATCCTCAACATTAGTCCACATCAGTTAAATCTGAAGGATTATCTGATGTGTCACGTTAAGTGCTAGCTTGACATCTAAATGGCAAACCCCAATCAAAATAAGTCATGTAACCTTTGAAAAAAATCCAAAGCCAAACAATGTATGTCTACAAAGACCAAAGTGTCCAACTAGACCAATTTCAAGAGCTAAACTGACTAATAGGACTAAATTTCAATGACCAAATTGATGTTTGACTCAAAGAAAAAACAATGTTATAGCTTTGACCGCAAATCCCTCCATTTTTCTCCATTTTTATAAAAGAGTTGCCTCCATCGACGCAAGAAGCTGCGATCAAGGACGTTTTGCTTCCTATTAACTTGTCCAAATTTAATTTCAACATAGTTTTTTGCAAGTGTATCCATGAATAACATTCACGGCAAAACTTTTATGACAAGTAGTTAAAACTTCTTTGAAGGCCATTCACAAAAAAAAGTACTATTTTCACAAGTATGAAATTTGGTCGAAACGGTCAATTTAGTTCCTAAAATTTTGTCCAATCAGTCAACTTGATTTCTACTAAACCGCAACATTTGATTTTGGGTTTTGTTTACAAAGTGTAAATGACGGCGTTTGTAGCGAGATTTGCTACATTAACGCCCAAGCTGATACTTAACATGCCACGTGTGACATTTTTTTAAATTTAATTGACATGCATTAAATGTCAAGGACCAAATATGAAAATATTTTTATTTAATTATATTTTCAAGCCTAATTAATGAACCTCATTACTAATTAAAAGTTGTGGTTTAATTGGAAGTTTGTATAAAAAGTAATGGTGACATTTTAGAGATCAAACAGATGTTTTACTCTTAAACAAAATTATATTGTAATTACCAACAAGACCAACACAGTTGATAAATAATTGAATTCCTTAAACATGTTATCAGAAATTCGATTCCTATCATATGTATGAAAAAACTTTGTTGAGATAAACAAAACTCACTTCAGTGATCTCTACACCTCGAAAGGAATTGACCTCCTACTCATACAGAGGAAAAAAAAAAATATTTATAACATGGAGAAAAAGGGTAAGGAAGGCGTAGTTGTTCCCCACCCCACCTCCCCCGGCTGCGCACCCTCTAAGGCCTTACGGGTTATGCTATAAATCATAAATGATATATACCCTATTCTACGGATCTCTACTTAAATCCAAGGAAACTTAATAACTACGTGTTTTCATGTTTACAACCATTTTCTTAACCATTTTTGGCTGGGGTGCAGCTTCCTGAATGCTGACATAGATTATTGGCTGCGGATAACATCTGATAATGGGCATAATAAGGCCGTCACTTAGTATTGGTGAAAATAGCCAAATAGGCCAATAGATTCCAGAAATTCGTTTTAACGACTAGATATATAAAAATACATTATATCGCTTTTACTGAATGCAGAACTTTAGGAACTGACTGTCTGATTCACATACATGTGTTAAATATACATTTTATCATGCTGTGCAGTAGGCAACCATAAGACAATACTGGTAATCAACAGCCAAACCCCTTGAACCCATCTAACTGCATTCATTTCCATGAATCTACGGCAGAAATTAAGATGCCTTGACTCGTTTGAAACCTTGCAGGCTTGCACAAATTGGAACAGTGTGTACTTCACTTACACCTCTCTCTTCGCAGCCTCTCCAGTTCCTTGACCATTTGCCAATGTTCTAGTGATAGGCTGGTCTCACCAAAGCTCGAGGACATGAGGCGGCCCATTGTTAGCCATCTGTTGGAAAAGGGAGGAGGAAGTATAAGAGGTAGGGGAACAACTTATCAACCAAGTTATGCAACCAAAAAAATGCTACCAATACATGTAAAATAGTCACTTACTAACCTGCTTAAATCTTGGGGACTCAGGCTCCTGTCTGCTTGCCTTGCTGCAACTAAATCATTTTCTACCACCTGAAAATAAACGCAACAGTGTAAAGGCTCCATGATGGGTTCTCATCATAAAATTCAAGTATGCTCTAGATGGCTCAGTTAAGCAAATTGATGGCACCAAATAATAATAAGGAACTGGTGCAATAAAGTATTCTTAGCAATGCTAAGATTAACCACCCTGAAATCTATTCTACTAAATATCAACTGTGTATTATATGTAGATGTCTTCAGCTGAGATATTTATGAACTGAAATGGATAATAAAAAAACAACCCAAATTGCAATTTCTGCCCAACTTAGAAATCTTTCAGTTAGTTGTTGGGTTTGTATGCTAAGAGAAAGACTAGTGGCTAACCTAAATAGAAATTTTTAAGTCGGTTGCTGGGCTTGTATGCTGAGAGAAGAGAAAGGCTAACGGCTAACCTAAATTATTTGATTATCCCCAGAGAACCCTTGTTCATGAAAACTAGTGTCAATGTTACTCATACCTTTTGCATTTCTGAGTCAATAGAGTGTGGCAGTTGTCTAACAGTAGCCAAATACCACCTCCAAGCATCCCAAGCTTCTGTGGCTACAGCTTCAAAGCAATTGGTCGCAGAAGGCTGGAAAGGTACAATTACATCAGCTGGCATGATATTTGATTTCCCCTGAGACAAAACTAGCAGTTGGACATCAGTTGCCATTTCCATTTTATAGTATTTGAAATCATATTCCACCTGAAACGCATACCAAGTGTATGTCAGCTTCTTTACTTGAACTTCCAAAAAAGTGATTGCAAACAATCAATTGCAAAGAGAGAATAGTGTTTCTAAAAATTAGCAGGTTTGTCTGTAATGTGCTGTACGGGAGTTTCCAGCGGTTCTCAAGAGCACAGATTTCTTTCTCTCTCGTAAATTCGAATTCATATTCAACCACAACAGTATACATGACCACACGGGTAGAGAGGTATACAAACAATCATTTACCTTCTGCAACTCCATTAAATTTTTCAGCAACCTTGCATTCTCTATGCCCACGGAGTTGAGGGCTCCAGCTTCTAATTTCGTCTCATCAACAATCAAGTGTGAACCTTCAGCTAGTTGCAAGACTCCAGTTTCCAATCTGGAGCATTAACACAAAGTTGTAATTATGTGTTGTACTAGTAAGGAGTCCTTGTTCAGAAAGATTATAAAATGTGATCACCTGTTTGTATCATAATTCTTTTTTGGTGCAAGTGAAGCAGTGTTCAAGTATTCCAGTGTGAGGGGCATGCAGTGCGTGAAAGGCAAGAGGCTCTTGACAGCAAGATTTAGTTGGTCTCCAAATATAGACACAGTTTCTTTGCAAAAACAAGTAAGGTTTAGTGAAAGCTTGCCCACAGCAAGATCATCTACTCTAGCATGCACCTGGTCAAGAAGAACCCGTCATACAAATACTCTCAACTCGGGAATCGGGAAGCATACAATGCTTAATATTTTGTAGAAAAGAGAGATATGCAAAAAACAACAAACAGAACATTTACATATGCATGAAATGACTGAAGAAAATAATCTTTAAGAACTGCACACCTTGGATAGGAGATGCAGCAACATGAAATGAGCAGTCACATCATCGTTGCCAAGAACAGCCGTGAAATGTCTTAGCAATGCTTGCCTGATCGCTTTGATCAAGTCGGGCTTTGGCTGTGAGATTAAGCACAAGCTTTCTTCAGCAAGGCATTTCCAGTTAATGTAATATAAGTTTAGAGGAGAAGGATTCCAGCTCAAGATGCTAAACATAATTATCCATTGTTCAGATGAAATAAACTGCATTTAGATACACATGAATGTTACCTCTATAATAGAGTTGTTCTGAAGAAAGTCCTGAACTGCAAGTTTCCTGTGAATTAAACAATGAAGGCGCGGTACCTGCACAGCATGGAGGATAAAAATGCGAAGTGTTAAAAACCAGATGCTGAGTGGACATAGAAACAATACCCAATTGCACATTTATGCTTCTTTATGATTGTTCATTTGTTCCTAAAAGAACAGGCAAGCCTCTTACAATTGCTCATTGATCAAGTGGCATAAAGGGATGGTACAGTGGTTCTAATATATATTGAAAATTCCTGAAATGTACATTACAATGCATACCTTGTTAGGTGGAAAATGGTGCAAAGGATCTTCACAAAATCCATTTGATAAATCACTAACTTCATTGTCCTCATCAAGCTCTGGATCAGATGTAAGGATACCCACAAACTCAAAAATGTCATTCAGTTTCAATTCAGACTCGGGAGAATCATATATCTAGCATGATACAGAGGAAAAAAGAGGAAAGAAATTTGTTATGATTCCCAGAAATTGAAAACAGAAATATGTTAATTAATCTCATGTCAATAAAATATAACATCTTAGAAGGTACAAAAAAAGAGAGTAATTCTTACCTTCACAATAAAAGGAGGTAAATTGCCATCAAGACCAGGCACTGAATTCAAACTAGAGCCAGCAATCTCAGGTATAGCTCCTGGAGATTGAGAAGCAATGGAAGGGTGCTCACCTCTCTGTAAAAAAAAAAAAACGTACAATCAATTCTCATAAGAACCACAATAGAAGTTTGCATCAATGATTGAACTCAAACTAATGATCTATCCCATTACATAGGAGGAGATAAAAAATTAGATCACCTAGTAAGCATTTTAATTGATCATAAATTAAAAAAGATACTACTAACTATATCTCAGTGTAACTTATAAGCTAAAGCTCAAGACCTTTCATAACTTGACATCAAAATAGGATTATGAAGCCTTGGAGGTCTATATGGTACTTCTGCCTCTGGCTAAACTCAAGTTTGAATACCAAATATCTTGGTTGAAATTTATTGAATTTTATAAGTAAACTCAAAAGCAAATCACACTGGCCCAACGTTAATCAACAAAGTTTTTAACGAATCACTTTAAGCTCATGAAGTTAATTCTTGGATGATTCTTTTCTTTCAATTAAATTCATAACACCAAAAGCTGGAGTTGGATGAAAGCTCTCTATACCATTTTTTTAGTATTAGGAGAACCTTGAACCTCATCACGGGAGACCTGTGAATGAATATAAATCAGTAAGAAAGATGAAAAACTCACATTACCCAGTATCTAATGCTTTCAAAATCATAATGAAAACCAATAAAATGACTGTAGGTTACAAAACAATCAAGAGGGACACCCCAAATTTATTACCACTTTAGGCCTAAAGACTATATCATAAGAATGTAAGGCCCTCATTTCACACAATAATAATTTAATTTAGAGTGAACGCAAGGAAAGCAATAAGCAAATAAAGACAGTGGTAACACAAGGCCAGAAAATACAAGCATATCAGAAAACTCGTCATCTGCCCTCCTCCGCTTTTCTCTTTGTTCTGAAATCAAATCCATACACTGATCGGTAACTGCTTCAGGTGAAATTTTTGTCCATGAATTCAGACCTGGAACCTAATTAAAAAAGAAAAAGAAAATAAAGTTAATCCTTGAAAACTCTACTCTTCAAGCAAGTCATTACCCTCATCTCCCTAAACATCATTATCAAACTACCAATTTGCTTATGTTTCCCACTTTTATGGGAAATGGGGTGAACTATTGAGAGCAAGCACAAATGTCCAATGAAAAAGGCGACTCACTGGAACACAGTAAAGCAGTCGGCGTTCCCAGATTCGCATATCTGCCGAGGAAGCCATAGGGAAATGAGAAACATCCATGAACTTGTTGGTCCTCCACACCAAACCATCCTTCAATAACCATAATACCAACCAAAAAAATGTTGCATCTTTTGCCAAAATTAAACATATTGATATTGCTGAGGTAATTAATCTAGAAAATATAAATTTGAACACATAACAAGAAAATAAACAAAGAAAACCTTAAAAGTGCCGACATAAAATTCATTGCCAAGCATGTCCTGTATCATCCCACGAAAGCGAACTAGGGTATTGGGCTTCACCGATCTGATCGTGGCAGGAGTCAGAATCGGAACCTAAGACAACATTAACAGCATAATTAATTAACTATTATTATTATTATTATTGAAGCTAGAAAATGGGGATTAATTAGAAATAGAGGAATATAGGGTTTCAGAGAGAAGAGGGGAACCTGAGAGAGGTGGTGGGAGAGGAAGTGGCGGAAGAGGTCGACGGCACCCCAATCACGGCCGTCGAAAGAGGAGGGATCGGAACCGGAAGCCATGGCGTTCTCAAAGGTGGATCTCACGGCGCCAAGAGGGTTCGACAGAAAATCGTACTGTGGGCCCACCATCTCTCTCTCTCTCTCTAACTCGATGATTCGATCAAATGGAAACGCTCTGTAAATCACTACTATGTGCGGCGATTCCTGCCCTGCGCAGCTTTGTAGGTCACTCTTTCCCGCCAATTCTTGTTGGGTCGTTCCTTCCCGCCATTTCGTAACCCCTTCCTCTATATTTTTTTTTATTATTACACTAACATTTCTTTATGTTGTCATTATTACAATATTTTTTCTAACGGTGTAATAATTAAATCAAACATCAAGATTTGTAGGTGTAATTTCTCTAAAAATCAATTTTTGTTGTAATTGTTTAATCATAAATAATAGTTATTCTATTTTTTGACCGAAAATAATAGTTGTTCAAACAGTAGTTATCACGGTAATGTAAAAAAAATAATGTATAATCGCTGACACACAACTTCTGACACATTTGTGTTATTTTGAGAATCAGATATCAGAATGGCTTTGAGACTTGGATAATACTTGCTTAGCCACACATCTTCCTGAGTCATTTGTAATACATGATATCTTTCTGGATTCGCAATCTGGAGTACTAGACTTTTAGCTTTTTTTTTTTTTTTTTATAAGCAAACGAATCTATTAAAATGAGTATAAGGGATATTCAAATCTAACATATCAATCACTTTTATCAAGTCAATACATACAAAACACGGGAGAAAGACTATATACCAAAGGATTATAAACAACAAATGAGATTAATCCACCAATCAACAAAAGAAAAATAAACCCTTTTACATTCTGGCTTACACCAAGACCAAACATTAATTCTGACGAAGTCAAAAACAGCATCAAAATCTAATTCTGCTCCATTAAACCTGATGTTATTTCTAACAGACCCCAAAATGTTGCTAACCAGAACTTCCCCCCTATTTTTTTTTTGAGAATTTGTCTCTTCATCATCCCAATGTGATTCCAAAAGTTTGCCCTCAGCTCAACATAGTCCTATTCAATTGTAAATGTGCATCCAAATTCCATGTGAGAAGGGACAAGAGAACAACAAATGTTCTGCTGTTTCCAACTGTTTTTTATAGTAATAATAACAGAGTTGTTGTGTACTCTAGACCTTGATTGTCCCTTCATATTTGGTGGACATTTTGGTTTTGGATTCTTATTATTATCATTTTCATAAGCCAAATGAAGTCAACATGCTTTGATCTCGTTGACATAGTGACACAATTTAGTAGACTGCACTTCAGTTACTATATTGTATTTACAATTTGTTATACAAAAAATGCCAAACAAACAAATGTTGTTTTCTTCAGCTTGGACGATTTCCGGTTTTTTCTTCTAGCTAGAGATATTATCTCTGAGACTTGAGAGGATGTGCACTGATCACAGATTACATTAATCAATCTCGTTAGTTTTAATTATTGGAGGTTGGTCTAATGGCATTTCTTAGTTGCAATCAGGCCAATAATTGCTTTACTATGAAATTGACGTTTTCTATGTCCAAAGCAATGCATTTTTTTTTCATAGAGTGCAGAGAATAAATTGCAGATTGCTGTTTTTAGAGTATAAAAAGGTTGGTACTTGATTGTGAAAACTTGAAACTGTAGTTTTCCAATTGCACTTCGCATTTCATTATGGACAAAACATAGATGAAGTCCTTCAATTACATGTGATGTTTTTTCCAAATAAAAATATAACATTGCACTATTCTACCTCATTCTTCTCTTCAAAGTTTTTATAGATGAGGTGTAGATGAGGTAACTAAAATATAAAATATTAAAATATATATATATATATATATATATATATATATATATATATATATATGTTATATTGTTTATTAAAAAATAGCATTACAAGCCTACATTTCGTCCTTTGATTGGGAGTCCAAAACACCACAACTAATAACAACAAAATCCCCTATGTGTTTATTATTTTTAACATAGAACCTTTTTTACTTATATATCCACTTAAAACTCATATTTAAATTTCCAACAATTACCCCTTAAAGTGAGAGTTCATACATATAAAACATGAATTCCTAAGAAATTCACCATACATATTAGATATATATTTAGTCGAAGAAATTAGTTAGTTGGTTAATAATTAGTTGTTAAATCATTAGCCTATATAAATGTTTGATATACTCAATGTAATCATCTTTTCTTATTCAATCAATTCTATATTCTATATTCTCTCTTAATTATTCTTCCTTTTTATGGATTCTATCATGATTCCTAACATGGTATCAGAGCACTATCATCCTTCATGAATGCCTATTCCCCTGCATTCTTTTCCTTTTTGTTTTTCTTCGTTTCTTGTTGCTGTAATTGCTTTTTCTATTTGCAAGTGCAAAACGTAGAGATTCAATGGAGATTCATAGAAGAACAAGGCAAAGCTACTGTTGAAGTTCCTGTTGAACCCATCACAAGTTCAGAGGATTTAAATTATGACGATTTCCTTGTACCTAACACAATAGCCATGGAAGTGCGGGCTCCTATCCATGAAGAACAATAACGTGAAATTTTCAAGTGGATGCTGAAGCCAACGGCTCTTCATGGAGTTGTTTCAACCTTGTCATTGCAACATGAAAGATTTGTTCCATTCTTGAGAAACCTACCTGATGAGATCTTGAGGTTAGAGTTTTCCCTTTATGACTACAAAAAAAAAAAAAAAAAAAAAAGCATTTTAGCCAAAGATCTCCTTTCTCTTCACTCTCTTTCATTCATTTTTATTTCTATCAATCTTTCTTTTCCTTTCTTTCATCTTGTCACCACTTGTGACATTCTTTTCTTTATACCAATGCACCAAAAAAAAAAAGTCTGTGAAGCATTGATAATTTTTTCTTGCTTCTGTTCATGATGGTGATTAAGCGTTTGCCTAAAATTGACATTGATATTTGGAGGGGTATAGAGCCCATTTTGGAGCGACTTATGACTGATGTAAATTCCAACAAGTCGACTCAATTCATATAAAGATTCATTATTGCCAATGTTCATTCTGACATGATTCTTTTGCTTTTGGAACGAGTCCGTGAAGACGCAAGAAGCAGATTGACGAGACCTAAAAGATGGTCGAAGACTTCTCAGATCTATGAAATTCGACCGTTTCAGATTTTTCTTGATTAGCCAATATATTTCTGGCTTGTATTTTTTTTTAGATTAATTTCTTACTTGTTAATCATTTATTGATTGTTGTTCATTCTCAAGCTTGAAGTGCTATCACTTCCAGCTTGTGAGGGGCTATTAGATATATACTTAGTTGAAGAAATTAGTTAATTGGTTAATAATTAGTTTTTAGATCATTAGCATATATAAAGGCTTGATATACTCAATGTAATCATCTTTTTCTATTCAATCAATTCTATATTCCACATTCTCTCTTAATTATTCTTCCTTTCTATAGGCTCTACCATGATTCGTATATATATATATATATATATATATATATATATATATATATATATATATCACTTGTAAGGGATACACTTTCATAGAGGCAATAATAATGGTGATCCTTTTTGCAATGATGATAAAGTGTTAAGATAAATAAAAATTTGTTGGTCAAGATTGCAATAATTTCATTTGGCCAACGAGGAAAATAAAATAAATTTTCATTCTTGTACTGAACAAATAAAGCTAAATATCTATATTCGTAATTGGATGACTAATTAGAGTTCTTGGGGAATATGACTAAATGAGAAAATGTCTTTTCTCCTACCCATGCCATGCCATGTCATGATTCATGGTTGCCCTTCACATTGAGAACAGTCGCGTAAAGAAGTTCCCAGATTTGGACTTCTCTAGACATGCTGCATGAACATATCTTCCAAAATTGTCTACTTGCCTCGCCTCGCCCTTTGTGTCCTTTTTGCACACCTTGCACGTTTTGTCAACCCAACCCTCTTCAACATATGCTCCGTCCACTGCTCAATGGAAAAACAAATGTTGCAGTTAAGTAAAACAACAATTCAATTAATCATATGGAAATGGTATTGGAAATTCAAATGTGAGAATTGAAGCTAAATATTGGCACACAAAAAAATAGATTAAATGAAAAGCACATAAGTAGAAAGATTTATACTCATTATCTTTAGAAGAAGAATAATTTTTATAGAATTTCATTAGCAAAAGAAAAAAAATGAAGAATGTGATTATTCAGTAAGAGACAGACTCAGTAAGGTGTAGACTACTTATGTGTAGTTTAATTGTTTGAAAGATCAAAATACATTTTATAGATAGAAAAATAAACTAGATAGTACCTTCAACATAAGATTTGAAGAAATCCTTGTATGTCCCACCAATTTTCCTTCTAAGAGCTCCATACTGCATGAAAATAAGAAAATTTAGTCAGCAGGATTATACAATGAATGGAGATACACAAAATTTGCTATTTTATGTTAACAATATGACTTGGAAGAGCAAAATATATACCTGTTCCTTGCTCATCTTTTCTCCAGATCTTGTGGCTTCTCTGGCATCATCTATAAGCTGAGCATCCTCTGCGGATCTCACTTGAGAAAAATCAAGTGCTTCGGTTACACTGCTAAACAAAGATTGCATGCTCTTTTTTGTTTCTTCCTTCTCTTGTTTGGCTGAAACTGAGAATTTTAATCTTCTGTTGATCCTTCTATTAGTGATGTTCTGTGCAAGTCCTGAATTTGAAGGGAAACTGCTATAAGGAGCAGTCAAGGGCAGAGTCCCAAGTCCCATTTTAGCAATTATTATAGGCACCCAGCACTATGTTATGAACACCGTCCCTTATATATGAGCGAGCTTCTTTTTCAGCATTTCAGCCACGAAACAAAATTTCAGCCAGCCACATGGTGTTTTTTCAGTTTGTCCACAGCACTGCCACCACTCACAAAACCTGGTGGTTAATACTACACTATGTGGCATCCTGGGAGACTCTTAAAATGAGAGGAGGGAGCTCTCTAATTCTCATCCACTTGGTGTCATGCTCATCATTAACTAAAATATATTGCATAAATAACACGTAGGATACAGGATGGTATATTAACATTTGCATGTCATTTTATTTTATAAATTTGAAAAACTATTATAAATCTCCACAAAATCTAATTTCTATATAAAATTTTTATAAAAAATATCTAACCAGTCATAATTTTAAAATTCATTTCACGGATGTTATTTATTATTTAAGGCTTCCCTTTAGTAGGACCACATTTGCCATTACATGATGCATGATTTTACATTACCTGTTTGGACTTTATAAGGCAGATAATGCCAAACAAAAACAAAAGGGTATAAAGTATAAACACTCAATTATTTATTCATATTCCTTACTAATTAACTATAATTTTATTCTCTATTCCTTTGATTGGATTTGCTGAGGATCACATAGCAAGGGAAGGTCAAAATAATGGTCAAGTAAATCAGGAAATTAATGAGGATCAAAGTCAGAATAGTGTTTTACAAATGCACCAGAATTCTCCTGATAATAGCTCTACTCAATCAATTCAGACTGGAAAATCAGATCATGACTCATGGAGTATGTGAAAATATCAACTCCGTTACATTTTTACGTGAAAATATCAACTCCGTTACATTTTTTTTTTTTTCCTTAAAATGCACTTTACGTGGACATTGGTTATGCATTGCGGGGTTGCAGATGATCTTTCTTAGTTTTATAAAATCTGCAGTTGCAGAAGTTCAAATATTGAAACAAAACAAAACAAAAGACACCACTAAACATTAATTTACAAACATTAAAGTGCCTCCCACAATTTCCAAAATATATCTTAAAGTAACATCAAGGACGGGGAATTGTAACATCTATGCAAGCCTTTTGCTATGAATTCAAGCACGCTATAGAAATTACGTTAAGCTTGTAAGAGTAGAGTCACTCCCATTCCCAAAAAAGCCTTTGGAACCTACACAATGCTCTACCATTACAGACATAACAAAAAAGAAAAAAGAAAGCTAGTTACATATATGAGATATTCTAAACAATATAAACCATGCCAACCTCCAAAAGAGAAACTGGGGGAACCTTAAGCGCCACATCTGGGCCTCTACAATTCTTTCTCAAGAAATTGTACCCATAGTTAAGGGCCAATTTCTTCAGGACAGATGAACCTTGCTTTGCTCTCACATGAGAGTGGCCAAGAATGAATGCTATCCCAGCTTCTTGAGCAGCATAAAGATCTTCCAGCTCTTCCTGCATTTGTACACCTACCTCAGACCTTGTGTCACTTTCAGGCTCATCATCAATGGCAAACCTCACTCGTCTCTCAGTCATACCCATTGGTTCCATCTCAATAACATCTGTCAAACTTTGTACAGTTGAGAACCCAATAGATACACTTGCTGGCTGCACACTCTCCTCAATCTCATATCCTGGTTGGTTTGAGAAACCAGTTGTTCCGATCACAGTTAATCTGCGACTTGATGATTCATTAGAGTGCGAAGCATCATCCTCAATGCTCATGTTACTCCCTCGTGTCCGATACCAATCATATTGGATGAAATCAGCTAGCTTTTCTACTAGTTCAGATTCAAAGGAATCAACATCCTGATGAACATCGCGATATCCATATCTGACTATACACCTGTAGGACCGATGAGCAGCAGGTCCTACACGCCCTACAAGGTATCTCTCAGCCACGGTGACATGAGGGACTGGCACTGCTTTTACACACACAAAAACAAGGATGCGGTGAAATGCAGGGAGGTTGGTGACAAAGCGGGAGAAGTTAGCTGGGATACCGGTAGTGAGATCAGTGAACACTAGGCCTATTCCAGGGACTCTAGCTATTCCAAGGCTTGGACCTAAGGCGAGAAGCCACTCTAATGACACCTTGTTGTGAAGGTCATATTCATATTTCTTGATGGTTGCATAGTGCCAAATGAACATTATAATCATAAGGAAGAGGGCCAGGAGGATAGGGAACCAGGCACCCTCACGAAACTTTGTCAGTGAAGCTGAGAAATAAAGCAGTTCAATAGAGCCAAAAAACAATAGGAAACAAAGGGCTATGATAGGGGGTTTGTGCCAACAAAGTATAATCACTAAGGAAGTAAGGCATGTTGTCACCAGCATCACGGTCATCACTGCTAACCCTGCAACAAAGAAAGATTGATTTATATGTCATTCCAATTAACATTTAACACAAATATATTCCTTCTATCTCTGAATTTAATATCACAAGTGTCTCCAACTCTCCTAGACGAAGCTCATATTACGACAGTGAATGTACAGATTTAACAAATTGTAGGGTAGGGATCTAGGTAAAGTCTCACTAAACATGCTCATTTGAATTTGAGCTAACCATTCAATTTTATCAGAGATTTGAACTAGCAACATGCAGTGTGCTGAAAATCTCAATTTCTCAACAGTAAGGCAAAAATAATGATCCGGTTAATCATGCATAAATGCGTAACTTACCTGATGCATTTCCCATATGTTTTGTGTCCCTAAATCCAATGGTCACAGCAATGCAGAGGATCATGAGTATCCAATTAATTTCAGGGATGTAGACCTGACCGTGTATCTTGTCTGATGTATGAACAACCTTAACTCTTGGGAAGCAACCAAGTGATTGGCTCTGGTTTATGATAGAAAATGTTCCGCTGATGATTGCTTGGCTTCCCACAACAGAAGCTAGAATGGCTAAGATAAACACTGGCCACCTCACGCTATCTACACCCAAAAAACTTGCATAATTTTTTTTCTAGAATATGCCACCATTTTCATATATACCGAGCAAGACAACCATACAGTATGACATTATCAGGAAACTAACAAAGGCATTGCCGGTAAGTACAAATATACTACCATGTTGCAAGAGAATTTTTTCCAAACTATTTATGTGGCTTCCTTCTAATTTTTATGCTTACATACTAGTATTGTTGCCTTTAAAGAGTGAGCCAGGACATGGAATACCTGGAACTGAGACGTAGAAACTGATCTGGAGACTGGAATTATGATGCTGTGACAGGTAAGCAGCTTGGCCCATATATGCCAATATAAGTGCAGGATATACCAGAAAGGTGAATGCAATCTGCACATCACAAATTGTTAAGAACTCATCTCCAGGCGAAACGACCCTTCCTCGGGACTATAAGAAAGAATTTGCTACTGATAGTCCAAAAAGAAAGAAGAAATTAGAAAATGTGAAAAGATTCTAAACTAACCTGAATGGCCACATATGAGAAGTGGCCAAGATCTGCGAACATAGCTTCTGAGCCTGATCACAAGGTCAACACAATAAGTCTTTCATCTGGCAAACTACTTATATTTAAGCAATTATAGGCGTTTTACAATGCTCCATGCAAAATTCAAATCTATTGAGGGCATAGTCTCTTGGTCATAGTGAGGGCAAATTAGATTTGTTCTTCAATTAGAACAAGGCTCCTCTAAAGTGAGCATATACATAAAGTGAGCAAATAAGAATGTATTCACCTTAAATCATTAATGTGTTCAGATCACGATGTTTTTTAGATTAAATCCGTAGTGGATACATATTTACTTGTTCACTTTTTAAACAAGCTCACTTTAGAGGAGCTTTTTCCTTTAATACAAACAACACCATGCAGTTACATTTGAAGGGGAATAAGTGATGATAGAGAAGCACTCGAGAATCGATTCAAAAGTAAAAGTTCACACAGAACTTAACCTACATCTTCTTAAAATCACAGTTTTGACTCTGAGGTTTCTCAAAAGATGCTTTAAATCTAAATATTCTTACGGCTTACAACTGCACAACATATGCATATTTGTAGATATACACAGTTTGGGAACTGGGATTGAACTGATATGTAACAGAACAAGACATTAGATTTAAGACCATATGTATGAATTTTCCCCTTTTACCTGTTATGCACAGTAATATTCCACCCAAAGACATCCATCCACTTATCCTTGTCTTCTTCAAGAACTTGAACATATAATATGGTGAAAGGGCTTTATATACATGTGTATTCCATTTGAATATATTATATAAACCAAGTGTGCTGATGCACAGTAGCCAAGCCAGCACAATTGGAGCAAAAAGGAATCCCACCCTATGTGTACCATAGTGTTGGAGTGCAAACAAACACACCAGTATGAAGCAAGTGATAGGGATCACAGCATCTGCAATTGCAAATCAATTGAGATTCAAAAAACAGAAATTGAAGATTAAATCCTGCAAATTAACTATTTCAACTAATATGATAAGCTATGAATAAACAGTTTCATCATCTTATTGTAAGTGACATTGCGTTAATTTTTTTCCGTAGTTATCTTCATGAGACAGTTAAACAAAGTTCTTTGCCATTTAATTATAAGATAGTTACATGGTTTAAAACTAGTTAAATATTATAATGGAATTGAATGAAAGACATAAGTAAAACTTACACTCGTGGTGTTTCTTGGACATAGATACCTCAAGACCAGATACTGCCGAGAAAACTACATAAATAGATGGCTAGTCAATGATTTGATAAGAAATTATCTTTACAAACATGGATGATAAGGAGGACTATTACCAGAAATGGCTGGGGTAAGCAGTCCATCCCCAATTACCATACAAGTGCCAAGAAGAACCACAATCAGCAGAGCTGTATGCAAGGCCTTATATTTCTCAAGCAGCGCCTTCACTCTAGAGGTATTTTTCTCTGGAGGCTCCTCCATCTTATATGCAGAAAGCGCTTCATCAGCATGTTGTCGATTTGGTAGAAGACTAACTTTAGCATGTCTACAAATCAAGGAATATAGAGCAAATGTACCACCTGCAGAACCATACATGCAAATCATCAACAAGATGAGAAGTAGCATACTGGCTTTCCTCATTTGTTGTTCAAATGCTTACCTTCTCCATTATCATCAGCTCGAAGTACCACAAACACATATTTGAATAGTGGCACCAATGTCAAAGTCCAGAAGACAAATGAAAGGGCACCAAAAATCTCTTCGTTGGTCTCTGAGTGTTCAATATCTTCTGCAAATGTGCTCGTGTACACATACAATGGAGAAATGCTCAAGTCCCCATATACCACACCAAGGCTTTGGTATGCTAAGAGCAGAATAGTCTTCCAAGAATCCTTCTGAAATGCAATCCAGCAACTTACTCTATAAGAATTCATTAAAGCACTAAAATTTAATCTCCCACCACCACCCACTTATGCCTATGGTTTTAAATTATGGTTGCAATTTTGCAATTGCATTGCGTTTATCACAATTGCAGAAATTATGGGAAAATTATGAGAAAATGCAATCGATGCCGCAATTACAGCTGGAATGTGGTTGCAAACACTACCAAAACCATAATATTATAGCCGCAATCGCAGTTGCAATCCGCCATTTAAAACCTTACCTATGGAGAAACCAAACCCACATGGGTACCACCATTGAGAATTTGAAATCTATATAAACAACATTTTCAAAGTTGAAATCTTTCAAGTTAATGCACTAACCTTTGAGGTGTCCCAACACTTGCCGGATCCAAGATCCATT
This sequence comes from Ammopiptanthus mongolicus, assembly GCA_039655645.1. Taxonomy (NCBI): domain Eukaryota; kingdom Viridiplantae; phylum Streptophyta; class Magnoliopsida; order Fabales; family Fabaceae; genus Ammopiptanthus; species Ammopiptanthus mongolicus. The sequence goes on from CM077345.1 coordinate 19,984,681, forward strand.
TGTCTTTGTCCACAATGCTCTTCACTCAAAAGGGTACCAGCTCCAGCAGCTGTTGGCTGCAGATCTGCACTGAGCAAACAAAATCCACTATACACAAACCAAAGGAACAAGCACTCTGTAACACAAGAGTAATGGTATTTCAGAACAACAATTTACAACCACTAATCCTGTCAATTACTTCACTCCTGCAAGCAGAGAGAGAGGTGATAGAATGAAAACATTCACTCTCTTTTGGATAAACTCACATGGCACCCATATCCCTGTCCATTCTAGAAAAGCGAGCACAAATGGAGTATTTTTTCCCCCCTAGTAGAACTAGAACCCAAAAGAGCAGTATATACAAAGTGACAGCTTTCATAAAACCATAATAAGGTCTTATAATATATTCATGATGAAAAAAGGAGTGGTGCAGAAATTAAAGAGAGAGAGGGATTAAAAAATAAATAAATTACAAAAGTGGGTGGAGTGGAGAAAGAAAGCTGATATACTAGAATACTCACACAGAAAGCAAGCAGCAAGTGCATCTCATCTCATTCATACTATAATCATTCTTTGTATGCCACCTAATCTTATCTTATGCCATTTTTTTTTTTTTTTTTTTTACCTTGCAGTGATTTTGATTTTTGCAAATATTTTATTTATGGATCATGAAAAGGTAAAGAAAACAAACACCTCAGAGTTTGTTGGCAAGTCCAATATGAAATTATGAATCATTTAACCTTAGAGGCAAAGGAACCGCCGCATAAAATCTGTGTTCCGACTTAGGAGTTAGAAAAATGATGAAGAAGATAAAACAAGAAGAAGCTAAATTCACGGTGTAGTTATTATTATTATTATTATTATTATTAAAAAAATATTGATTAAGGAATCAAATATAAAGAAATTATATTAGAAAATAAAATATTTAATATATTTAAAGTTATAATAATGTGATTTTCAATAAAAAAAATTTATTTATTGTTTTATTAATCAATATCTTGATTAACATCATTCTTATTATCATATAATTATAATTATTATATAAAGTGACTACAATTAGGCGAATGTCCCACTCCTATCCTAATGATGTTGATGTCAAAGGCAGAATCACGTGATTCAACGACAGTTACAAACTCACTAGTGTAGTGCACACCCAAAATAAGGCCAATTTTGGGGATCACTTGTCGCTTTAACTTTCCCTTATATTATTTCCTTATGTCATTTTATTTATTTATTCATTTATTTTATTTAATTATATAATACGCAAGCAGACCGGAAAAGTTCTCGCTCCTGCGTTTTGAAATTCATTTGAAATTAGTTAAAGCCCAGCAAAGCTGCGAAACAAATGGAGGAGAACCCATCTTATTCGAGTTAAGACAAAGTAGGTTAACCACAAATAAATAGTATCTTCACTCCTCTGACATAAAACACTAATCCACTCTAAAAGAAAATTATTGAAATAAAATTATTTTAAATTTTATTTCATAAATATTTTTATTTAATTATTTTTAATTCAATTAACTTTATTATTTATAAATTCGAACATTATGTTATCTGTTCAATGAATAAACGATGAGTCAGCTAAATCAAAACATTTATATGAGATATTGTTGAGTCTCTTTAATATAAATTTTATAATAAATAAGGGTAGAAATGAAATTTAACTTAAAAATTAGTCAATATTTCTTATATATTAGACCTTAAAATAGATTTTTTATCTCTTATATTCAGGACCGGAGGAAGTACATTACATTTTTTTTATGTCAAAAGAAAACACTGTATATAACACTTACATGATACTTTACTCATATTTGTGTATGATACATATATTCTAATCCCATGTAAGATACTATTCAACCATTTTACATACAAATAAAGAGTAAAGACCCATTTTAGTTCCCAATAATTTTTGAGGTGTCATTTTTCATCTTTGAGAAAAAAAAACCTCACCGAATAGTTCCTGAGAATAATAAAAGAGAGACATTTTAACCTCTCCATTTGTTTCTATCTTGAGCACGACATTAGAGTGCTGATGTGTATCGTTAGTGTGTCAAGTGCCCAAATAATAGTCTCTAATGCATAATAGATCATAAGAATAATTATATATTAACCCAATAAAGTCCACAACTATTATTTAAGTAACTCAATTTAGTCTCTGACAATTTCTATCGTGGGACACATTAGTCCCTATATGTTACAAGTAACACATCACATACACCAGATGCATTACACCAGATGCACCAACACACGTCATATGGATGAGTTTAATAGATACATAGGCACACTAACGGTATATATCATCACTTTAATGTTATGTTTAGGATGAAGACAAACAGAGGGACCGAAGTGTCCTTCTTTTGTCATTGTCAGAGACTATTCAGTAAGTTTTTTTCTTCAGAGACAAAAAATGGTATCTCAAACATTATTAGAGACTAAAACGGACCTTTACTCTAAAAATAATGTCCCCCTAGGTATGAAATTTGATAATAAAAAATTATTGAGATGTATTGTTATAAAAAAATTATTGAGATGTAAATGAGAAAATTACATTGCGGTCGTGTTATTTGAATATCACAGTTTGACAATAAAATCGACAATAATTTTTATGGTTAATGTAGTTCAAAAACGTGGTTAATAAAGTGTTGAGTTTGATTAATAGATATACCAATGTATCGTAACTCATTAACTATCAACCGAACTTTATTAATCATTATTATGAATGTTATTAACCACGATTTATAGATGTTCAAATATACATATAGTATGTATAATGAAGTTCATATTCAAATCTAAAAATGATTAAGGTAAAATGTATGATTTAGCCCATGATTTTTTTGATTATTTGCACACCTAAAATCGTGATTAATGACGTTTAAAATTTTGATTAATGAATTACGATATCTTAATATATTTACGAATCAAATTTAATATTTTATTAATTACGTTTTTAAAGTATATTAATATAAAAATTATTATTGAATTTTATTGTCCGATTTTAAGGTAGAAATAACATTTCTCGTTACATTGGGAGACGGATGAAATGGAATGGACCATATTGCTGCAGCTGCAGCTGCAGCTGCCAGCAACAGCTACGTGGGACTAGGTGCCTAAACGGCAGAGGCATGTGCAGCACTCACTATAAATGCCGTTTGAAAAGCCAATGAAACCTCAACAAGCGAACATGCTCTTCACTTCCACCACCCCCACCAAGCGCCAGCTTTCTGACAATTCCTTTATGACAACATTTAACGCCCAGCCTTTTCCGTTTTCTATCACACACCCTACTGAGCTATGCTCTCATTTATTTTTCTTACTTGTAATAATTATATGATTTGTGTTTGAATTATGGGTTCTCCTCAACGGATGTGTTTGGGAAAGTTGAAAATAAAAGATTATATTGATAATCGATTTATAAATAATCGATTATTGTGATAATCGATTATAATCAGAATCTATTTTTGTTTGGGTCTATTTGCTGAAAAACGATTTCAAGATAATCTTTTTCGTTTGGATGGTCTAAAAAAATCGCTTTTTACATAGTAAATTACGAAAAAGGGTATGAAGTTATTTGTATAATTTAATAATATTTATTTGGAAGTTAATTTTGTAGGGGTAAATAGGGAAGAGAGTTTTGAGAATGAGAAATAATCAAATCATAACAATCTTAAGCTAAAACAAATTAGATGACATAAAACAGCTTTTTTCCCCCAAAAAAGCTTTTTTTATAAATTTAAGCTAATTGTCAAACATGATAGATTATATATGAAATAACTTTTTAGCCAAAAAATAGCTGAAATGGGAAAAATCTATCTTTCTCAAACATGTTCTAAGTCTTAATAGGTGATTTTGTAAACTTACCATAAATCTTTGTTGAAGATATTAATTTTAACGGTGTTGTTAATAAATATTTTAAGAATATTATTTAAGGAATTAATAAATAAAAAAAATTATTAAAAAATTAAGTATAATATTTTTTAATATATTAAATATATTAACAAAATTTTCTTTTTTGATTCCTTAACAAACATTTTAAAAATACTCGTTAGCATTCTCCTAACTTTAAAATATGAGGAAAACCACTCTCCTTTTTTTGAGATTTTTTTAAATAAACCTTTATCAGTCGCTTTGTCCTTTCTAGGATTCAACTATATCCATCGTTTGATTGTGTTGAGGATAACAAAATATCTGTTTGATTGAGATTATTCTTAAGGCAGATGTGAAAATAATATTTTTCAAAGTAATTTTGAGATTATTCTTCAAAATTATTTGTACAACTCATTTATAAATGGATATTTATTAATTTCGGTTTTATAATTAATTTTATAATTTTTCCTTGTACTAGTTACCTTTAATAATACAAATTATTTGTTTGCATATCCAAATTAATTGTTACATATTCATTAAAAAGGTTTTTGTATATTAATTTCTTTTCATATAAATTGTTATTTTTTAGGTTAAACTTTACTTTTGATCCCTTATCTTTATTTTAGGTTTCGTTTTGTCTCTCTTTTATTTTTTGTTCCGAATTAGTCCCTTATCTTGCAAACGTTAACACATTTTGGTCATTTCTATTAGTTTTGAACTAACGGTATCACATTTACACCGTCAGTCGCCGGATTCTGAGAAAAGTCACCAGACTCTGGGAAAGTCGTTAGAAACACCCTCTCTCTTCCTTTCTTCCCCTTCTCTTCCTCTTTTCCCCTCACCACAAAGGCTTTTTCTCCCTCCACCACTTCATGTTCCTTTCTACTCTATTGATTGGATTCCCAAACATGTCATCAAATCGCGCCAAAACGAATCTGCCTATGAATCCTACGACTTTGGAGATGGAGACAAATCCAATGATGATCGGACCCACCAGCTAGAGCTACCTGGTGTTTTTCGGCGGTGGTGGAGAAGGCTGCAGCGGTATTCCCAATTCTCGTTGCTCGCACACTTCGATATGTTGCATCCATTCTCTTTCGAATGAATCGATATGTGATATATTCCTTTGTTATTTCATTATTCTTATGAGATTTGATTTCGTAACGATTTTTTTATAATTCGGAACTAGAGGAATCGGATTTGGTTTTGAATCAGATACTTTTGTTGTTATGTGACGCAATGCAGATTAATGATTGTTTATGTTAAAGGGTTAGGAATCTTTGCTTGTTACTCAGTTTATCTGCATGGTTGAGAGGGGAAGAGAAGAAGACAAGAGGAAAGATTGTGTGTGTTTTCGGCGATTGTTTTCAGATTCCGGTGAGTTTTTCCAAAATTCGACGACCAGAGATGATTTTCGACGACTAAGGGTGTAAATGTAACACTGTTCGTGCAAAATTAACGGAAATGACCAATATGTGCTAACGTTTGCAAGATAAGGGACGAATTTGGAACAAAAAACAAAAGAGGAACTAAAATGAAACTTAAAATAAAGATAAAGTACCAAAAGTATAGTTACAACTATTTTTTATTTTCCTATAGTATACTCTCACCTGATCATAATTCAGAGTCTAAGCTCCCGAAGTATGGTCGGACGACTAAGTGGGGATTTCTCCCAATAATGTTTTTTCCCATATAGATATTTAATAGAAAAAATATCAATTTCTTTTACTTACTATAGTACCCGCCTCATAACCGCGCTTGAAAAAAACACTTGTACCCGTACCCACACACTCGTGGGTAACAACTTTAGTGCACATACTCGTAACCTCTGGATACCTAAGTACTTATACTCGCACTTTAACTAAGAAAAAAAATAAATAATAAAAAAAAATCATTATAACCCAATTGAAAGAACCATCAACAAACATAATTTTTTTAAAAAAAATTTACTGGATATTTATTGGATAAGATATAGATTAGTCAAAGTAATTTTAAAAATCAACAATAAGTTTTATATTAATGTAAACAATATGTTATATATAAACATAAATTCTCCAATAATAATCAAAATAATGCCAATTAAATTATTCTTATATATGAAGTAAAAATATTAATAAAATAGAGAATATTACTGTAAGAAACAATTGATCACAATAAATAATAAAAATAATACAAACATAAATGTATATGATTTATTTCACCTGTAAAAGAGATAATATTCCTATAAGAAACAATTGATCATAACATATTAATATTAAAAAAGAAGTCAGAGTTAGGAACACTGTATAGGAAGAATTCTAGCGGAATATAGTGCAGGAAGTATCAAATTTTTATGGTAATATAGATAAAAAACATAGATGATTTTAATTAGTTAATGTGATATTAATCTTTCAAGAATTAGTATGCAAATAAAAGTGATATTAGTTTGTTAATTATTGACGATAGCATAAAGTTCTTGGTTTGGGGGGAAAATAGCATGAGAGGAAAGTAGGAAAAGATAATGTTTTGGAGATTTCTTTTTTTGACGTGCTGCGGGAGGAAATAGTAAAGAACGTGATTCGATAGAGAAAAAACTGGTAGAGAAAAAAATGAGTGAGAAGTAGGAACACGGTAACTTGTCAATATTATAATAAATATAGATTACATCAGGTAATGATGCGTGGATTTATACAGTGAAAAGTTATTTAGGCTTAGACTAAACTAAAATATTAGGGTATTAGGGATTATCCTAATATTTTTATTTGTTGATTTTTTATTATAATTTTCTAATATTTTTAATTGTCTAAACGTAAAATTGATATTTGTTAGCTGATAACGTTTTAATTTTTAGTATGTTATATGTTATATTCGTTGATATTATTTAAATTTATATTATAATTATTATGTTGATAAAAAATAAATCATTCAATCCAATTCAAATCGATTTTAATCAGATTGGATTGGTTAGGATTTGATATAAGAATCAATCCAATTCAATCCAAATCGAACTATAAATTATTTTTATTTTTAAATTGAATGATATTTTGAGTTAAAATTATTTCAAATCGATCTGCTAACTCCCAAGTTCAAAACAGTGTTAACCTATTTGCATGTTAGTTGTTACTTCAAATTTTTCTGTTGGGTGCGAGGGTCGAGTATAAGTTAGTAACAAATAAAGTGAAACTAATTGCAACGGAAAGGTAGAAATCTTTTTCTTTCTATATATAAAAGTAAGGTAATTTAGAATTAGTCTAGAGTTGCTCCTCGGTTAATTTAGTAAATTGCTATAAAAGCAATTTGGTAATTGAAATAAGGTTTAATTGTACTTTAGGTTACTGTAGTTTCCCAAAAGCGTGATTTTGGTCTCTATAATTTCAATAGCTCAAATCAAGTCCCTGTACTTTTACAATTAAGTGATTTTGATCCTTGTAGTTTAAGTTGCTCAAATCAAGTCCATATACTTTCAAAATTATCTAAAAATTTATTAGATATTTTTTTTATATATTAAAAATATTAATATATATAATATATTACTATAATATTCATATAACTAATAATATAAAAAATTTGATCATATAATTATTTTAACAATAAGAGAAAAATAAGTACTCAAATAATTATATAAATAATAATTGTCTACAAGTTCAAAATATATATATATATATATATATATATATATATATATATATATATATATATATATATCTATATCTGTGTGTGTGTGTGTAAATATTATTTAAAATTAATATTTTAATTTATCTATTACATATTTTATATTTTTTATTTGAAGATAATTAAATGTTCGAGCAGTTTTTTTTCTCTATTTGTTAAAATAAATATACGATGAAATTTTATATATTTTTAGTGTCATATTATAATAATATATTACTTTTATTAATAAATTTGTAGACAATTTTGAAAATATAGGGACTTGATTTGAGCAATTTAAACTACAATGACCAAAATCACGTAATTGTGAAAGTAGAGGGACTTGATGTGAGCGATTGAAACTAAAAGAACCAAAATCACGCATTGGTGAAAATAGGGTCTAAAATCACACATCGGTGAAACTACAGGGACCAAAAGTGCAATTAAGCCTTGAAATAATGTTGTAGGGTAATTTGGTAAATTGGCCAAGGGGTGATAATTTGATAAATTGATTAACAATTATTATTAATAACTTATATAGTTTTATTAAATACTATATTCTAATATTAGTTTTCCTATATTATTAAATTGTCTTTGAGAAACACTAATATTATTAGATATTAACAAATGATAATAACAGATCGTTAGCATATATTATTTTAGTTAATCATCGAAGTTTTAAATATTAATTTAAATTAATTTCTTCATATCCTTCGTATATTTATAATTTTTCGAGATTTTTATTTAAAATATAAGAAAAAATATCATATTATAGGTAGTCTGACTCTAATATATTTTAAAATATAAATTTATAGTAGAATGAAGTGAAATATACTCCCTTAAGTAAGTCAACTCGAAAGAAAATAACTCACAACAATGATATATATTCTATGTAAAACAAATATGGAACTCAGATAGTCAGCAAAATGATGCCAAAGATTGGTGTGACTTTGTGTATGTCTGTCTCGGGTTTGGAATTTTAAGTTCGGTTTTCTTATTTATATTTCCAAATTTGAATTGTGTTCATGACAAATATGTTTTATGTATATATGTTGATTGTTTTTTTTATTGATATATTGAAGTAATCCACATGTGTACTCTATCCATTTTTATTTATATATTTTTTATTAATCAAATGTTGTTATGAAAGTAAAGAAACATGTGATAACCATTACTCAGTTTTGTCACTAATATTTTAAATCACATCAACACATCTCAAATGCGTAAATATTATTTAAATTCTCTTGTTATCACAATTTGTTTTTAAAGGCAAACATTCAAAAAGTTAATTTTTTTTAATAATTTTAACTATTATTACAATTTATTTGCAAACGTTTTCCACACAAAAAAATTTATTTCAAAAAAATTTGTTTTAAACTTTTTATTTAGAAGATTTTATATTCTATTTTTAATCCAACTTATTTTTCTAATATTTTCTTTAATGTTTTGATTGTATTCACAACTTTTGAACATAAAAAGAATTTTCCCAACAATCGAGACTCTCAAATATATCATTTAATATCATTGGAAGCAAATATATATGAGGTTATATTTTTTTTACTTAATGTGTTGGATTATATAATTGTGTTTAGACATTAGGATACTTTTTAGTAAGATTCTAAATTTTAAAATTTCTGAGAATTAAAACAGTACGTACCCTATATAATCAGATTTTATTTCCAAATAAATCATTTTAGTTATCAGTTGCTTTGATCATTGTGTTAAACTTTCAACGAGGTTTTTCACAATTTAATTTATTGAAATGATATATATATATATATATATATATATATATATATATTATATTTATATATGTGTGTGTGTCAAATGTTGTACTTTTTAATTGGAACAACTAACTTTATTCAAGTAACTCTAATTTATTCTATATTTCCTACTTCAAATAGAACTCATACATTTGGTCAAAAATAAAATTAGAACTCATGCATAAAATAGTGAATCCGTTTATAACGCATATATTTTGAATTTAGAAATATAAATTATAAATAATATTATTCATATCATATTAATTCGGTGCATCGCCCATATACCAATACTAGTTATGTATGTAATAGAGTATTTGTTGATTGATTTAGATCAATTTCAAGTTAAAATTATCAAATTGGATTGAATCAGGTTAATTAATTTTTAACCAACAAAAAATTTTAGGTAAAACTTTGTCAGTTCAAAATAATTCAGCCTATTAAGAAAAAGAAATAAAAATGAAATAAAAAATAGCTCATTTCACATGCGTAAAATGATGTTTGATCACATAAAATGGAAGAAATGTGTGAGAAAGATAAACTTAATAATAAGCAAGAACTTTCCAAACACTTTAATACAAATGTTGGCTCCTTTATAATAATAACAATAATAATTTTTATAATAATAATAATATATCAAGCTTAAAAGGCTTTCTTAAAGTTTAAATTCTGATCTTTTAAAAACTTAAAAATAAATTCATTTTAAATATGAGTTTAATTGTTATATATTGACAGTGTAAAGTTTTTTATACTGTGAACCAATCACCAATCATGATATGAATAACTTCTAAGATAATTAAAATAATAGTCAATTTTTTTACTACTTATAATTGAATATCCGTATAAAAAAACTTTACATTATCAAAAGTAATTACACTCTTTAAACAAACCTTGTCCATATTCATTCATCGTTACTATCGTAAAAGTTTAAGAATAGAATATTCACAGTTTTTTTGTATTATTTGTGGGTAAATTTCACAAACGTTGAACAGCGAACTAATTGATATTTGCAACAAAGTTTGGCGAGATTTAAAGAAACAAAACTACTATGGACCTGGGGTTTTTGGGTCATACTATGGACTTGGAGTCTTGGATGGCCTGAATATTAAAACAAACAAACAAAAACAAAAACGAATGCGTTATTCACCCTTCCGCAATATTTTCAGACCATGTGGACCTTGATGGCCTTAAATTTAAAAAGGAGAAATAAATGCTTAATGGACCTTGAGGTCCAAATTTTGGAACTTAAATGGACATGGGAGTTTTTAGCAACCTCATTCCATTTGATAAATATTCCCTTAGCTTCTCATAAGAAATAAGAAGCTTTATTATTATGATTTTGGGATATTAGAATATATTTGAACCGTAAATAATGTCACAATATCATGTTTATATCCTCAAAACTATAATAATGGAGAAAAAAGAAATGGAAAGGATCTCAACTCCATTCCATCAGTTTTCAGCCAAAAAGATCTTGATAAAAACATATATAAAAAAAAAAACTTGCTACCCCTCAATTAATAAGCATATTATGAGTAATGTTTTTGGCAATATAAAAGAGAAGGCCACCAAAATAGAGCCGCTAACAAAGACAAACGATAGAAGAAACAAACGGTGTTGCTCCTCCATTTATTTCATATCAAGTTTAAGGACTAAAGTGCTCAAGTTCAAATGCGAAAATGAAAACGAAAAAAACAATAAATTATTATTAACTCTGACAGAAATAAAATATACAACCATTAATTGCATCTCCCCACTATATAATATAACAAATTTTTGTAAAACTAATTTATCTGACGCTCAATTTGTATGAAAATATGAACAGTAAACAACAACTACAAAACCCACATACCATATAAAGCAAACTTTTCTGGGATCGTCTTCGGCATGGTATACATATGTATGAGACGAGTAGGTAGGTCCAGAAACCATTACAGCACATAATCATAAGCCTATCTGGTAAGACCAAATTTAGGGACAGTATCAATAAATGGCAAAATGGACATTGAAAAAATCAAAAAAGGAGAAGGGTAAAGAAGTTTATATTATGTGTATATGTTAATGAAAAAAAAAATGAAAAAGGCATGTCGTTCATATATAGATTAATACTCACTTCAGTGACCTACACCAGGGCTTGGAATATCACCATGTTTTCTATAGAAATCATAATCATAATCATAATGAGGTGGAGATTCATCACCGTGACCATAATCTTTCGTCTCTAGAGCCTCATGTAACCCGGTGACTTTGACATGGCATGCAATGCCAGCTGAAGTACAACCCTCGTTGCTTCTTAATCTGCTCGTAGCTGCAATCTCTTGGCACATCAAAGACAGAAGAAAAGCTAGTACAATGAGCACAAATCTGGGCTTGGATCCCGTTCTAGCCATTTTATCATCTAAGAAAAATATAGAAGATCGAAGAGTATGACTTGAAAAGTTGTTAAAGCCATGCCCATTTTAATAATTTATAGCCTCACTAGCATGATCATAGCATGCTTAATCTTTTTTCAAAAAAGTAGGGTACGTAGTATAATTAGTTTCTCATAAAGTAGGGCGTAATTAAGGGCCACAAAGAGGACAAGACCATATTGCTTGTCTCTATCCCTATTGTTATAAATAAAAGATAGATGTTTTTAATGTCAAAAGGCAAACTCTTCTCTTCATGTTTATCCTTTTATATATATATATTTGAAAGTAATAAAGTTTGGTTGTTGAACCTGATATGATTAATGTCTACTCTTTTGACCATGTATAGCGAGGACACCATCCTCTATGCTTCAAATGTAGCTCAATATAATAATGAGGATATGTGATTATCTGTCTGGCCTGACCTTTATATCAAATACTTCCTACATACGTCAAAAATACTTGTCCCAAAATCTTGTTGAATTGCTTTTTTGGGCCAAGAAATAACAGCGGGGTACCTTACCTCTAAATTTATTTTTTCCATCTTATTTCCCCCTAGTTTTGGACGGCAAAATGCCGTAAAGAACATGAATGGGGTTTTTGGTTAAAAACAAAAAACAAAAAAAACCATCCATCATATAATCATATTCATTGGGTTGCAATTTGGATGGTCTAGTTTAGTTGAAAAGCTAATTACCTCTATTTTGATTTTTAGTTTCATGGTTTTATTACAAACAAGGAATTCATCCAACTAGTGCTAATTAATTTGTTGTTTTTCTTATCTTTTATATATTACAATCATTTGGCAAATCAAGTGGTATATTAGTTTAATGGGGTTGGTTTATTAGTATATGATATGTGATTAATCAAATATACATACTATTATAAAAGTTTAAAGTTTTGTTTTATCAATTAAAATAAATGGCTTCATTAATAAGGTAGAATGCTGTAAATAAAAAAATCTTGAGCTGATCTCTAAATCTCTTTAATGTGAGGAGATGGCATTCGACCACTTTATTTTTGAGGACCCTTGGATCATTGTGCATTGTATAGTATTTGAGTGGACTATTTATTTGCCTTTGACAGAAGTAGAAAGAAGTAATATTAGTTAAGTTAGGCAAACGCAAATACCACAAAAATCAAAACCACAACAAAAATTAGTAAAATATAAGCGTTTGTTACCGATAAAGTTCAACATAGTTGATAGATAGTTGGTTTCTTAAATATGTTATTAAGGGTTTGATTCCTGCTATGTGTATGTAAAAGACTTTGTTAGGAGAGGTACTTAGTATCCACTTTCGTGATCTTTTTGCCTCGAAAGGAATTAGTCTCCGACTGACGGCTCAAGAATGCCTTTGGTTCACAACAACAAAAAAATATGTGTTTGCTTGAAATCTTTTCTTGTATTTGAGACCATTGCCTAACACTACAGAAAAAGGCTTTTAGCGACTAAAATTTTGCGATCGAACTGCATCGGTCACTGCTAGCGACAAAATTAGTGACGAACAAGCGGAAATTCAAAGTTAGTTGGTGGCAGCAACCTAGCGACCGAATACGGTGGTGGTCTCTAATGAAGTCGGTTGCGAATTCGGTTGCTAAGTGATGAGTAAAAAAGTCAACAAAACATAGAACGTATGGCAGCTGAATTAACGACTGAATGTTGTTTAATGAGTCTATTTTTACTTTTAGCGACGGAAGTTGTCGATCGCTAAGACGGGCGCTGATTTCTGGAGCGTATTACCGACTGAATATAACGACAAAATTAAAAAAATTTAAGGTGGCGACCGACATAGCAACCGAATCGTTCGGTCGCTAAAACTAAAATCCTTAGATAGGTCGCGTGGCTCCCCTTTCTTCCGTGCGAGATCTTCCCCCTCCTCCGTTTTCAACCGCGCGAGCCACCACGAAAGAAAAACCCACCTCCATCTCCTCAACTCTGACCGCCACTCCGTTGCTATGGTAACCTCCGCGACCTCCCTCTCTTTGAATCGTCGTCTTTTTTTGCATTTTTTTCAGTTGTTTGGCTTGCGTTTTTTTTTTTCTTCAGCTGCTCCTTCTCTTCCTGGTAACCTCCGCGACCACCACTCCCTCTTGCTCCCCTTGTTTCTGGTTATAACTTTTCTTTTTATTATTATTTTGTTTCCATTTTTTAAAGTTTGAAGTGTATTATTTTCTCTTTCCATTTTTTGTTTTTGGTTATTTATTGTCTTCTGATTTTTCTGCTCAAACAAAGAGAGAAAGAAGTTAGGGTTTTGGGTTTTCACAGTATAAAATGTATTGAGGATAGTGGTTTAATTGCTTCTTTTATTTGAAAATTATGGTTTTGTGCATGAATCTGTTATCCTATGTGGGTGCATGTGAGATTTTCTATATGAATTTTATGATAAAATGCTAGGTTTATTTCTTATTTTGACTTTGATTTCTTGTTTTGATTTCTCATTTTCGTTGTTATTTTTTTGAGCAAAGGGTTGATTTGTGCCATTTGTGCTAGCATTGCTGCCTTTCTCCCCATTTCTCTTCTGCAGAAACAAGTACTCTTCATGACTGTTATCAAATTGATGAGATGGTAATTTCAAATTGTTGAGTAGGATGCTTCATGTCTCTGTTTGCTAATTTCAAACACTTGATGGGATTGGGGTTTTGGGGTTAGATGACAACATGTCTAAATTTGAATTTCTACCATTCAACTTCGATACAATATATATAGGGCTAGTAATATACTCTCATTCATTTTTTAGAAGAAGTATATCAGTAAGTTATATTAACTATTTTCAAACTAAAATGCCTATATTTTCTGTTTAAAAGGTGGTTCTACGTACAATGCACCCTCTTCAATTATGGTGTCATGCAAGCAGGTGAAAACCAAAATGCACGATTTCTATAATTTTAAAGCAAGAAAGTGACCCAATTGATATTGACCCAACTAATATTTGCAAAATGGTATAATCGGTGCTACTTTGGTCACCTTTTCCAAATGAAAGAGGTTTGGTTGCGGAGTTACAGAGGCTTTTGAGGGAGAGGTGAGTAGATATGTAATTAGTTCAAATCTGATGTCAGATCTGTATAATTTTTTTGTAAGCATTGACAGGAAATCTCACTGCCACCCCTCACCACCTTCACAATCACCCCACACCACGCAGCACCACTGACCCATACCACTGAATCCTTGCCTGAGACTAGATATATGTCCTTCCTCCACGAGCTCTGCTGCCCATGACGCCACCACCATCGTGCACACCACCGTTGAGACCAGATTCATCCAGGTACATAGCATATTTGGTTGTTGAATCTCGAAATGCTCTTCAGATCCACCTAGGTGGTGTGTGGTTGAGACAATGAGAGGCGATGGTGGACCATGACCCCCACCCCAGTCTTAGATGACAGAGACCCAACTCATGCAACCATAATTGAACACGATGTGGCGATGTAGATTCTTCTCCCCATCCATAGTTGAAAGAAGGTCCTGTACTCGATGGTTCATGGTTGTTGTCGTGCATGAAGGTGTGAGAATTGATTTCGGGTGAGGTTGAGGTTGATGACGGGTTGGAGGCCGATTTTGGTGTCCTGTTTGCAAGTTGATGGCTGTCATGGGACGACGACTCTAGGACGACAGTGGTGGTGCAATGGGGGACGGGCAATGTTGAAGAAGAAAAGTGGGGTAGAGGTTGTTTGTAAATAAAAATAAATATGTTATAGGAAAACTTCAACTTTAAAATCGGTTAGACCAATTTCATATATCAATATCAACTATTTATCTAATTTGGCTCGAAATCCACGATCTCCCATTCTCTCATGTGGTAACCATCCTAAATTTTATTTATTTTTTATATCTGGCAAGACGCCAGACCAATGGCATATTTGGTGGCACTAAATGAATTGACGTTATTTCTAAGAAAAAATTTTGTGGCGCTATCTGTGGTAGCGCCTGGTTGAACGGCGTTAATCCACATGGTGCCATATTAGTAATCACCTCCATTAAAAAGAAAACTAAAAAGAAAAAACAAAAGCTACAACAAAATCACGTGGCGTGTTACATCACAACACGCCACGTAGTGTTATCCTATTCTCTAAATCTGCTATGCCCCTCCCCAAACCTGCACCCCTACAACCTAACAACTCACTCACTTTAATTAAAAAAACATCCTCATCCCCCATCCCAAGCCATCTGAGAACCCCTCCCCCACCTTTCACCTATAAAAACCCCTCTCCCCTATCTACTTTCATATAACAACCTAACTTTCATATTTTCAACTCTTTCTCTTGTTTAAAATATTTTCTACTCTACTTTATTATAGTATATTACGAGTCAATTTATTGTTTTATGTATTCAAATGGGAGAATATTTGAAGGATGGGAAAGAGATACGTTCGAATGAGACAAATCAATTTAAATAAAACATGTTCTTAGTTATAATCTTCTGAAGATAAATATTCATGGCAGATTGAAGCTTCATCCAAACCAATTTATTTCGAGGCTAATGTTCAAATTTCTTATATATAAAAATTTGAATAAATACATTGGTTATGAGATTAGCGATGATGAAGAAGTTGAGTGCATGTTCAACACATTTCTAAAAAAAAAAAATCAATGACACCACTTGAGTATTATGTTGACATCGATATTGTCGACAGTTCCACGTTCCTTTTGAATCATGTGAAAGTAATATGCAGCTAGATAAATATAATGTAGACCTTGGATTATCAGCCAATGATGGAGATTGGAATAGTAAATAAAACGTGGATTCAACCGAAGACAAAGGCAAAATTTTAGATAGCGATTTGTCTAACATTGATGTGGACGGTGATTTTGATTCTAATATGATCTCGTCTAATGACCTCACCGACTATTATGGTTACTTTGGTTTCATTAGCAATACCTATAAACTTTTGTCCACAACAAACGGGTTTGAATCCACATATTCGTGGCAAACGTACGTGAACATGTGACTAGCAAGAGAGGTATTTGTTTGATTGTTTATCATCATCAATGACAAATCCACATCTTGGTTGTGAGCCTCCAAATGCATACCATATATACTCCATATGGCATGTTGCAAGCAATTTTAACCATAAATTCAAAAATCAAAATTGAAGGAAGAACTATTGAAGCTTAGTAACAATTTTAATTTCATAATTTATTGAAGCTATATTATTTTGTTTTCTGTTCATAACAAGTCAATCACTTTTTTTTTTTTGCGTTAATGTAGGTTATATTGTATGTAAGGAACAATTTGTAAGGAGTTTGAAAAAATTTCATCGAATAAGTCCTTAGATACAAAGGTGGATTGATGGCATTTCAATAGAGAAATGGAGTCTAGCTTGTGATATACATGGGCATAGATATGTCCACATGACAACAAACTTGTAAGAAGCTGCAAATAAAATTTTAAAAGGTGCTCAGAATTTGACAATAATAGGTTTGGTGAAATGTACATATGGCAGGTTAGCGATGTACTTTGTTTAAAGAGGTGCACAAGCAAGGATCGAATTTATTTTTGGTCAAAGGTATTGCGACAAGTTAAATAAGGCCATCATGAAAAACCAAGAGAATGTGTGTACCCACCAAGTTCGCCAACATGACATCTAGAAAACAAGGTTTAAAGTCAAAGAGTGACCATTCAGTCTAGACACATAGAAACATGGTTGGTTAGGAGTCTAAATTTATCCATGCTCTCACGTAATCGCGGTATGTCAGTATGTGCAACCGTGAGTATTGACTTTTACCAATTTGTGGATACTGCGTACACACTACAAAATATTGTGGATGTATATTCTGCACAGTGGTGACTGATCAAAAACAAGGAAGATATAACATCGAAATAGTTGCCTTGGACATTAGTGCCAGATGAATCGACATTATGCGGGAGGGTCAACCAAAATCAACATGCATTAGGAATGAAATGGATTGGAAAGAATTGCAACCTAAGCAAGGATATGGGATACGCAAATGTGTGAAGGTCATAACCAGCAACATTGCCTTCAACAAGAAGAAGGATATGGGTCTCAACAAACGGAGGAAGATGATGGTATATACACCTCTTTAACTTTTCACTTTTATGTACTTATATTTAGTTTATAATTTAATGTTAGCTATAAATTTCCTTGTGTACTTATTTTTAACACACAATTCAATTTCCGTGTGTACTTATTTTTAGTGTTTAATTTACTGTTGGGTTATCCAACCTTTAATTAATTAATTAATGGACTTTCTAAAAAGGATAAGTGTATAGTTATACATACATACATACACAGAATATGATAATTTAATATTTGAATGCATTATTATTCATAAATACATCAAATACACCAATCTTCCTTGATGTCATCCTACTAGGTACCCTACTAGGTAGGAGTTAAAATGCAATGTCAAGGACGATCCCTGGCTTTGTGATACGGATTTCTTTGAACTTCTTCAGCTTCATCCTTATTAGCACCATGAGCATTTGTTTTTGCAGTAGCTGAAAAATCTATCAATACCCATTCCACCATACATATATCGGAGATAACGATGGGGCATTTTGCATTTGATGAATCCACGATCCAAGTGCAGTAGGTCTATAGAAGATGGGGTGAATGACTATGGTGTATAGCACAACAGAGGTTAAGGTGAAGGCATAAACGAGACTGATGAAGAAGATGACACCCATAGATAAGGTGGTTGTGAAGCATAGTATGGAAACTGGGATAGAACATAATACAACCCCGGTTGAATTTTTGGGATAAGTGGAGGGTGAAAGTCTTCTTGTGCTACCCATTTTTTGGGGCAATCAAATCCACGTCCTTCGACTCTGGATGCACGTAATCAATAGTGAAATATATGCAATACACAATAGGATTTAACATCTGTTAATTTAAAACAGATGTTAAAAAAACGCGGTGGCAGTACCGTAATTAATTTTTTCACTAAATGCACTTTTAATGTTGGTAAGTGGAATAACAGACGTTAAAATTAAACCAAAGACTTTTAACGTCTCTTATTCGAGTAACAGACGTTAAAAGTCATTAAAATAATGACTTTTAACGTCGGTTATTGAATAACAGACGTTAAAAGTTGTTTGCAAAGACTTTTAACGTCAGTTATTTAAATAACAGACATTAAAAGTTGTTTCTAAAACTTTTAGAACGTTAAGTCTCGCGTGCCCTCTTCATTCTCCTCCAACGTCTCTCTCTCTCAAAACTTTTTTTCCTCGAAACCCTCCTTTTCCCTCTGCCATCTTCGCACCACCATCGTCTCCGTCACACCTCAAGGTATGCTTCTTGTACCCTTTCTCTTCTCCCTCTCTCTTTTCTTCTTTCTCTTCCCTCTTTCTCTTCTCTCATTTAGGTCACTACTCCTCACCGTCGTCACTCTTCCAGCCACCGTCTCCTCTTCCATTCGGTCCAACTTCTAAAGGTAAGCTTCCATTAAAATCTCTTATTTCTCATTTAGGTTTTGCCTAGGTTTGGTTCTGGTTTGCTTTTGTGCTGCTTCTGGTTTGCTGGTTTGCTTCTGTTTAATTTGCTTGTTTCTGGCTGTCTTTCAAATTCTCATTTAGGTTTTACTTCTATTTGAAATGGTTTTCATTTAGATTAAAAGGAGTTAAATATCTAGGTTTAAAATGGTTTTGTTTCTATTTCTGAAATGGTTTTACTTCTAAAAATAGTGTAGAACACTGTTTAGCTTGTTTTTTAGAAATGGTTAAATAGGTTTGAAATTGTTTTGCTTTTAAAAGTAGTTGTTAATGTAAAATCTAATGATTACAAAACTTTCTTCACAAGTAAGTGTAAGTGAGGAGATGACTTTGGCTTACACTTTGCTTTTGTTTTGCTTAGGTTAATTTGCTTCTGGTTTTTGCTTCTGTTTAAAGGTTAGGGCAGGTATTAAAGGTTAGCTAGGTTTAGGACAATGCCACGAAATTGTGTATGCATAGTAGGCTTATCCATGTTAAAGTATCCATTTTTATTTATCCATATCATTAATCCTAATTTAGTATTATTTTGTCTAAACAGACATACATATGGATGATTTAGCAGGCATCCCTCATTCACAGAGGGGGTTGGGTAGTCAGCGTTCCAAAAAAGGGATAGATGAGCCATAACTTTGAATGGTTGATCCCAAAGGTAAGTAGTTTCTTAAATAATTATTATTATTATTATTGAGTTTTCTATATACATTTATTAAAAAAAGGGTAGACGAGCCACAACTTTGAATGGTTAGTAACCGACGTTAAAAGTAAACTTTTAATGTCGGCTTATTAACGCCGGGTGTTCAACCAACGTGTAAAAAACAAATTTTAACCGACTTTGAAAGTGCTTCCTTCACTAGTGAATGGGTTGTTGACATCATCTTGTTGACCCTCAAGATGAGGGAAAATTTAATTTAATTTAAATATATTATCGATGTAATTTTTTTTTTATTATATCAATCAGTCATATTATTATTATATGTATGAGTTTTGAGTTAATTATTATTATAATGATCAAATATTTTTAATAATGCATATAATGATATGGTGATATAAACACTTTTTATGTACATTTCTATAATCTATAAGGTTAATTTCATAAAAAAAATTGTTGAAAGTTAATGAATGATGACGAGTTTGATATAATTTTCTCAATGAGATATTCGTAGTGGTTTAATAGTTTTATTTTTTCCTTTATTCTGAATGGTAAGTGTGGAAATATCTAACTGAAAAATAATTAAATTGCTTTTTATTGAACTTCTTCCTTTTTTTTTTTTTTTTGTTATTTACCTTTGGCTTTAATTAAAATCCTCATTTTAGTCATTTTAGCTAGGGTGTGTGCGTGGGTCGGTTTTGGTAACCCAACCCAATCAAATATATCTGGGTTGGGTTATGTCAATTTAGTTATAATTTTTAATGTAACCCAAACCAATCTAACCCAACCTCATAGAATTGGGTTGGGTCGGGTATTGGATTTATTAGTGAAATATTTTTTTTTTAAAAATGAAAAAAACAACAAAAAAGATAGAAAAAAATATCACTTCATTAGTTAATTAAGACTTCTAATAACAATAACAAAAACATGATCGGAAACTTGAAAAACAAAACATAGTTGGAATACAATTTCCATTAAATAGTTGGAATATGCATTAGTTACATGTTTTCCTAAATTCAACTGGTTGGGTTGGGTTGGGTTGGGTTACTCGGGTTACAATCTTCAAAACCAACACCCAACCCATAGGTCATGGATATACTTCTTTTAAAACCAACCTAACTCAATGATCCGAATCAACCCAGATTTTGTGGGTTGAGTTGGATTAGGTAGGTCAAATTCGTGGGTCGATCCGTATTCATACCCACCCCTAATTTTAGCAAAACAACATACTTCTGAGTAGTGGCATCGTTCCTTTTATTGTGATTAATTAATAATCCTTAATTTGAAGTTTATTTTTTTTGTTGCTCTTATGTGAGTATGTGGCACTAGTAAAAGAAACACCGAGCTTGGGAATCAAGAAAAGTTGAGATTAGGATACGCTAGACATTAAGTGGAAAGCATATGGTGGGGTCGCGTAGTTGATTTGTCCATAATGAAATTCGAATAAATTCTCAAATCGATTTCTGAAATTGTAATATTATATCAATCTTATCTTTAGCATTAATGAAATTTAGAGAACGTTTTTGAAATTGTTAAAAGTTAATCAATCTAATCCCTTCATTAATAATATCAAGAACTAAAATAATTGAGGTTGAGAACTAGATTGATTAACTTTGGATAACTTTGAAAAAAATTTTAAAATTTCGTTAATATCAAAAATAAGATATGATATTAAAATTTCAAGAATCAAATTAAAAATTTACTTTAACAAAAATGGATGTCATATTTCACCTTACTTTTTATGGGCTTCCCTTTGCTTTCTTCAATTACTCCAGTCTTCACCTAAAAGGCTGAAAGCCGAAAGGAGAGTTCCAACGATATATTATATTGGTCAATCTCTATATGCTTTTCTAACTTTGGGTAATCAAGTAGCAAAATGCCAGTTCGTAACCGGTAAGTATCACGGTTTTTTTTCATAAGCAGACGCTAATCTTGGCACGTCTGCTTAACTCTTTCGTCATGCTAATGTCATTATCACTAATGCATTCTAATTAACATCGAACCGAAAGTTGAAAATGGCAAAGCCCTTCCAGAAAAGTTAATTAAGGGTTAATCAACCTAAAAGAAAAAGGAGAAATTATATTTTACTTTCTGAACATTTTTTCACTTATTACACAATTTTTCTAAACTTTTTTTATGTTACTAAATCCTTTAAAATTTTAATGTACCTAACTCAAAAAAAAAAAAAATTAGATAGATGGTTTTAACTATGTATATTTAGCCTTAAGTTCAAAAGTAAATTAGAAACACATATCAGAGTTGTTGCATGGGTTTGTCTCTGTCCCTGCCCATTCACAATATATTATGCATTGTATGTGAATCGATAATAGTAAATCACGTTTGTTAGTCCAAGTGACAAGGAACTTGGTTCTCCTTCAATAATGTCTCGGATTCAAGTCTCTTGTGAATGAAGAAAATAGACGTTGGGAGAATTTTATCCTCTTAAATAGATCTTTTCGACTCGATTCAGAATTATCAGAATTCAATGTTATTTCTGGATATCGAAGATCTAGACAAAAGAAAAAATCAGTAATAGTAGAAGTTTTTTGGAGGTGGGTAACTGCAGATCCTATCTCTTCATTATTTCATAGTTGCAACATAATTGTTATGATAGATAAATGGTGAAGAAATAAAATATGCTTTGTTTTTTTCCTACTGCAATAGTCTTACTCCATTTCATTAATAATATCATCTTTAATATAAGATGGTAAATACTCATTAATATGCTACCACCTTATAATACTATCTTTTTAACATTGATAAAATCAAGGAGAGTTTCAACTGCATAAATACTAGTGAAACATAATCTATAATTTAACCACGCGTTTAAAATAGTCAAAATTTATTTACTTTTTTGCTTAAAATGTTAAAGTTAATGAAATTTAATTTTTTAATTTAAATTAAAGGTTTATAAGGTTTAGTAAAAAAAACTAAAAAAATCATGCAATAAGTGATTAAAATTAAGAGAATAAATTATAACTTTTTTTCAAGTAAAAAGCTGAACGAAGCTTTCGAGCTAAAATAGACGAATGTTTTATTTCTTGTATTTTTTCCTAGCGAAAGTTCCCATAAAGTAATAGGGCAAGACTAAGGTCTTCCAGCCAATAGAGTGATGATTGATTCTTCAACAATCTAGATCATTGATGAATTGATTAAAAATTTTAAAAATTTTAAAAAAATAATAAATCAATATATAGCAGAAAATATGTGGAGGTTTGATCCTTCACAAAATTTTGGAGGACCCTAGACTTTGCCAAAGTAACATCATAGTGTTGAGATTAAGTCTTGAAACAGGCAAATTCTCCAATCTTTCAACGTAGGAGTTGAGAATGGGAGAGTTTGGGTCTCCAAGGGGTATAATGGGTATAACATTAAACAAAAAACTTAAACAATCGGTTTGCAATATCCTAAAATTGTTCCTATGTTCCAATCCAAACAAGCAGCATTGTTTGCTGTTCACCACCGATCCATTCTGTCGTAAGCCTACGTCAGTCAGCTCCACGCCAGTCACCACCGATCTAGTCTGCAATTTGCCTTCAGGTTCAGTCATCACCATAGCAACTAGAAACAGTAAACGACGGGCTCAAATTTTGGGTTGATATGCTTGGGGCGAGTCCTACTGCGAGAGAGTCCACCTGAGATTTTGCTTGGAAGGTGGGCATCACGTTCTGGACGAAGCGGCTCACGGGTGCAATGTTATTTGTCCCATTGTGAAACAACTTTGGAATCCGACAGTTGGAATTTTAGAACTGAGAATCTTAGGTGAGCGTGGGCCTCCATCTCACGAAATCAAAATCTTGTGGGAAATCAAAATCCAACAACAGAGCAGTGCCTCCACCAAGTCAACCATAAAACCGTTGCACCGGACACAATATGGACATCCTTGAGCCTCTTCACCGCAACAACACTTCCATCGTCAAGAACAACTTTATACACCCTTCCCAAGAACACTTCCATCTCCCTACGGCTCCGGCGCATCACTCAAACCATCATGGCGTTGTCGCTGATTCGGTGCATATCGAACCGGTGGTTAATCTGGGTGAGGTCGTCCATTGAAGGGTGCGTCTGTTGGAGTAAGAAGCAGGTCAGAAAGTGAAAGAAATCTTTTTCATTTGGGTCCTCTTTTCAGAGTGTTATGGAGAGGTAGTGCTGCGTTTGGGTTTGGTGGCTGGAAAAGAAAACACGTGGAGGAGTGGTGGCGATGGTACGACGCGGTGGCAATGAAGTGGCAGTGGTGAGCTGTCGTCGGTGGGGGTGGAAGAATGGTGTGGATGAAGGCAGGAGGAAGGGATGCAATAAAATAAATGAAACTTCCCATTTTACCCTTCTACAATCTTAACCAATATATATATATGATTTGGACTCATCCTCCACTTTTGCATTAGAGGATTAAAGACAACGCCCTTAAATTTAAAGCCATCAACTAAAGTGGCGATGGTATAGGGATAAGTCTTTGTTCCTCTTAAAAAGGCTTTGAGGACCAGTCCTCCATGTGTTTTGAATACAATCGGTTAACCAATTACAACTATGCGGGTTTTCACTTTGCGGTGAGATTCATAAGCGTATTAACAGGGGTGGCTCAGGTACGATGGCAGTGACTCAGCTGCGGGGCACACGTCGACGACAACAATAATCTACAACTAGCAAAGAAGGGTCGAAGGTTGAACAACTAAAAGGAAATGACATTGGAAGCATTAGTATCAATGGAAAATGGAAAGAGGGCAATTACCTTGGGATCTTTGTATTTCTTTTGCAACTGTTGGTTCAAGGCCTCGACACATTCGATGAATTTGCCTGACTAGAAACGCAAGGCAGCGTATTTGGCCAGCGTGACGGTGATCGTTAAAACACTGTCGTCATTGTCGTTTGTGGCGGAAGAAGCATCATAGTTGGTGGTTGATGACGATGTAGACGATGATAAATCTCGACCCACAGCCCGCTCACTAGTAGATCCGCAACCTCTACCACTCCAGACCTGGCGCCAGTAGCTGCTCCAAGTCCAAATGCCCACAATTGCAAGCCCAGGCGCTCGTCACCACAAGCCCACGCCTTCCCCACAACATGGGGGCACCACACCAAAACACACCAGATCCAACCACCACGAGCTTGCTACGAGCTTCATCACTACAGCGGCGGTGCTGTCTCGCCGTCAAGTCGCACGATTGTTAGTGTTGTCCGGCTTTCCCTTTTTCTAGTAATTAATCTTGGCCACCCATTTTATCTATTAATTATAAATTAACATTTGATAATAGTTAGAGGATCCATCCTCCAAATTTCATCCTCCAAATAAATTAGGAGGATAGAAGAACTTGCCATAGTATAGCCAACGATGTTTAATTTGGAATAGAAATTACGATGGCAATTATTCGTAATATTTGACAAAATCAAAATCTTATATAGAAGATTTTGACATCACTTGCAACTATGTTTACTCACTTTGGTGGATTGTGATTAAACATATTTAATAACAATTTATTTTGGCCTTGAAAATCTTTGATTGGTTATTTTCACTATTATTTCCTTTCGTGAAATAGAAGTTGACAGGCTTTTGTAAATTGATCCACCTCCACCGACACATTATTTGTTATTTAAAAAGAAGCTATGCTCTTTTTTTATCTTTGAAAGACTGAAAATTGCAGTCATAGACGGCTATGCTTGTTTTCCCCCACGTCAACGGAGTAGGTGGAATACTAGAGGTGGGGGTCCGTTTAGGCCCGGCATGCATTGCTGCGCATTTTAACGATTAGACCGGATTGATCGGTAAAGATAACCGACTTGTATTTAGTTAGTCCATGTCCAACCTGTATAGTCCGCGGGTTAAAGGAGTTGGCTCACGGACTCATTAATAAAAAAATAAAAAATCCAAATTATTTTGAAAATGCTATATTCACAATAATATATGTTGATTTTATTTTCTTTATGGAATCCCTTTTATAACCTTTTGCTCTGACAGTTAGACAAAGAAAATTGTAGCAAAAAATTATCACACTATCATACATGATCAAATGAGTAAAATGAACGCAAAATCCAGTGCCATAATAACATAAGGAAGTCCAAATAGAACGAAAAAAAACATATACACGATGAAATATGTTATTAAAAAACATCATGAAGTTGAATAATCGTATTCTTCTTAAAATAATGCATTCAAACAAGTATCATGAAGCATATGATCTGTTGATTGAGAAATTAGATATGGTCTAAATTCATATGTAAAAGTTGTCTTTTTAATATGGTCCAAACTAGTGTGAAAGTTGCCTTTTCTTTTCTTTTGTTTTTTTTGTAAAAAAAAAGTAGTGGTCCGCGGATTGATCCGTTAACCCGCGGACCCAACCCATATAATCCGCGAGTTAAACGGATTGAACTGAAAAGACCCGCATTTAAATAATGTTATGTTTTGCCTGATCCTAACTCGCACGAACAGCAAATTAAACAGACCGTCAACAGGCACAAGCCCATATATCCAACTCTATTGAATACTTGATTAGCTCTTGCTAAGCAAAGCACACATTCTTCCGAATTTTTAGAATTGAGATTATTATTATTATTATTATTATTATTATATAGAAAACAAATAGGTTTTAAATAGTGGGATAATGTAATATTTTTTTTTTTGGTGGATGTGGGATAATGTAATCTAAGATTGATATTCAAGTCCAAAAATAACTGTTTTTTAACTTGGAAAGCAAGAAATTATGAGCTGTGACATCAATGCGGTTGTCGGTGCATTGCATATTTAATATGGTCGTTCTATCCCCCTCCCTATTGTAGTCTCTTTCGGTCCAAATACAACTACCTGTGTATGTCCCCAAAATTCCTAGTCCGTTCTAGGTAAAAATACATATGTACACTTAGGTCTTGGCACAGACCTTAATTGGTTATAGCTGAAATTTCATCTCTGCCTCTTCTCACTAAAATTCTTCCACCACTTATTAGAAAGAGTTATGTCATTTTCTAGAATCAAGTGTCAACCTAAGTGTTTGTCAAATTCTTGTATTTCAATACCATTAGAACACAAATCACAAGGTGGATTTAGCGGTATACAATCGTGTGATATGTGTATATATTCATAATCACAAAATTAAATTTTAATTATATCCATTACTTAGAATCAAGCCCCAAAGAAATGATATTACAACCTTTAAATTCTAAGAGCATTTCTAAATGATACAATTCATTGAAGTTGCTTATTTATTTTTTTTTATCGATCCTTCCATGTCACATTACCACTTTTTAATACTTTAAGCAATTCTCTACTCTAATAGTGTAATTCTAAAGAGTTTATTAAATGGATATCATTAGTTACTTATATCTTTATTTACATTTACTTTCTCTCCTTTCATGGTTTCTTATTGGGCGCTTCTATAAGATCAATTGCTTATAAAAACAACTGTTCTTACATCTGGACGTCACATCATTATGCTCAAATGTTGCTACCTAATAAGAACTAGTTCTTATTTCTTAAAACTAGTTAATCAACTCTCATTGTAGTTGCTCTAACATGATAATTTATTTTTGATCAAACTAAAAAAGTGAACTAATTAAGACACACAATTTAACTCATTTATAGGGACAACAATGGGTATGGTATGAGTAGGGTATTGTATATGGCACTTGTTCTCATACTTGTGTTTTAAAAAAATACTCGTATCTGGATCCATACCTGTGTGAGTAACAACTTTAATACACGTATCCTTACTCACTAGGTACCTATGTATCCATACTCCCACCTATTACCAGCATAGAGTGCAGACTCGATTGCATAAAACGAGAAGATGGAATCCCGGAAACGTGGAACACTTGAATTGTCAAAGGAGACTCGAGAGATACCGAGAGTGGCACTGTGGCAGAAAGGATTGCCAAAGAGGATAGACATAAAATTCGAACATTGTTGAGTAAAGATAAATAAAGAGGAGAGTCCAAATCTAGAGTTACGGCATAAAGGAATAAGGAAAACTAGTTTAACTAGGTTTATGCTTTTTATTTTTTAAATTTAATATATATATATATATATATATATATATAAGGGTAAGGATAAAGTTACTCAAACACTTAGTCTCATTCATTTTACTTTAATCTAACGGTTAAAAATTACTCAATTCATTAAAAGAAAAAATAGTGAATGATAACTTTAATAAGGAGAAAGAGAAATGAAATTTATTCAATGAAAAAATATATTTCAAATTTGGATTACTTGTTTAATTTATAATATTCATTTATTAAAATTTATACATTTACAATATTTTTAATACATAGATATTTTTAACATATTAAATTTAGCCAAACAAAATTATAAAATTTTAAAAATTAAGAAATATGTACAATATCGATTTTTAAATATAAATTAAGTTAAGAA
The DNA here is from genome assembly GCA_039655645.1 of Ammopiptanthus mongolicus. Classification (NCBI taxonomy): domain Eukaryota; kingdom Viridiplantae; phylum Streptophyta; class Magnoliopsida; order Fabales; family Fabaceae; genus Ammopiptanthus; species Ammopiptanthus mongolicus. The sequence goes on from CM077345.1 coordinate 20,012,774, forward strand.
TTCATGTATATATAATATGTAAAAGCAATTTTTATAGAGGACAATGTCATCATTATATCAAACAACTTAATTTTGTGTCTGTGGTGGGGTGGGAGTAGGTTGGGTACTAGAGTACATGTATCCGTGTCTATTCCCATTTAATTTTGAGCATAATTATCTGTAATATTACTCATACTTATTAAGCGGATAATTATCGTACTTATTATGGATAATTAATTAATTGTAATTAAAAAAAAAAAGAAGCAAAACCACTAGAATAAATTATTAGACCCTGTACGTCGATCAGACTAACATATTATAAAACTTATTTTGACAAAATATAACCTAACTTAGCCCATTTTCGCCCGTGAATGCTATCAAATTTGATTCAACCACATATATCATCTCACTAGAAGGCCTAGATTTGCTATTCCATATCAAAATCCTATGTGTCAAAATAGAGTGCCACAACATACTAATGATCAGCTCTTTTGGCTTCTAATTCAATCGTAGGAAGAATGTGTTCGGAAACATGACATCTATAGAAGAAATAAATAATTGAGAATTTTTTTATGGAAAGTGTAATTGATTGAAAGAATAAAATGTGATACAATGTGTGTAAAAGTGAAGGAAATTGATTCTGTGACCATTGCATTACAAATCAGAGAAATATATACAAGTTACAAGCGTAAAGATAGGCTACAAATTAGCTAACTAATGGCTGAAAATATGGTAACAAATATTGACTAGCTAAATAAAGATATATACAAATAATAAGAGAATATATGCTAAATATATTCTAACACACCCCCTCAGTCGAAGCGGGAGGCTCTCGTATGCTTAGACTGTCCCTGAAATCATTAAATAGAACGCGCGGAAGCCCTTTTGTAAAAATATCAGCAATTTGGTAACGGGACGGCACATGAAGCACACGGACTTCACCACGAGCCACTTTCTCACGAACGAAGTGAATATCCATCGCAATGTGTTTGGTGCGTTGATGTTGAACAGGATTGCCAGATAAGTATATCGCACTCACATTGTCACAGTAAACTAGAGTAGCCTTTTGAATGGGACAATGCAACTCTAGAAGCAGGTTTCTGATCCAGCAGGAATCAGAAACAACATTAGCCACACCCCTGTATTCCGCCTCTGCACTGCTGCGGGAGAGAGTAGGCTGCCGTTTGGAAGACCAAGATACCAGATTATCCCCGAGGAAAACACAATACCCAGAAGTGGAACAATGGGTGTCAGGACACCCACCCCAATCAGCATCTGTATAAGAGATTAGTCTATCAATGGTGGATTTGTACAAATGCAAACCATGGGATAAAGTACCCTGAAGGTAGCGTATGATACGCTTGAGAGCACTCATATGCTCATTTGTCAGAGCATGCATATGAAGACAAATCTGCTGCACAACATAAGATATATCAGGCCGAGTGAAAGTAAGATATTGAAGAGCCCTGGCAAGACTGCGGTATTTGGTTGGATCATTAAAAGGAGCATCGCCGGTGGCACTAAGCTTGGACTTAGTGTCAACGGGAGTAGGACATGAACTGCAGTTAGACATGCCGGCACGTTCAATAATTTTTGCATCATATTGTTTCTGAGATAAAAATAGACCATGGGCATGACGAGTAACAGCAATACCCAAAAAGAAACTCAGAGGACCTAAGTCCTTCATAGCAAACTCAGAACCCAAAAGAGTCATAAAATACTTACGAAGACGATCAGATGAAGCCGTAAGTATAATGTCATCCACATACAACAGAATATAAGCAATGTCAGAACCATTCTTGTAAATAAATAAAGAGTGATCTGAGTTGCTGTGAGAGAACCCAATGGTAGCAACAAAATCAGCAAACCTTTGATACCAAGCGCGAGGAGCCTGTTTCAAACCATATAAAGATTTCTTTAAGAGGCAAACATGATTTGGATGATTTTTGTCTCGAAAATCCATGGGCTGATGCATATAAACTGTTTCATTAAGATGACCATGTAAAAAAGCATTCTTGACATCCATTTGATGGATAGGCCAAGATTTAGAGACAGCAATACTGAGAACTGCTCTTATGGTAGCAGGTTTAACCACGGGGCTAAACGTCTCATCACAATCAACACCTTGCTCCTGTGTTTTTCCATCTCCTACAAGACGAGCCTTATAACGCTCAAAAGAACCATCAGATTTATATTTATGGCGCAAAATCCACATAGAACGAATAACATTCACATCTGGTGGCCTAGGCACTAATACCCAAGTCTTATTATCAATTAAAGCAGTAAATTCATCTAACATTGCACGATTCCAATTTGGATCACGGAGTGCACTAACGAGATTTTTTGGAATAGGAGAAATGTCCTTAGTGGTGGTCGCGTGACAATTGGTAGAGTACTTAGGATTTGGCTTATAAATGCCATTGATAGAACGAGTTGTCATGCGGTGGAGCATGGGGTTATTGGGCCTAGGAGAGGAGTGTGGTGCTGACATGGATGTAGGTGATGAATTCGAGCCAGGGACTGGGCCATGTGAGGTGGGCGAGGCCAAGATAGGAGAAGAAGTTGGAGGGGGCTGCTGTAGCGTCGGTGCTACCTGAGGAGTGGGCCGAGAGTGAGCAGCATGAGAAGTGGGGGTTGCTGAGCCCGTGTGAGACCGCGGCCCATTGTGAGGAATAGGTGGAGAGTTGGGCTGTTGGGTTGGGTCAGGCTGTGGATTTTGTGGTGCTAAATTATGAGAAATAACATGCATGATTGATGGATCAATATTATCACTCAGAAAATCATATTTTGTAGGAGTGATTTTGTGGAGTTTTGAAAAAGGAAATTCGGTTTCAACAAAACGCACATGACGACAAATGATTATCTTTCCACTAGACATATCATAGCATTTTGAGCCACGATGGTTCGGAGCCGGACCAAGATAGGCACAAGGGGAAGAACGTTCCTGTAATTTGTTTATAGTAGTGGAGGGAAACAATGGAAAACATAAACAACCAAAAACACGCAAATCCGAGTAAGAAGGGTCACTTTGATAAAGGATTTGTGTCGGTGATAAATAATCTAAGACCTTAGAAGGAAGGATATTAAGAAGATATGTCGCCATAGATAGAGCATGATGCCAAAAGGACGGTGGCATAGAAGCATGAGCTAGAATGGTCCGAATGATATTATTGATGGATTTTATGTGTCTTTCGGCTTTACCATTTTGGGACGATGTGTGAGGACAAGAAAGACGAAAGACTAAGCCATGACGATCAAAGAACTGCTCAAGAGTGCCATTAATATATTCCATGCCATTGTCACATTGAAAAGATTTTATATTACGTTCAAATTGAGTTTTGACTAAAGCATGGAAAGATATGAATAATTGTTTTACCTGTGATTTCTTTGCAATAGGAAAAGTCCAAAGAAATTTGCTATAGTCATCAAGAAAAAGAACATAATAACGATGCCCGGAAGAGCTAGCAATTGGAGAAGTCCAAAGATCACTATGAATAATATCAAACGGTAGAAAAGTGTATGATAAAGAATCATAAAAAGGAAGTTTAGCATGTTTTTCAAGAGGGCAAGATGAGCAAAAAGTCTTACAAGCCTTATTACATTCAATAAATTTATTACTGCGAAGAGAATTGATAATAGTATCGCCAGGATGACCTAAACGATTATGCTAAATATCATGAGACATAGTAGTAAAAGCTGAATGTTTGGGTGATGTGGCTTGAGAATTTGAGAAGAGTGGATATAAGTCCCCAGCACTGTCACATCTCATTAGTCTGGTCCCTGTCTGTTAATCATTGACCGAAAAACCAAAAGGGTCAAAAGAAATAGAAACCATATTGTCAGTGGTAAATTTACGAACAGAGATCAGATTTTTAATGAGTTTGGGAGCATGTAACACACTTTGAAGAACAAAGGGAGGATGAGGTGGGGGTAAATTAGTGCTACCGTGACCGACAACCGGAATTAAATGACCACTTCCAACAACAATGTTATGATTTTTAGTGCTTGAATTGAAATAAGACGAGAGAATACCTGCATCCGCCGTCATGTGAGATGTCGCGCCGGTATCCATGTAGTAGTTTCCATCGGGTTGAGAGAAAGATAGAGCATGCATAGCGGCCTCAATATCAGTTGGCGTGTGTAACTAGCAGTAGATGGAGTCATAACATTGAAGGCCTGAGGTTTGGGCCCAAGCACGCCAGGCCCAGCAGATGGTCGTTAGGCCGTGTAATTGGGTCGTGGCTACCAAGAATAGGCAGGGAAAGGACATGGTGGAATGGTCCACCCCCCAATTTGGCTGCCACTGTGGCCATTGAGACTAAGCTTGAGGGCGTGGCTGCTGACTGGACTTACCACTACTGGCCCCACCTTGCTGACCGGACCCTTTTCCTTTCCCCTTATTTTTGTTGTTGTTGTGCCCTTTGTTGTTACTGTTGTTGCATTTAGGAGCAAAGGAGGAGTCATTGGAGTCATTTCTAGTTGCTGCAACCATGGCTGTGCCACCGCGGGTCCCGGATTCACGAGCGACACGTGCTTTGATGGTGCGTTCTGCCATTTTCAACCGTGATCGACAGCTTTTGAACGAACGTAGGGGCTCTTGATTTTGGATGAAATCAACTGCACCACTGTACGCCTCTGGCAAGGAACCTGTGAGACGTAACACGAGCCGCCCATTTGACACCGGGGCATCAACATCCGCAAGCCGGTCTGCAAGAGATTGAAGGTAATTGCAGTAGGTGTCGATGGTATGGTGTTCCTCGAAAACGGCACCGGTGAAGTCTTCTTCGAGGAGGGTTGCTCGCGAAGCCTTATTGTCCTGAAATAAAGCTTCGACCGTTTCCATGCTCCTTCGGCTGTGTCATCACGTCGTAGGATAGCAAGGAGAAGGTCAGAGGAAATGGTGCCATATATCCACTGGAGAATCGCAGCGTCAAGACGTTTCCACATGGCAGGATCGGCTGTTTTTGCAGCAAGGTATGCTGCTCTGGCATGTTTCTCTGTGGGTGGGACAATTTGATCGTAGAGATCGTGAACCCGAGTAAGGTTGGTAAACAAGGCAGCCCATGAGTGATACAGAGCCTGCTCGTTATCTAATGTGACAGGAACAAGAGATTTCACATTGGTGATAGTGAGGGTAGGGTGAAATTTGGCGCTTTCTGCCATGTTTGAGAGTGAGAAGAAGAATGGGGGAAGAAGAAGAAGATGAACGGCTAGGGTTCAAGAGATAGGATTGAAACTGTCTTTGATACCATGAAGGAAATTGATTCCGTGACCATTGCATTACAAATCAGAGAAATATATACAAGTTACAAGCGTAAAGATAGGCTACAAATTAGCTAACTAATGGCTGAAAATATGGTAACAAATATTGACTAGCTAAATAAAGATATATACAAATAATAAGAGAATATATGCTAAATATATTCTAACAGCTCAAGAGGTGAGGATTGCCCAAGCTTTATAAGCTCTTATGAGGCTCTATCTCTAGTCAATGTGGGACTTGGGTTTTTCCCAATACACCCCCTCACGCCCAGCACTATTGGGCTTGGTGCGTGGATAATATGGTGGGCGGCCCTTTTATGGATTTAGGATAGGCTTTGATACCATATTAGATTTGGGCCTAACTCAACCCCAAAAGCTAGCTCAAGAGGTGAGGATTGCCCAAGCTTTATAAGCTCTTATGAGGCTCTATCTCTAGTCAATGTGGGACTTAGGTTTGGCGGAAAATATGGTAACAAATATTGACTAGCTAAATAAAGATATATACAAATAATAAGAGAATTTATGCTAAATATATTCTAACAAAAAGTGATACAATGAGCTAACAAGGGTGACTTATATTCTATCTAACAACTTGTATCTACACCTAACAAGTTGTAACTAATTATATCTCTAATAGCCCCCCGCAAGATGGAAGTGCAGATTAACACTACCAACTTGGGATCATCAGTACAATAAAAAGGAATATATTACAACTAGTCAAATGAAAAAAAAAAACCTGAAGTACAAGCCGTAATCGCGACGAAATATCAAGGAAAGCGGACAAAGAAAGTGACAGAAGCTGGGGTGCATAACTCCTAGAAGTCTTCGACCAATTACTAGGCCTCTTCGAACTTCTTCTAGCATCTCCACAACAGTCATCTCAAAAGGAATCAAGAAACCCAATTTGGGAACAATCGCCAGAGGTTACAATGCTTAACCACTGAGCAAAAACTACACCTCAAAGTTTAACCACTTGGCAGAAGCATGAATCAAGTATCAATGCTTAACCACTCAAGCAGAAGCTATATTGAAAGTTTAACCACTTGGCAGAAGCAAAAAAGGAAATAACCAATGATTAACCACCCAAGGCAGAAGCTCACCTTAAGCCTTAACCACCAACGGCGGAAACTTACAACAAAGCCAAATAAAATCTAAATCAATCTTCGACAACATACAACCAACTCCAAACAATTTCCAAATCACAAGGGATGTGAACAATGTAACACCCCCCAAAACCCGGTTTTTGTTGTTTAGCTTATTTTGTGAATAAATTGTGTAAAAATATAATTTGGCTAATTATAAATAATGTTAATTACTTATAGATACAAATTCTTTTGAATTCAAATAAAGAACTCATAATTCATAAAATGGTTTCTTGAGCTTGTGTACTGTTTTGGAGCGGAGTCAGTGGACTTTTGATCCTCGGCCGTTTACAGACTTGTCTGAAGCTCGGACACAGTTTTGTTCAATTTGTCGAGGTGGACCGACAATTGCTCATTGCGCTGGAATAATTCATCATGTTCTGTCTTGGCGTTTGCCAGTTCTTCTTTGGTGGCTTCTATCTTGGCCGATTTAGCTTCCACAAGATGAGCTTTCTTTACGTTATCTTCAAGCTCTTTGGCCCATAGCCTAGTTATCGCAGCGGATCAGAGGATATAAGCCTCAATGGCCTTGGGGCAAGATTTTAGACCAATCTTCTTGAAGAGTTTGCCATCAGCAGGCTTACTCATATTGTTGTCGATGGTAGAATTGGGGTCAAAATCTCACACCCACAAAGAGGAGCTAGCCCTGGATGAGGAGTCATACCGTTTAGGTGGAGGAGGGATCGACGACCCTGTTTGCTTATTTTTCTCTGACCGAGCAGAGGTGAGTTTTTTGGGTCTAGGAGGAAGGTAAGATAAAAGTATCTCTTTGGATAAGACTTCAGTCCTATACCTTTTCTTGCTGGCGAGTGAGACAGTCTGCCTAGCAACCCCAATGATGAAGTCCTAATGTCCTTTTGGGAATCGGCCTTCTTCACGCTCTTGTAGTTAAACTTACCCATGAGCACTGCATGTAGGAGTGGGAATAGGCCAGGCTTTAGTTAAATAGGCCTGGCCTGTTTTAAAAACTTAAGGCCTAAGCCTGGCCTATTACCTGACATGGGCTATTTTTAAGGTTTGGCCTGACCTTTTTAAAAGCTTGATTTGGCCTGAAAGCCTGTTTAATGGCCTATTTCATATTAAAGCCTTTAAATAAGCTAATAAGGCTACTATTAAATAGGCTAATAGGTCTACCATTAAAAAGGCCAATGACTAAATAGGCCAATAGATCAGCCATTAAATAGACCAATGACTAAACTCCAGATTCTTTTTTTATACTGAAGGAAAAAATAATCTATATTCGTTTGTGATAGAAGCAAAAGCATAATAGCTCAGAAACCATACAAAGCACCGTACTTAAGCAAAAAGAGAAGACTTACTAAATATTTTAAACCTAAAACTTATGGCATGAATTGAAAAACATCCATAAGTATCAAAGGCAAATATCAATTTAGGATATGAATAATATCTTCTGTTATAAGGAAATATAAAAGTAAAAGCAAACAAATTATTACAGTTACAAGATCAAATTCACATTACCCAAATGGATCTTGAGCAAGGAGAAGCCCACTTCTTCATATTTCTGTGACCAGCTTATCTTGATACTTACCCATGAATTAATCAATGAAACATTGTAGTACCAACACCCGTGTTGATGACTATCTATATCAAAACAAAACTTTGCAGCGGCAAAAAAAATAAACCACCATAAATGATAAAGGGAAACAAGAAAGAAGAACGAAATTCACATCTCCAAATAAACATGTATTAAAAACATTGGACAAGCTGCATTCCGCCTCACTATTGTCATCCTTTGGCAACAAACCTGTGGCAACAAAGCAATTAAGACCCTGGACGGAGCAGCAAGGACGAAGGTGGAGTGAGGTGGCAACGACGATTGGGAGCATCTGCAACTCATCTGAACTCAATGGTTTGTGACAGGATTGAGGGGAATAACCGAATGAGGCAGCGGAGATGGGAGCAGCTCACCGGACGATCATAACGCAGCAAATGAACAGAGGACAGCCATGACGCAACAGAAGAAGCAGCATGCCGTCACCATAGAAGTAGATTTTCGAGAACAATAGTAGTGTAGAAGTTAGGGTTACTACGTACTAATTCTATTTAGAAAATAAAATAATTGGATGTTATATTATTTTGTTAAAAATTAATATTTTATATTGTATATTATATATTATATATTATTATTAAAAATAATATTATATATTTTATTTAAAAATTATAAGCAGGCCGGCCTACCAGGCTTGAAGGGCTTTTTCATAAGCCTAAGCCTAGCCTTTTTAATTAAACAAGCTTTTTGAAAAGCCTAGATCTGGCTTTTTTATTAAACAGGTCAGGCCATAGGCCCTTGTCGAGCGGCATGACCTATTTCCACCCCTAACTGCATGTTGAAAGACGAGCATAAATTAACATTAACAAACAAGAAACATAACATAAAATCTATGGCAAAACACTCATTGCGAAAGTCGACTCTAGGGGTGGAAGAAATGGGGAGTTTGAGATGCTTCCCGCAATGAAGAGGATGAGGAATTTTGTCAGGAGTGTTAATATCTAATTTCTCTTGAGGTCTCAAAAACTGATATTCAAAACCTGAGAACTTTAAGGGAAAATGAGACCAGTATAAAGGGGATTTAGGTTCTCCCATTGAATCTAAGAAAAAAAGGAAATAAGCATCAGTCGAGCGAACCTTGAAAAAATCTACTTTGAAATCCTTGTATGATGAAACATACAAGCTTATCAAACCTCGGCGATGAAGGCCATTTAAAGATATCCACCTGATTTTGTACCCAAATCTGGTTTGCTAAAAATAAAGGAACTTGGGAGCGGTGGCTTCCACCTCAAGTTTTTTACACAAAATTTGAAATACTTTAAAAAAAAGCCCAATTATTTGGATGTAGTTGAGTAGGAGCAACGTTGAGTGTTTTTAGGACATCACATTCAAAATCAGTGAATGGAACTCTAATTTTGTGTTCTTTGAACAACGTTGTATACATATATTCAAAATTAGGCTTGTTGGATTTTGCAGATAGAAAGACATGCTTGGATTTGGAACAAGGAAAGCATGAAAAGGCTTCCTCGTCCCCAACCCTAGAAAGGTGATTCTCTTTTATGACTGTGATTATTGGTTCAGAGGTGCGGAAGTTAGAGAGATAATGACCCACTTATTGTTTAATTGGTAACCCGAGATAATGATATCAGGGAGAGGTTCTTTAAGGACTTTGATCGAGCGTTTGCATTTTTTAGGTTTAACGGAGGAATGAACTTTTGGGGTAGTAGATTGGGCATCCTCCGAATCCAGGTTAAGTTCCGTAAAATTAACCTCAAGTTCCTCTGAGGGAAATGAATAACTCAAGGCAGAATCACCTATAAAATGAATTTCTGGGTCTAATAGAGGACCCTGGGCAGACACGGTGGCAAATTCAGAGTTTTCAATATAGGAACCCATGGAAGAATATGAGCAAGGACAGAAGTTTGGAGGAGTTTTCAGTAGAAGAAATGAGCAAAAAAACGAAAGAGACAAAGGCATACCTAGGAAATGTGGGAAGCAAGAAATTCAGAGTAAAAGTGCGTGAATAGGGAAGATAAAGAATGAGTGAAGGGAAGATGAAGAGCTTTGAGCGTGAAGGATGAAGTAAAATGTAAAAAATATTTGAAATGATTGAAGAATTTACAGAAGGGTAACACTGAATGATTAAGAGGCGTGATCAAAGACTGCCACCCTTTGAAGTCTGAGGTGACCATTCGGATGTGGGACGTGTGTCCAATATTTCAATAAAGGGTTTCAATGTTTGAATGGTGAAATAATTTAAAAAATTGAATTGAATTTACGACAATTATGAAGCCGAAAATGAAGGGACGCGACTCTATGTCATTTCTTGTCAGACAATCATGAAAGTGTGGGGCTCCAAAAGAAGCCATGGCAGGGATGACGAGAAAGCAATTGGGAAGATCTGTGAGTGGAATATCGAAAATGTGGCGGTGAAAGGAAATGATGTATGGCTTTTTAAAATGGATTTCTACAACACAAATGTAAATTTAAAGACTTAATCGAAGAAAGGTTTTCCAATAATGTTTCTTGGTACACGTTCATGGTTATTTCAACTCAGTCGGACAGAGACTTTTAACCTCTTTCGCTTTAATTAAGCTCAGAGCTTGGGGGACTTACATACCGCCCGAAAAAATATAGTCGATTTGACCGAGACCCAATGAAAAGGACTTTTAACCTCTTTCGCTTTAATCAAACTCGGAGCTTGAAGGACTTATGTATCACCCGAGAATATTTTGTCGGTTAGACGGAGCCCGAGTGATAAAGACTTTTGATCTCATTCACTTTAATCAAACTCAGAGCTTGGGGGACCTATGTACCGCTCGAGAATAAATAGTCGGTTAGACCGAGCCCGAGTGATAAAGACTTTTAACCTCTTTCGCTTTGATCAAGCTTAAAGGTTAGGGCCTTATGTACCGTCTGAGAAGAAATGGTCGGTTAGATCAATCCCAAGTAATCGAACAGTAAAGAGTCCTCAGGCAAAATTAATACTCGAATTAACGAGGATATTCTCGGGTCTTCAGGACCCTGCCTTACCCAATCCATCTGTTCACTATAATAAATTTATTTTCAGTTACAAAACTCTTCATTTTCCATACCCCTCATAACACCACCATTATGACAATCATTACTCATGATAGTTAAATCAAGTAACAGTTATAATTAAAGGAAAAAAGCGACTACAAAAGGAAGAAAAAACAAGTGGAGGGGTTTAACTTCACTTTGACACTGCTTGAGATTGATTATTACAGTGATTGATTCTAGGCGGCACAAATTGAGTAACATTATTCCTATCCAGACTCCGATATATGGATTTCGGACCGAACAATTCAGATTGTTGAAAGACTAATCCTCAACCGATTAATTGAAGGTCCCTTTGTCCATTGCATCTCCCTTGTTCTGAAGTCTAGATAGATCAGTTGTATAGACATTTCGACAAAGATGCCACACAAAAATCATGATCTTTGGGGGGAATATGGAGTCTCCACAAAGATTTCCACAAACTCCCATAAGGACATTAATTGAACTTGTAGTTGTAACCTCCTGTTCTGAGGCAACCACTGCTGTTTCATTTTTTGAGAAAAACTCTTCCAAAACGCATATAGATAAAGTTTAATTATTATACACTGACAGTGTAAAACATTTTATACAGACAACCAATCAACAATCATGGTATGATGATTTTTAAGGTAATTAGAATAAAAGTTAATTTTTTACTGATGTAACAACTTATGATTGGATGTCTGTATAACAATATTTTACACTTTCAGTGTAGAATAATTAAACTCATAAATTCATCTAAGGCAGAGGAACGGCGGTCCACACATTTATAATTTTAAGTAATCAAAATGTGAAATTGAGTCAAAATTTAATTTAAATGATATAATATTTAATTAAAAAATTTATATATTATATATATTTTATATAAGAATATATAATATTTGGGAGTAATGTTCAATTTTTTTGTATTTTATGTTTTTTTTATAACTTGATTAGAAAAATGTTGCTACAATTTTTTTTGACAAGACTTGCCAACATTAAAGTCCATTGTTACATAGAATAAGCATAAATGAATTCAGCGTTTAATGCAAATAATAACGAAGAAAATAAATAAGGAGTGAGGCGTGTTGACTGTAGATTCCGTTCCGTTTGAACTGTAGGACGCGGACTCGGCAACTTTGCAATGGAATGGACCATTGGAAGCAAAGTTGAAATTGGATAGTGTTGCAGTTCAACCACACCCACACCCAGTTTCGGTTCACTCCCATCCTCCCACCTCACCTAATTCCAAAGTCAACTCTGACTTTGATCTTTCACACACACACACTTGTACAAAGTAAATTGAGCTATTCTATGGTCTATAATATGGTGAACACTAAAAAGGTTTTTCTTCTTTCTTTTACAATTTAAGTTTTTTTATTGAAACCAGTATTTTATTTTTGGACTTTGTTAATAGCAAATTAAAGAATAAAAAATGGTGTTTATTAACTTTTTTTTAAATCGATTCAATTATTTAAGGAATAGATTATTCAATAGTTTTCAAATTTTAACATGTTAATTAATTTTAATTAATTTTTAAACATGTACCCTAAAGTTAAAGTTCCAAAATCCTTTAGTTTAACTAGTTTTTTTTTTTATATACTTGGAAAAATTTGATGTGCAAATAATTAAAGAAACTTTGATGTATTTACTTTTTTTAGTTTTAGAATTCAGAAGCTTATGGAATAAATTGATTTTATAATAAAGGAATAAATTCATAACCGTTGATGAAAACGATAGATGGAAATATAGTTTTGCTTTATTCAGCTTTGGTGAAGGGTAATATTCAAATAAAAATGCATTCATTTTATTATTAGGCAAATGTTAATAGGTATTTTCGGACACTAATTAAGGAATTTAAAATGGTAAGATTTTATTGAAAAGAAATGTATTTAATGAAGTGAGAAGTCATACACTTAAATTTTCAATGAAAACTTATTTTTTATTGATTTTTTAACCAATGGCGGTACTAGTTAGCAAAACCCTTATTATTGATATACTCCCCTGATTCTTAATATAAGAGACAAAATGGTTTTTTTTATCCAATATAAGAAAAAATGATCAATTTTTATGCTAAATTTTATTTCTACCCTTATGTATTGTAAAATTTATATTAAAGAGACTCAACAATTCTTCATGCAAGTGTTTTGGTTTTGCTTTACTCATTGGTTAGATATCACAGTGCTTGGATTTAGGAATAAATAAATTAGTTGAATTAGAAGTAATTAAATAAGGACATTTATGGAATAAAATTTAAAATTTCAATAATTTTCTTTGTTCTTGATGAATTAGGATTTTATCTCTTATATTGAGTATTGGAGATAGTATATTTTTAAAAGGACAGCAGAAAATTTGAATTTAACGTTTCTTACAAAACACTAAAATTGATGGTTAGTGTGTTAAGTTTGATATATACTCCATGAGTTTAATCTCTACTAGTATGCCTTTTGTTATTGTAAGAAACTTCCCACATAAACCTAGAATCATCCTCTTAATCATCAATTGATTCGTTCACGGTTTATCAGGTCATTTAAAACATTTGAGGGTTTATTAATTAGCTCGTTTAACATACATTAATATTTTGCAAGAATACCATTAAAGAGTATGTCAAGCAATGCCGTGAGAGCACTCATTGAGGAATAAAAAAAGAAATTTTGTATGAAAAAAATAGTGTGCTTAATATTTCCTCCGGATTTATACATACTCCCTCCATTACAGTTTATAAGTAAAGTCAATCATTTTCACACTTATTAAGATAACTACTCATTCACATTTGATTTTTGTAATTTCACTTAAAAGTTCAACCAAAATACCTCTATTATCCCATAGGAAAAAAAACGTGGGAAGTGGTGAAGTGGTGGAACTGTTCATAATAAATGAAGGTGTTTATTGGAAATAGGCTATGTGAGTGAGAAGTGGTGGTGCTGCTCTTAATAAATGGAGTAAGGGTATTTTGGACATATAATTATAAAAATACATGAATTTTGCTTATATTTTGTTTCATTATACATGAGTGAAATTTTGCTTATAAACTATAACAGAGGGAGTAAGCATAAAAAACTAACTTCACACGTATTAAGAAAATTATTTATATTAGTTTAATTGTCTTGATTTGTGTAAGGTTAAAATAATAATTTGGTCCTTATACGTGACACAAATTCTTCATTTAGTCCATATACGTAAAAAATTTGGAAATGAGTCCCTACATGTATAATCGTTAGCAAATTCGGTCCCTACATGTACGAATGTCAGCAAATTCGTCCCTGCCGCCAGCAAATTAGTCTTTATACATAACACAAATTTTTGATTTGGTCCCTCAACCTGAAAAAAAATTAAATTGGTTCCTATATGTGCAATCGATAATAATTTTGTCCTTATCATCAGCCAAAGAGCTCAGACCCAACTAAAGATTCTTTTCGTATTGATTATTTTTTATATATTATATCAATCTATTTCTTCTATTGAGAGTCAACTTTGATAATTTCATAATATAAAACCATTTACGGACCAAATGATACAATTTTTACTCTCAATAGAAAAAATAGATTGATATAATATATAGAAAATATTCAATACGAAAAGAATTTTTAGCTGGGTCTGAACTCCTTGGGAGATGGTAGTGACAAAATTATTATCGATTGCACATATAAGGACTGATTTAATTTTTTTTCCAGGTCGAGGGACCAAATCAAAAAATTGTGTCACGTATAAAGGCCAATTTACTGACGGTAGGGATAAATTTGCTTACGTTTGGACATATAGAGACCAAATTTACTAACGTTTACATGTGTAGGGACTCATTTCCAAATTTTTTACATATAGGGACTAAATGAAGAATCCGTGTCACGTGTAGGGACCAAATTATTACTTTAACCTTTGTGTAAAAAATAAGTTATAGTTACTAAATTACCCTTTCTTGGAAGTGTATAATGCTCTTAGAAGTTATTTCTTGGGAATGTATAATGATCTTGGGAAAAAAACAATTAACCAAACGGTATTTTTGAAACACTGACATTAAATAGAGTTGATTTGGTTGACTTTGTTTATATTTGAGTCTAAAAAAATTTGATATTTTTTTTGCTTATATATAGGTCCGGAAGAAGTATATTGAAAAGTTTTACACTTTTTAATATAAAATTTCTTTTTATTGATTCCTTAATCAATGTTCGTAGATACTCGTTAACACAAGATTTTATAATTAATTAATGTCCAAGAAAAATAAAAGGCAAAATATGTTGATTAGTCCTATACGTTTATTTAATTTTTCATATCGGTCCCACAAGTTTTTTTTTTTTTTTTTCAAATTGGTCCTACACGTTTCATTCTGTTTTCACGTTAGTCCTTTCCGTCAATTTCGACCTAACGCTGTTAAATAAGGAAACATTGTCGCACTAATATCGTGCCACGTCAGCTCAAAACTAACGGCGTTAGGTCAAAATTAACGGAAAGGACTAACGTGGAAACAAAATGAAACGTGTAGGACCAATTTAAAAACAAAAAAATCTTATGGGACCGATATGAAAAATTAAATAAATATATAGGACCAATTAACCTATTTTGCTAAAAATAAAATGCCCCAATTCATTTCCATTAAATTGTTATATTTATTTTAGTGAATAGATTAACCAATGGATCGGTGATAATTCTGAGAGCAAAACTTGATAGATTTTAGATTTTTGAAGTAGTTGACACACGGAAGATTGCAATTAATTATAGTTGATGAAGAAGTCGTAAGAGGATCTATTCAATTCTACGTAAGGCAATAGAGCATGAGGGAGACATTTATTGAAAATCACGGTCAAGAAAAGAAGACTCGCCGTGTGTTACAAAATTACAAAAGTTACAGGCACAACCACTACGATTCTCTATATTCTGAAATTTCTGACCTTGTCAACTCCCCCACATATCCCCATTCCTAAAAAGGTTCTCGTGAAATGGGAGAGGATTGCACTCATCTAAATAAAAGTATAAAATGTGATACTTATTTTTTTTGGTTTTTTTTTTCAATCATTTGATTTACATATAAATATGAAGATTAATCTCTTAAATTAGGTAGCATCACAAGATCGACAAAGCTTTCCCTCGAAAGTTTTAATGTTGTTGCATTTCCAGGATTAAAATTCAAATTCGAGATCACTAATTAAGCTGGAAGAGACTCATATTATCTCATTCAAACGTTCTCGTATAAAATGTGATACTTATAATTACATATGGTGTAGGTTTAAAAATAAATAATTATAAACTTTCTTTTATTTTTTGGTGAAAATAATTATAAAATTTCTACAATATATTAATTTTAGAAATTCTCCTCCCTTACTATGCCAAGGTGGCATGGCAATTGCAAAGGGTACTTCCTACATAGACCATTTCTCCCACCTCCCCTTCTCTATCTCTCATATATATTCACCAAACCTCCTATCACACCTCACCCCACAAATCAAGCATTATAAACATTACTCTAACCAACCCGTAAAAAATCTTTCCTAGTTCTCTCTCAAATTCTCAATCTCTCTTTTCTCTACCACAAAATCTTCACACTACTCTCAGAACTTTCCTTATTAGAAATGGCAAACTACAAGCACCACCAATATGCAGCGGTGCTGCTAGTGTTTCTGTTTCTGATATCATCTTCTTCTTCATCTGCTAGGCCCTTGAACGGTGTCATAAGCCTTGAAGCGACTGAGCCAACCTTAAACATTGAACTTCCCAGCTTGGTGCAGGAGGAGAAGGAGGAGCCATCTGGACACGTGTCACCATGTGACCACATGGGGGTCGTCGCCGGAAAGCTGCCGTCTCCGGGAATGAGACTCGCCGGTGGCAAATATGGGCCAATGATCTTGAACATGCTTCCTAAAGGGACAGTCCCACCATCTGGACCAAGCAAAGGAACCAACAACCTCAACAACTAGTGGTCAATTATATGGTTAATTCGGTTATTAATTAATCAATTGCTTATAGTTATAGCAGTCGATATATATACATCTCATAAATTTGCATTCTCTTCGTCCAAAAATTTTTTCGATCATCTTTTCATCTAAATATTAATCATTGGATTAATCTAAAAGTTGAATTATTTCATTCTTTAACTATTCGATTAATTCAATGGTTAAAATTTGGACGAAGGAAACTCAACTAGAGAATCCAAATCCAAGTCACATGCCTCAACCGCAACTGCAAGCCATTCATTGCCAATTGTCTTCGTCTTCTGCTCATTGCTGATCTCACTTTATTTTTTTTTTATAATTTTTCCAGAGTATTTCATTCTTCTTATTCTTTTTATTTGTTTCTTAAATTTGTAAATACTTTGTAGTTTGTACCTTACAGTTGCATAGTTATACTTTTTATTTATACAAACAGGCCTAGGGTGCTCTTTCAGATTCAGGTTTTTGCTCAAGTGTTATGTATGTTTTAGAATTATACCAAAAACAATATCATATATAAACTTCATTTTTTAATATTAGCTTCTCTCTTTTTATCTGATTTTTTATTATATTAATTGTGACTGAACGCGTTATACATGACTTTATGAGATGTATATAGTTGTGTACAATTCATTCTGAGCTGCGTATGTGCGTGTCTGTGTGTAAACTAATATGTATAAATGTTGTAAAAAAGAGAATAGAAGAGATTATGAAAAGAAAATAAGAAGGTTTAATTATTGAGTTGATCCTTCAATTATTTGGGAATTTTCAAGTAGGTTCATAAATTAAAAAATTTTTTAATTGGGTCCCTGAATATATATAAAATTTTCAATTGGGTCCCTAAGGTAGCAAATCCATTACTAAATTATGAAATTGAATGAGATATTCGTAAATTCCTCCAAGCTAGACACCCATATCAACAATTTGTCCATAATTATTGAGAATTTGGGACATCTAATCATCTAATCGACCAAAAAAATTGATGCATACACACGAGTATGATTTCGAACACACCAACAATTTCTGATTGATTACTTGAATAGAAGTCCTAATTCCCAATAATTATGCACAAATTACTGATATAGGTGTCGTTCTAGCTTGGAGGGACTAACAAATATTTCGTTTAATTTCACAGTTCAGTAACGGATTTGCTATCCAGGGACCCAATTGAAAATTTTTATATATGTTCAGGGACCTAATTAGAAATTTTTTTAATTCAGGCACCTACTTGAAAATTCCCAAATATTTCAGGGACCAACTCAATAATTAAACCAAATAAGAAAACAAAAGGGTTAAGTTTTTCATAAACTAGCTATGCTACCAATTCTTATTCCTTCTATATATGGGGAATCATGTTTTATAGGAATCTATACACAAATAGATGGATACATTTCTCAAAATAATGCACCATTAAATGCAAGGGTTACAAATTAATAAGTCACACTAAGGTTATAACCACCAAACTCTTACTAATGGCACCCTTAATACTAAGCAATGTTTTAAAAAATGGAAGACGGAAAAGAAGAATGGTTCAAGGTTCAACCGGTGGTCGAACTGGGGTGTATATATATAAGGGGACATATATAATGAGATCAGTTCTCATTTTAGGAATGTGAGAATAATATATATACAAGCATTAATAAAAAGATCAATCAACAAGTCAAATTTCAATCCAAGTTCAAACTTTTCATACCAAGTCCAAATTCTTCCATAGCTAAACAAGCACAAAACAACAAATCTAAATTAGAAACTTAAACTTTAATGGATGTCTAGGCAAAATATTCAAATCCATCTGAATTAACTTGACGGCCCAATCCTCTTGCTAAAAACCGTACACAAAGTACAAAAGTGAAAAGCAAAAAAAAAAAAAAAAACTCGTTGGACACAGGATTGCCGGACAAAAAAGCAATTGGGGATCAGAAACAGAGCTATCGTGCGCTGCTAGTGACCAGAGATGGAGCTGTCATCATGTAGTGTGCCGCCGGTGTGTTTAGACAGATTAGAAATGTTTTGATTCTGAGATAATTGAGACTGTGAGACTAGCCAAAAATACAAAAGCCTTCATTTTTATTTAATAACAAACAAGCAATTGATTTAATTATTTTTGAAATGAACCAGCCGATTGGACCGGTTTAACCAGTTTTTGATGTTTTTAGTGGTCAGACCGCTTCTTCGATTCTATGGTTCGACCAGGACCAAAGGGTTGTTTGGTCGACGGTCCAACCGGTTGGACCATTTTATAAAACGTTGATACTAAGTGAAGGTATCCACCATCTACAAAATTTGCATATTTACACAACACTTCCCCTAATTGGATGATTAATATGTCTCGTTAAAAACTTGTTAAGAAAAATCCAGAGGGATAAAAACTTAGCGAAGGAAAAAAAAAAGAACAATATTCGTAGGTAACTTACTTCCCCTACAAAATACATCAATTATTTATAAAATATCATTTAACTAACGCATATCACTATTATGAACGTGCTTCTTGAAAACTGAAGTTAACAACGTCTCGGTGAAGATACGATCGAAAGTGCTTCAATGACAATAAGATATAGTACCTCAGGACCAAGGGTCTTTGTTGCCAAATGCTCGAATGGTAGGCGGAGACAAAACTTTATCTTCCAAAAACATTTCTGTAGAAGATATATCTTTATATTCGAACAACTTCAAGTCATGCTAATAATATTCAGATAATCAAAATTCATAGCAATTATATTAAACATAATTATAATTTTCTTTATATTGACATATGAAAATCTGAAATAAATTTACCCACAATTTCATGAAATAACATCATGTATATGAACATTACTTACTAATATGAAACGTCTAATATGATAAACAAAAGAATATACCTTATTAGTATATGTAAATCCAAATAGATGATTTTGATATTTTTTTGTTTTAAAAGAGGGTTTATGGCCTAAGGAAAAAGCAACAAAACTAACTACTATCCGAAATTCTTTAGGACAGAGCAGTACCCATTAGATCATCAAAAAGTCGTGAAGATAGCTCTCTCGTAGGCTACATGAGGACCTGACGCACATATGATTGTGATGTGAGACTATAATTAGCTAAATAGTTCGCACATCTGTTACCTTTACATAAAGTGTTCACAAGTGAACATTGCACTCTCGCTGCTTGATTCGACAGATCCTATTAAAAAGGTTGCAATGTTTGTTCCCTCCAAAAGGAGAAGATTTGAGTCCATTGATAAGCGCATGGGAGTTTGACTCTACTTCCAGGTTCCTGTGCCCATCCTACCAAGCAATCTGCAACCCAAGGTAGATGACCTAAAGCTCAATTTGATAGGAATCACAATGACTCAGTCTTCTAGTAAAACCTTTAATCCGCCTTCCTGATGCATCTCTAAATAATCCACCACACCCAGCTTCCCCTGGGTTCTTTTGGAAGCACCATCACAGTTAAGCTCAGTCCACCCATCAGGAGAAAAGCGCTAGTTTACATTGATAACCACCTTCTGATGTGTGTTGTGATAACCATTAGGGGACCTAAAATCCTACATGTCCCTAACGTAGTTGAGGATCACTTATAAAGGCTCCCTCGGCCTATGGAAGTTAGGCTAAAAAACTGTTAAGTTTCTCTATCTCCAAAGCATCCAACATGCAACATCAAACACACTCATCCAAGGCAGGATACCAGACCACCCCATCTCCTCACTTATATTAGCCTCCATCTATTGGAAATTTATATTCCCAATCTATTATGTGGGCTCATATTCTGTTAACAATTATATTAGCTATTTATCACCAAGGGACTAAATATTAGTGATCTAATTAAGTGATCTCATTAAACTACCAAAAGGAACCTGATATAGGCTTAATGAGTGGATATCTGTATTGGCCTATTAGGGATTAATGGAACCCCTAATAGGTTTTAATACGTCAAGAATGGTTATGGACCCCAACACACCAAATCGACATACTCAGACTCTTCTCTCCCCATCTGAAGAGAGCATAAGGTCTCATCAAGGAACTAAGGAGATTTGGTTGAGGAAGAACCATATAACCATCGCTTACATTCTGTCTTGATTGTTAGAGTATTCCGCAATCGAAGGCGATAAACCCGTCTTACTTGTGATCAATTGCCGCTTTCATTCTGCAAAGGTTGGTCTTTTGAAGAACACTTAAGGTCAGGAACATACGATGGATATAGGTATATTCATAATCACTGAGTTCTAGTAATCTGACAGGTCGTAGATCCTATGCTATATGGTTTATGTGCTTTAGCATGTATGCCTATAGTTTTAATGCTTCCGTGTAAAGAATAAAGAATTAAAGAAAATCTAACAAGTGATATCAGAGCAGTCTTAATTGTTAGGTTATTAGGATTTGTGAAAATCATGGTTATATGATGTTTGGTATGATGCCTGGGTTGCTTTTATTCAATGTTTAACATGTTTTATTGCTTCATACTTGTTTTGTGTGAATTAAACATGTCAAAATTCAGTTTGTCAAGAAAATTTGTGGATTAGAAAAATTGATTCTCGCTCTAATTTGATTAGCCTCCAAAATTGGTAATGTGAAAATTGGTTTCAAAATCGGTTTAGCCAAATTGATCGCAATTTTGGAGGTTGGACTGATTAAAGGGCAACTTGAAATTTTACAATAATTCCTTTAATGTGTGTCAAACCTAGGTCATCAGAGTGTAAAGAGAGTATGTAACCACCAGGGTAATGCTCTTTGTTAGGTAATAAGGTCATATATATTGAATTCCCAATAAGTATGGAGTAAATGTTAAGAAGCTAAAAGGAGTCAAGATTTGAACCTAGATCATATTTTATATTAACGAACCCTATACTCATTACAAAATTTTGTTATTTTAGTAAAATTATTTAAGAATTTATTATAGGCAAAATTCGTCTTTTCGTCTATTATCTTAATTATTTTGTTCAATTTGATCTCAAAACTTTTATCTTTGTCAAATTAGGTCTCTATGTTGGCAGATGTTAACATCGTTACCCTTTCCGTTCGTTTCCATCTAACAGCGTCGCGACTTCTATTAAAACTCAATGAAATATATTTTCTCTCTCTCTTCTCCCTATCTTCCTTCCACCATTTTTTCCAACGAATAAGGATAAACCATTGTCTCTCTTCTAACTTCTTCTTTCTCTTTCTATTTTCTCTCTTCTTCTTTCTCTCTTCCTCCAAAATGGGTGACCACATCCTTCATAGACTGGAACAATGATGATTCTGGGTGTCTCAACGACGAAAAAAATGGTGGTTCCGCCTCCTTCGCTGAAAAAATGGAGGATCTCCCCGAAAATTGAGAGAGAAGAGAAAAGAGAGAGAAACCGACGAAAGTTTGAATGATGTTAGATGAAAACGGAAAAGGTAACATTGTTAACGTTTGCCAACATAGAAGAGTAACTTGACACAAATAAAAGTAAGAAGACCAAGTTAAACAAAACAATTAAGATAAGAGACAAAAGACTATTTTTAACTTTATTATATTATTGATGATTTATTTATTTTGTTAACTTTTACTTGTAAACTTCACATGTATTTTTCATTTCTTTAATACTTTAAATTTCAAACCTAAAACATTGGTTGAAAATATGGGAAAATCTACTTTAAAGTGAGTTTGTCTCTAAAGTAAGCAAATAAGGGTATATCTACCATTGATTTGATAAATTGCATTTAGATCTCAAACCACTAGATAATCCAAAAGTGAATACACACTTACCTTCTTACTTTAGAAATAAAGAAGATGGAATAACTTGAATATCGATTAATACATTCACAAACGGTGACTCAAGATAATACATAATAAGATGTGAATTTTAATTTTAAAGAAGTCATTTTTGTAAAGAAAAAATATATAATTCTCATATTCTTTAATTTGAATGAGTTTTAATTATGTATTCTAATTCAAATAGAACCAACAAAGCTTACAACAAATCACAGTTAGTATGAAAAATGCTTTGTTGGGAGAGACTGTAATCGTTTCAGTGATCTCTCCACCTCGAAAGGGAAATTCTTAGTACACGACAAAAATTCAAATAAACTAAACTTATCAAAACATTTCATGTTATATTTTTTATACTGTGACACCCTCAAAACTGGTGCTACTTTTTGTAACCCAAAACAAATATTAAACGATAAATAAAACTTGTTGGTTTTACTTTCGGAAAAACGGTTCATTTAATATACCTTAATTTGCCCTAAAATCGTGATAAGATTTTTTTCTTGTTTAATACTCATAAAACCACCACTCAAGAAAGAACAGAAATACTCATATATATATATATATATATATATATATATATATATATATATATATATATATATATATATATATCATCAACTAAAGCTATGGACAACATGTCCCTTTACAAAAGAACTATAAAAGATAAACTTCTAAAAAGCTAGAAACTAGACAGCGACAGTCTGAAACCATATCTCTAAAACCTATGGCCATCAGTAGCCGTTAACAGACTATTCAAAAATCGTTGTCTTAAGAAAAGGTCGATACCCCTAAGCTGGTCAACCTAGTGGAAACCATTGGACAGTCCCCCAAAGGAGGGTCCAACTGGTCCGTCAGAAGAGTGGTCAGGGGAAGCTACATCCTCGTTGGCCATTCCTGCATCTCCGACTCCCTCGGCCGGACCATCCCCGTTTTCTAGAGGATGGTACTCAGGAGTCGCGATGAGCTCCTCCTCCTCGGGACCCTCCTCGAGATCTTCTTCAGGATCCTCCTCCTCCACTTCTGGCCCCACGGGCACCAAGACAACTGGAGGTGGAGGGGATAAGGGAGGTTGCTGCTGGTGCGGCTGGGCGACCGGGATATGGTGTTGCAGCTCCCCGTGATCTATCAAAAACTGCAGCATCAGCCAGACAAGCGGCAAAGGAATCTGAACTGTCTCCACTGTGTGTACCCTCTCTTGTGGTCCCACCTCCAAGTTCCCCCTCAGGGTGCAAACTGAGCCCGTATATGCCACACTGGTAGCCCCGGGATGTATGATCCAGGCTACAGGATCCTCTCTAGGCTCGAAGGTGAGGGAGCGGACTCCCGTGGGCGCTAACCCTTCGCTCCCCAAGTTCATCTGTACATAATATATATACCAGAAATAGAGTAGTCCAGAAATGTGCAAGGGTGAGAAACCAATATATGAATCCAAAAACGATAACTATATGCCCAATCCAAACAGCAGATTCACATAATACAACTCACTCAATTCATCATGCGTCACATAGCACAACATATATAATCATGTACTAATAGCAATAAACACACAAGGGCTTCGTACCCCACAATCAACGTTATTCTCTAAACGTATGCATGGCACTTCCATATATCTCAACTAATATTCAATCTAGATTTCTGGAAACCCCATCACCATTTTGCCCCGCAGGCAACAATGACGAACGCCAGAATTAAAATTCGGCAAAACGTGAGCACGTAACCTCCCAGGAAATAATACATGGACGCGCATGTTAATGGTACTCACGATGTATAAGTCATACTATATTGTCATCTTCACTGGGCACAATACGCTCTCCCTGGCACGTAAGACATCATTGTCCATCAAAGCACAATGTTACATAATGACATTAAGTCATCTCAGGTTCCCATTGCCTATCAAGGTCCCCCATTACACGGCACGTCTGCCCAACACGCATGAGAAACTATTTAGTTCCCGTTCGGTGATCTTTGTCGCATCAATATTTTCTCGTTGTAGCATCAACATTAACAACCACCATAATGTCTTAGTCTCTTTAAACCTCAAAAACATTTTCTCAAAACAGGATATTTAGTCCAAAACAACTCAAATCCAAACATCCCTAACCGATGCACCAGTCTAGAATTTTGGATTCAAGATCATTGTGACACCCTCACTAATCTGACACCCTCAAAACCAGTGTCACTTTTGTAACTCAACACATACATTAAAACGATAAATCAAAATGTCGCTAGTTTTACTTTCGGAAAATAAATCCTTTGTATAATTAGATTCTGAAAATCGTGATAAAATTTTTTCTTATCAATACTTATAAACCACCACTCCAGAAAAAACAGAAAACCCATATATAACAATATATATATATATATATATATATATATATATATATATATATATATATATATATATATATATATATATATATATATATATATATATATATATATATGCACATCAACTAAAACTATGGACAACACGTCCCTTTACAAAAGAACGAGAAAGATAAACTCCTACAAGGCTATAAACTAGGCAGCGACAGTCTGGAACCATATCTCTAAAACCTATGGCCATCAGTAGCCGTTAACAGACTACCCAAAAACCGTTGCCTCAAAAGAAGGTCTACACCCTAAGCTGGTCCAAATAATGGAAGCCATTGGACAATCTTCCAGAGGAAGGTCCAATGCTAGACCCGGAAGAAGAACCTTCGGATCCTACATTCCCGTTCTCCTGTGGGTGGGGCTCGGAAGCATCCGAAAGATGATCCTCTGGGTCCTCCTGAGGATCCTCCTTAGGGTCTTCCTCATCCTCCTCCTCCTCCACATCCTCCACTACGTGCTCACCCGCTACCAAAACAAAAGGCGGGGGAGGTGTCTGTGGCGGCTGCTGCTGCGGGGACTGTGCAGTGGGGGCGACCGGCTCGATCACACCCTGCTCCATGAGGGCTTGTAGCATCAACCCGATGGGAGGTAGAGGCACCTGGATGGTCTCCACAGTACGAGTGCTCTTCCGAGGTCCCGTCTCAGTCATCCCACTTACGGTGCAGACCGGTCCTGTATATGCCGCGCTTCCCACTCCTGGGTGGATAACCTACATGACTGGGTCCGTTCTTCGATCAAAAACTAGGACCCGCATCCCCGAGTGCGCTAGGTGACCTGGCATCGGCTTCATCTGTAAACATGATATAATATATATACCAAAGGACAACCCGTCCAAAAACATGCAAGGGTGAGAAACCAATATATGAATCCATAAACGACAACTATATGCCCAATCCAAACAACAGATTCAGATAATGTAACTCACTCAAATCATCATACATCATATAATATAGCATGTATAAACAAGTTCAAATGGCAGTAAAGGCACGAGGGCTTCGTACCCCACAATCAACGTTATCTCCTAAACGTATGCATGGCACTTCCATATATCTCAACTAATGTTCAAACTAGATTTCCGGAAATCCCATCACCATTCGCAATGAGCTGATCAGGCTGCTAAATCATAGGCCCGCAGGCTCTAATGATTAACACCAATATTTGGCCCAGAAACGAGTACTTTGAATCCCATGACACTACGCGATTCTCACATGGGGGCGCAATCAAAAGTACTCCACAAGAATACGATCATACTATATTGCCCAACTTAAGGCACAATACGGTCTCAGAACACGTATGACACCATTGTCCATCAAGGCACAATGTCATGACAAATAAGTCATCTCAGGTTCTCCTTGCTTACCAAGGTCCCCCGTTTCACGGCACGTCTGCCCCGCATATAATGCATGAGAAAACTATCTAGTTTCCAATAATTGATCTTTGTCGCATCAATATTTCCTCGTTGTAGCGTCAATGCTAACAACCACCATAATGTCTTAGACTCTTTAAGCCTCAAAACACATTTTCTCAAAATAGGACACTTAGTCCAAAAACAACTCAAATCCCAACATCCCTAACCG
The DNA here is from genome assembly GCA_039655645.1 of Ammopiptanthus mongolicus. Lineage (NCBI taxonomy): Eukaryota > Viridiplantae > Streptophyta > Magnoliopsida > Fabales > Fabaceae > Ammopiptanthus > Ammopiptanthus mongolicus. The sequence continues at coordinate 20,039,286 of CM077345.1, forward strand.
ATGCACCAGTTTAGGACGCCGGATTCAAGATCATAAAAACGTCCTCAAGCTTATAGGACCACAAAGATCGTCCCTAAGCCGACCGGACCACAAACTAACACGGATCCTTGATCCACATGTTCTGCAGAACCCTAAAACCCCGACGTCTCGGTTTCTAGTTTCCAAACTTCAAAACCACTTTTCTTGAAAACTCGAAAACCAAAAGCCCAAATCTCCGATACTTACACAAAGTCATCGGGATCGGTTTTCTATAAAACAAATCTTGGTCTAAAGACCATTTTTTTTTCTTTCGTTGTTTTTCGGTGAAATACGACTTAAAACAAAGCTTTCAAAAACCCTTTTTTCTTGAATAAACTCATATGACTTTAAAAACTACATTTCTCAAAACACCTTTGTTCAAACGGTCCATTTATCGATTCAGGACAATTGAAGGTTTCTAATGTCCTATTTGCTTTTAGACTTCGATTTTCATTATTAAAATACATTCCAGACTTTTAAAGCTTTTAAGTTATACGATGTCGGATCCTAATCACAATTAGGTCCTCTAATGCCTTAAATCCCACAGCAGGGCACACGATACATCCATATAATCATTCAACAACTATAGCATGCATTCAACTATATCAGCAGTTAAATCATACATACTCACATCAGCAGCAGTAACTCAAACAATCAACCAACAATCAGATACAGAATATTTAACTACAACACAAACACCGATGCAGCACATAGCTGTCGGAAATGGAGTTCCTCAGGTTTATCCCCTTACCTCTTGTAGCTTCCAGCTAAGTTTATGAACACAAGATCAACTTGATCACTGGCCCAGCACGCTGCCGATCACTACATACACGCAAAATATAGCAGCATTAACTTACAAAACAAAGATTTCTCCTAATGCACCACCCCTAGGGTTCGGCCCTATTACACTAAAAATAGCTAGGGAGCTCCAAAATTTCTCATTTTCTGGATAACACCCTAAGTGTGACAGCCCTAGATATCAGATCAGAACATCAAAACCCAACCAAAACCCTACCCTACACACATAGGGGGGTTTCGGCCTCCACCTAGAAAATATAGCTAGGGAGATTTCTTGGCTCTAAGCTCTTGGATCATACAAGTATGTCATGAACCTAGGCCATAGAAATTGGTTTGGTACAGATACGATTTTCCTACAATTTTTCATGGATTTTCAAAGATTTTAGGGACAAAACCCTAACATCCTTGATCATGAAAATATGAGGAGAGAAAGGAGAGATTGAGAGATTGAGAGATATAGAGATGGAATACTACCTCCTATGATGATCCACTCCAAGTTTGATGAAGTTTGCTTCAAGAAAAATCAAAACTCAAGCTCCAAATGAGTTCTAATGGAGAGAAAATGAAAAATGAGAGAAAGGAGAAGATGGAGTGTTGGGAGAGAGAGAGGCTGCCGAAAAGAGAGAAAGAAAAATGGGAGGATAAGAGTGAAAAGGTAGATATTTATGGTTTAAGACTTTAATAATAGGTAAAGTTAATCAGTAATAAAAATTAACCAAGGGCAATTTGGTCAATTCACGTTCCGATATTTGAAATCATCCCGACACTGGCATGAGTCCTCAAATAACTTGATACAATTCTGGCATGAAAAACATCTGATCGTGGGTCTCGAAAAACCCTAAGACAACTCGAATCGTCTCCTCAATCGATTATCGGCCCGAATATTAAAATATTATTTATATTTTGGACGTCAGGACACATTTTAGGAAAAAGATAGAGGATCGAATTCTAAGACTAATGGTCTCGTCCTTTAGTCAAGATTTAGTCATGATAGTAGAAAAACACTATCATCTGAAAAAACATAGATCGGGTTTTGTTTGAGTTTTCGGCCCAAAACTTAACCGTAGGCTCCTACGATTATATGAAACAAGACTATGATTTTAGTTTTCCCAAATTCATTTTCAAAAGCACAGATAAAAATATAAACTCATTAATTGAGTTTATCGTCCTTAGAAAGCACGAAAAATCGGGATGTTACAATCATAAAAACATCCTCAAGCTTACAGGACCACAAAGATTGTCCCTAAGCTGACAGGATTACAATTAACACGGATCCTTGATCCACGTGTTTCTGCAGAACCTTAGAACCCCGACGTCTCGGTTTCTAGTTTCTAAGCTTTAAAACTACTTTTCTTGAAAACTCAAAAACCAAAAACCCAAATCTCCGATACTTACACAAAGTCATCGGGATCGGTTTTCCATAAAACAAAACTTGGTCTAAAGACCATTTCTTTTTCTTTCGTTGTTTTTCGGTAAAACACAAACTTAAAACAAAGCTTGTAAAGCCCCTTTTTCTTGGATAAAACCAATATAACTTTGAAAATCACGTTTCTTAAAACACTTTTGCTCAAACGGTCAACTTTATCAATTTACAACAAATGAAGGTTTCTAATGCCCTATTTATTTTAAAACCTCGTTTTTCATTATTAAAAACACATTTCAGACTTTTAAAGTTTTTAAGTTACACGATGTCGGATCCTAATTAAGATTAGGTCCTCTAACGTCTTAAATCCCACAGGAGGGCACACGATACATCCATATAATTATCCAACAATTATGGCATGTATTCAAATATGTCAGAAGTTACATCATGCATACTCAAATCAACAACAGTAAACCAAACAATCAACCAACAATCAGATACAGAGTATTTAATTACAATACAAACACCGATGCAGCACATAGCTGTCGGAAATGGAGTTCCTCAGGTTTATCCCCTTACCTCTTGTAGTCTCAAGGTAAGTTGTGAACACTCGATCAACTTGACAACTGGTCCAGCTAGTTGCCGATTACTACATACACACAATCCATAAAGGCATTAACTCACAAAGACAAAGATTTCTCCTACTGCACCACCCCTAGGGTTCGGCCCTATTACACTAAAAATAGCTAGGGAGCTCCAAAATTTCTCATTTCTTGGATAACACCCTAACTAAGTGTGACAACCCTAGATATCAGTTTAAAACATCAAAAACCCTACCCTACACACATAGGGGGTTTCGGCCTCCTCATAGAAAATATAGCTAGGGAGATTTCTTGGCTCTAAGCTCTGGGACCATACAAGTATGTCATGAACCTAGCCCATAGAAATTGGTTTGGTACAGAAACGATTTTCTTACAATTTTTCATGAATTTTTGAAGATTTTAGGGACAAAACCCTAACACCTTTTGATCATGAAAATCTGAGGAGAGAAATGAGAGAGATGCTACCTCCTATGATGATATACTCCAAGATTGATGGAGGTTGCTTCAAGAGAAATTAAACTTAAGCCTTCAAAAATGGAGTTTTAAGGAAGGAAAAATGGAGAAATGAGAGAAAGAAGAAGATGAGGTTTTTGGGGGAGAGGGGCTGCGGGAAAGTGAGAGAAGGTAAGAGTGAAAATGAGATATTTATAGGATATATAGATTTAAGACTTTAGTAATAGGAAAAAGGTAGATAGTAATAAAAATTAACCAAGGCAATTTGGTCAATTAACGTCCCGATATTTGAAATCATCACGACACTGGTATGAGTCCTCAAATATCTTAACACAGTTCTGGCATGAAAAACATCCGATTGTGGGTCTCAAAAAAACCCTAAGACAGTTTGAAACGTCTCCCCGATCGATTATCGGTCCGAATATAATATATTATTTATATTTTTGGACGTCAGGACTGAAATAGACAGATGCAAACACTGGAAGGGGGTTGAATGGTGTTTGACAAATATATGCGGAATTTAGAAACTTTTTCGCAAGCACAGACGGGTTGTAATAGACGAGTAAACACAGACAGGTCAATCAGACTGATAACTCGTCTAAAGGATTTCATAGAAAACACACAATCATGCGAGATAAGAAAGTTTTTGATAAACACAATTATAAACCCCTTTAGTTAGGTGATAGTTAAGACAAATAATCAAAATAAAGAGTTAAGGGAAAGAGAGATCACTCAGCAGGTTTTATCCTGGTTCACCCCTTAACAATGAGGCTACGTCCAGTCCTTGCCGAACCAAGTTTTCTCACTATAACTGATTTAGGTTACAGGACAGACAAGTATTATTTTCACACCTAGCCTCTTCAAGCTCCAGACAAGTATTGTTTTCACACCTAGCCTCTCCAGGCTCCAGACGAGTATTGTTTTCACACCTAGCCTCTCCAGGCTCCAGACAAGTATTGTTTGCACACTTAGCCTCTTCAGGCTCAGACGGGTTTGTTTGAGAGAAGTTGTAAAAAGATTACAATTTGCAAGTCTTTCACAAGCATTCAGACGAGTGTATTAAATGTGAAGTTCTAAAAGACTGCGTATTAACTTCAAATGATTGAAGAATAAATAATGCAAGAATGAAGATATAAATGCACAGAGTAATTGCTCTTTGATTGCTTTGATCGTTCTCTTGTGTCTTTGGAATCTTCAAAGTCTTCTTCATTAAATAGGCTTCAAAATTTTAAAGCCGTTGGACACAAAGTCTGAAGTCTTTGGCTTCATGCAGATCTTCAATAAATGCAATAGAGTCGTTCTGATCAGCCATTAAAGCATAGGGAACTTCGTTTGTTCTCTTTCATCAGAGTGATGCAGACTTCTGATATACCTTTGGTCTCAGCAAGTCTGTATTCGTGCTTTTTGTTTGCAGAGGGAAGACTTTCCCTTTTGGTGTAAGATGCAGTTGTGTTCAGGCAAAGCACTTTGTTGAAGTTCTTTATCAGGGTCGAGACAGCTTTCATCCAATGTATTTTTTAACGTTAGTCTTTAGACGGATGAGTAGCTTCATTAGACGGGTTGACTCTTTAACAAAGAGATGACGTTAGTTGCAAAGTCTTTTAGACGGGTGAGTCTTCCTTTGATCAGACGGATGAAGACTTCATTAGACGAGTGAACTTCTCTTAGTTCAGACGAGTGAACCTTAGCTAGTTCAGAGGAGTGAACTTATCTTAGTTCAGACGAGTGAACTTTAGTTAGTTCAAACGTGTAAACTTAAGTTAGTTCAGACGAGTGAACTTATCTAAGTTCAGACGAGTGAACAGTTCATATAGACGCTTAATGTTTTAATCTGCACACTAAGTAGACGAGTTAAATACCACAGACGGGTTCAATTAAATCATTGAATAACTGTTTTAATCTCATCAAAACTAAGGTAAATGCACATCAGACATTTGGAGACTCAACAATCTCCCCCTTTTTGATGATGACAAAACATGTTAAATGATTTAATGAACTTAAGAAAATTCACATAAATCAGTCATGTATATGATTAGCCAGATTAAAAACATTGTTCCATGATTATAATATATTCAGACAGATAAGCATTTAACTTTTTATCTTAGTCTTATCTTAGTATTTTCTCCCCCTTTTGACATTATCAAAAGCAATAGAATATAGACGGAGAGAAAAGAAAAGATACATCATATTTAAAGATCATATCAGACAGTTGAAAGATTAACATTTTTCATTTAACTTTCTCCCCCTTTTGTCATAATCAAAAAAGAGAAAAGGAGGTATTTGACCATCATTGGCTGTGTACAAGGGTCTTTAAAAAAAATAAAATTACACATAAGTGTTAAAAAGATCAAAAAGAGTTAAAAGCAAGTTTGTCCTTTGGTTTTGCCTAAAGGCTTCTTCAACTGCTCCCCCTGAGCAGATGCATCCTCTTTGATGGTTTTAAAAACAAAGAGAAAGAGATTTCAAAACTTAAGAACGAAATACCTTTTAAAATAACAGAATGTTTTCCCTTTTAAAGACCAAAGACATTCGTAATTTTAAATGAAAACACCAAAAAAAAAAAAAAAAGAGTTTTAAACAGAATTGATTTAAAATAAAAACAGCCATGTACACATATTGCCTCAGATAAAGAATGGCATTAAAGATAATAACCATTTAAAAGAAAATATTTCAAATAAAGAGTATGATTCAAAAAGTCAGATGGTTAAACATAGACGGGTATCATAAACACTCATCAGGCAGGTTATTCAGCAAGGCAATGCATATTCAAGTTGTCTCTTATAAACTTAAACCTATCCTCAGCTAATGGTTTTGTAAAGATATCAGCCCATTGATTTTCAGTTTTAACAAACTTAACATCAAATACACCTTTTTGAACATAATCTCTTATGAAGTGATGTTTGATTTCTATGTGCTTAGCCTTAGAATGTTGTATGGGATTCTTGGTTAAGCAAATAGCACTAGAATTATCACACCAGACAGGTATATTATGCTCAAATATAGAGTAATCTTCTAGTTGATGTTTTACCCATAGTAGCTGTGAGCAGCAACTTGCAGCAGAGACATATTCTGCTTCTGCAGTTGAGAGGGCGATAGTCGTCTGTCTTTTGCTTGACCAGGAGACTAAGTTTGCTCCAATGAAGTGACATCCTCCACTGGTGCTTTTCCTTTCAAGTCTATCTCCAGCAAAGTCAGCATCACAAAAACCAACTAATCTGTAATCTTGTGTTCTCAAATACATTAAGCCAAGATTAGTGGTTCCAAGCAAATATCTAAATATTCTTTTAACAGCTTTAAGATGAGATTCTTTGGGATCAGATTGGAATCTAGCACACATACATACACTAAATTGAATATCAGGTCTGCTAGATGTTAAGTAAAGAAGAGATCCAATCATACCTCTGTAGACAGTTTGATCTACCTTTTTACCTTCATCATCTTTGCTTAGATTAGCATTAGTTTGCATTGGAGTTTTCATGATCTTTGAGCTATCCATTTTATATTTCTTTAGAATCCCCTTGATGTACTTTTGTTGATGGATGTAGATTCCATCGCACGTCTGCTTGATTTGCAGTCCAAGGAAGGACTTCAATTCTCCCATCATGCTCATTTCAAATTCTGCTTGCATCAACTTAGAGAATTCTTTGCACAATTTTTCATTAGTAGCTCCAAAAATAATATCATCAACATATATTTGAACTACTATGAAGTTATCTTTTGAGCATTTCTTAAACAAAGTTGTATCAACTTTTCCTCTTATAAAGCCATTATTCATAAGAAAAGAACTAAGTCTATCATACCATGCTCTAGGCGCTTGTTTTAAACCATATAAAGCCTTTTTAAGTTTGAAAACATAATCTGGTTTTTCATTATCTTCAAAACCAGGGGGTTGTTTAACATAAACTTCTTCTTCAATTATTCCATTTAAAAAAGCACTTTTTACATCCATTTGAAATAAAGTAATTTGATGTTGTGCAGCATATGACATGAGTATGCGAATAGCTTCTATTCTACCTACAGGTGCAAAAGTCTCAGTATAGTCAATACCTTCTTGTTGGTTGTAGCCTTGAGCTACTAACCTTGCTTTGTTTCTGACAACTTTGCCATCTGCATCTAGCTTGTTTCTGAAAACCCATCTTGTTCCAATAACAGACTTGTCTGTTGGTTTGGAGACAAGTTTCCAGACATCATTCCTTTTGAACTGATTAAGTTCTTCTTGCATGGCATGAATCCAGCTTTCATCTTCAAGAGTTTCCTCAATATGCCTTGGTTCAATTTCAGATAAAAAGGCCATATTGCTTGACTCTCTTAAGACAGATCTGGTTCTAACGCCTTCAGAGGGACTTCCAATGATAAGATCTTCAAGATGATGAGCTTTGAACTTCCAGTCTCTTCTGAGATCATCATTTTGATGTTGATCTGACTGATGACTCGTCTGCTCCACTTGTCTGAGAGATTCCTCAGCAGACTCAGTTTTTGATACGTCTGGCTGTTGACTCGTCTGCTGGGTAAGATCAAGTCCTGCAAGATCATCTCCTAGATCTGATAGTTCCCTATCAGTCTTTAGATTATCATTGAATTTTACATGAATAGATTCCTCAACAATAGAGGTCCTAGAGTTAAAAACTCTATATGCTTTAGACACTTCAGAATATCCAATGAAGATGCCTTTGTCTACCTTGGAATCAAACTTTCCAAGTTGATCCTTGGTATTTAAGATGAAGCATTCACATCCAAATGCATGGAAATAAGATATGTTGGGTTTTCTACCTTTCCACAATTCATAAGGAGTCTTCTTTAGGATAGACCTTATAAGTATTCTATTTTGCACATAACATGCAGTGTTTACTGCTTCAGCCCAGAAGTACTTAGGGAGATTATTTTCATTGAGCATTGATCTAGCCATCTCTTGCAGAGATCTGTTCTTTCTCTCAACCACTCCATTTTGATGTGGAGTTCTTGGTGCAGAGAAATTGTGAGAGATTCCATTCTCTTCACAGAACAGTTTGAATTGCTCATTTTTAAATTCTCCCCGATGATCACTTCTAAGGGTAGAAATACAGAAACCTTGCTCATTTTGTACTTTCTTACATAATATAGAGAAGGCCTTAAAAGACTCATCCTTGTGGGTTAAAAAAAGTACCCAAGTAAATCTAGAATAATCATCAACAATGACAAATCCATATTTCCTTCCAGCTAGACTGGCAACACTAACTGGTCTAAACAGATCCATGTGTAACAACTGAAGAGGTCTAGAGGTTGATACAATGTTTTTTGATTTGAAACTTGATTTTACTTGTTTACCTCTCTGACATGCATCACATAAAACATCTTTCTTGAAACTGATATCAGGCAATCCTCTCACAAGGTTATCCTTTTTCAATTTTGAAATAAGTTTCATACTAGCATGTTCTAGTTTCTTATGCCATAACCATCTTTCATCCTCTTTAGACATCAGACAGGTTACACTTTGATCTGAGAGTTCAGTTAGCTCAATCTTATAAAGATTTTGCTGTCTGTTAGCTGAAAAGAGGGTCTTGCCACTCTTGTCTTTGACTATGCATTCATTCTTAGTGAAGGAGACATCAAATCCACTATCACATAATTGACTTATGCTAAGTAAATTGTGTCTTAGACCTTCAACCATAAGTACATTTGAGATAGAGGGAAGAGGGGGTTTACCACCAATTGTACCAACACCAATTACTCTTCCTTTTTTATTGCCTCCAAAGGCAACAAATCCACCATTCTTAGACTGGAGGTCTTGGAACATAGACCTTTCTCCTGTCATATGTCGCAAGCAGCCACTGTCCAGGTACCAGCAGAGGCCTCTGCTTTGTCCTATTAAGGATGTCTGCAACAGAAATTATTTTATCTTTAGGTACCCATATTTTTCTGGGTCCTTTTCTGTTAGTTCTAGGAGTCGGTGAAGACTTCCTCTTTTTCTTGTGAAAACACTTAGACATAACATGTCCAGCTTTTCCACAGAAGTTACAGACGGGTCTATGTCTAACTGGAATGGGTTTAACATAGACAGTTGAAGATTTTGTTGATACTTTGTGATCAGCTTGATGATCATATCCAATGCCTTCTTTGTTAAGAGAGTGTCTCTGACATCCTAGCAGTTTTGTCAGATTATCTCTGCCATTAACAAATCTAGCAAGATCAGAAGTGAGCTCTTTCACTTTCTGTTGAAGTGTGAACACTTCTTCAGAATGTGATGTTTCACTTGAGATCGAAGCTTCATCAGACTTTTCCGTCCTCAGCTGGCTATTCTCTTTGGCCAGCATCTCACACTCTTGAGATTTTTGTTTATGCTCACTGAGGAGTTTAACATAATCTCTCTTGAGGGATTTGAAGGCCTTAGATAAGCCTTTGGATTCCTCTACCAGCTCATCATAAGCATCATGCAATTCCTCAAGTTCAGAATTTACCTCAGTTTCAGGTTCTGAATCTGTATTGGCCATCAGACAGAGATTGGCTTCCTCTTCTGTCTCTTCTCCTTCAGAAGATGAGCATTCAAGATCTTCCCATGTGGCCATCATTCCTTTCTTCTTCTTTCTGAAGAACTTCTTTTTGGAAGCTTTCTTCAAAAGAGGGCATTCAGGTTTGATGTGACCAGGCTTCTTGCACTCATAGCAGACAACTGGACTCTTGTCTGTTGATGTGGATTCTTTGTGAGATTTTCTGAAGGGCTTCTCCTTTCTGAAATTCTTCTTTCTCCAGAGCTTTTTCATCTTTCTGGTCATGAGAGAAGTCTCTTCATCATCATCAGAATCCTCATCATCAGACTCGTCTATGTCACAGTCAGACTCGTCTGTCTTTGAAGCTTTTAAGGCTTTAGCTGCCTTTAGATCACCTTTAAGAGCAATGGCTTTGCTCTTTTTGATTGACACATCTTCATTGAGCTCTTGCTCATGAACAGTGAGTGTGCCAAGAAGTTCATCCATAGTAAAGGAGGTGAGATCCTTAGCTTGAGAAATAGCAGTGACAAGAGGTCTCCACTGCCTTGGAAGACTTCTGAGTATCTTAGCAACTTTCTCAGCATTTGTATATGTTTTACCAAGAGATTTCAAGCCATTAGTAATAGTTTGGAATCTACCAATCATTTGAGCAACAGATTCACCTTCATCCATGGTGAATAGTTCATATTTTCTAACAAGAATAGAAATTTTAGATTCTTTTACCTTTGCAGTACCTTCATGTGTGACAGATAAGGAGTCCCACATTTCTTTAGCAGAATCACAAGCACATACCTTTTCAAACTCTTCTGGACTGAGAGCACAGATTATAGCATATCTGGCTTTATGGTTTAGATCCCATCTTGTCTTTTCTGCAGGTGTCCACTGAGCCTTAGGCTTGTCTGAGCCATCACTATTTTGAGGAGTGTAAGGTCCATCAGTAATGACATCCCATACATTAGAATTTGTTGACAAGATGAACCAGTGAAACCTTTCTTTCCAGTAGTTATAATTTGAACCATTGAAAAGGGGAGGTCTGGTCATAGAGCCTCCTTTAGGTTGGGGGTTCCCACTTGAGCTTGCTCTAGAATACATTGTCTATTCTTCAGGATCTTTTCTCTACACTGTTAGGTGCTCAACCCAGAGGCTGAGCTCTGATACCAACTGAAATAGACAGATGCAAACACTAGAAGGGGGGTTGAATGGTGTTTGACAAATATATGCGGAATTTAGAAACTTTTTCGCAAGCACAGACGGGTTATAATAGACGAGTAAACACAGACAGGTCAATCAGACTGATAACTCGTCTAAAGGATTTCATAGAAAACACACAATCATGCGAGATAAGAAAGTTTTTGATAAACACAATTATAAACCCCTTTAGTTAGGTGATAGTTAAGACAAATAATCAAACTAAAGAGTTAAGGGAAAGAGAGATCACTCAGCAGGTTTTATCCTGGTTCACCCCTTAACAATGAGGTTACGTCCAGTCCTTGGCAGAACCAAGTTTTCTCACTATAACTGATTTAGGTTACAGGACAGACGAGTATTGTTTTCACACCTAGCCTCTCCAGGCTCCAGACGAGTATTGTTTTCACACCTAGCCTCTCCAGGCTCCAGACAAGTATTGTTTGCACACTTAGCCTCTTCAGGCTCAGACGGGTTTGTTTGAGAGAAGTTGTAAAAAGATTACAATTTGCAAGTCTTTCACAAGCACTCAGACGAGTGTATTAAATGTGAAGTTCTAAAAGACTGCGTATTAACTTCAAATGATTGAAGAATAAATAATGAAAGAATGAAGATATAAATGCACAGAGTAATTGCTCTTTGATTGCTTTGATCGTTCTCTTGTGTCTTTGGAATCTTCAAAGTCTTCTTCATTAAATAGGCTTCAAAATTTTAAAGCCGTTGGACACAAAGTCTGAAGTCTTTGGCTTCTTGCAGATCTTCAATAAATGCAATAGAGTCGTTCTGATCAGCCATTAAAGCATAGGGAACTTCGCTTGTTCTCTTTCATCAGAGTGATGCAGACTTCTGATATATCTTTGGTCTCAGTAGGTCTGTATTCGTGTTTTTTGTTTGCAGAGGGAAGACTTTCCCTTTTGGTGTAAGATGCAGTTGTGTTCAGGCAAAGCACTTTGTTGAAGTTCTTTATCAGGGTCGAGACAACTTTCATCCAATGTATTTTTTAACATTAGTCTTTAGACGGATGAGTAGCTTCATTAGACGGGTTGACTCTTTAACAAAGAGATGACGTTAGTTGCAAAGTCTTTTAGACGGGTGAGTCTTCCTTTGATCAGACGGATGAAGACTTCATTAGACGAGTGAACTTCTCTTAGTTCAGACGAGTGAACCTTAGCTAGTTCAGACGAGTGAACTTATCTTAGTTCAGACGAGTGAACTTTAGTTAGTTCAGACGTGTGAACTTAAGTTAGTTCAGACGGGTGAACTTATCTAAGTTCAGACGAGTGAACAGTTCATATAGACGCTTAATGTTTTAATCTGCACACTGAGTAGACGAGTTAAATACCACAGACGGGTTCAATTAAATCATTGACTAACTGTTTTAATCTCATCAAAACTAAGGTAAATGCACATCAGACATTTAGAGACTCAACAAGGACACATTTTAGGAAAAATGTAGAGGATCAAATTCTAAGACTAATGGTCTCGTCCGTTAGTCAAGATTAGGTCTTGATAATAGATCATCTGAAAAACATAAATCGGGCTTCGTTTGAGTTTTCGGCCCAAAACTTAACCGTAGGCTCCTACGATTATTTGAAACATGAATATGATTTTAGTTTTTCCAAAATCATTTTCTACAGCACAGATAAAAATATAAACTCATTAATTGAGTTTATCGTCCTTAGAAAGCACGAAAAATCGGGATGTTACATATACTCTCAATCAATCACACATCACTCATGTGTAACTTTTAAGGTAATTACACTAGTTTATTTAATTCTTTGTAATCTTTTTATATTGCTTAGAATTTTGGGGGGACTTGGCTTTTGTAAAATACATATGGCTTTCTCTTTCCTTTTTCTTTGGAACTTTTCTTTTAGTTTTTTGTATATAGTTTTGAGTACTCCTTATATTTCTATCAATATACCTTTTGTTTATAAAAAATTAGAAAAGTTATATAATTTTAATAATATGACAATAAATGATTAATTGATAATATAAAATTTTTTTACCTACATTATGATTAAATCCTATAAAGTATCCATTAAGACAATCTTCTAAGCACAAAAACAGATTGTTAACAACGGTAACCAATCCGTCCCAAAGGCTTAGGAAATAAATTGGTTCCATTTATGTTTCTTTACTCTTCTCCGGCCCAAATCAGCCGGAGACAACGTGGCCTTACCTTACGTAAATTGTTAATAAACAAAATAGTCTAATGTGGGTCTTATATCATATTATATTCAAAACCCAAAATGTCTAGAACCCAAAATTATATTCAGACTTATGGGATGGGACACTCGTACTCCACCAAAGAGAGATGGAAGAAATATGGTCTTTTATTTAATTTTATATTATTTATTACATATAAATATATTTTAAAAATATATCCAAGAAGAAAAAACATCATATAATATTTCTATTTTGATATTCAGAGAAGAAATATCATAAAAATATAACCAAAATATATCCTTGTATTACTATTAATATACTTTTATTTATAAAAAAATGTAAGCCATCATATAATATTTCTATTATAATATATCCAAAGAAGAAAAAGCATCATAAAAAAATATATCCAAGGGACTTAATTAATAGTATAAAAGAAATCAAAGTGACCCAAAGGTCAAGGAAACTAACAAAGTAATGACAATAGAAGTTTAGTTAAGGACGAAATTGGGATATGATCGAAATCATAATACTCCATAAACTAATCCAGTTTAGTGACACACTCTCACAGAATACGGATAATGCTTGAACTGGAGTCTTCATTTTTTTTAGGGTTCTTAAACATGATGTTTGAGATTCCATTCCAATCATGTATATAAAAAATGTTTTATTAATTTATCATTTTTGTAATTTTTTCATCTTTAAAGAATTTAATCTTCCACTATTGAATGGAGGACACCATTGATTAAAAAAAAAGCATTACAATGGAAAAATTAAAATGAAAATTTTGGTGATATATCCATTGCTGTATTAAAAAAACTCATCCTATAGATACAAAAATGGATCGTGTGGAATATTACATGAGATTCTTCTCTGTATTGTAATATTATAATTACAATAATAGTATTTTAATATATTATTAATATTCAGCTTATTCTACAATATTATTTTCTTTTATTTATTTATTCATTAATAATGAATAATTATAAGAATTTGATTGAATGCAATAATCAAATCAAATTAATAAATAAAACTTAAAATTCAGTCAAAAAAATAAAACTCAAAATTAATTTTGGTTCTCATAATTTCCACTTATTTTTAAATATATCTAAAAACTTTTTAAATGAATCCTCTACTTGTAAACGTTACAAATTAATTTATGCTATTAAATATTCAATAAAAATTATAGGCGAATTCTCTAATAACCCATAAATAGAAGGGTAAAGTTACTCTGATTAATCTTTTAAAAATAAGTGGAAATTATGAGAACCAAAATTAATTTTGAGTTTTATTTTTTTGACTGAATTTTAAGTTTTATTTATTAATTTGATTTGATTATTGCATTCAATCAAATTCTTATAATTATTCATTATTAAGTCACATTAATTAAATGAATAATGTCAATGAGTCATGTCAAATTGTTCTTCCCACCATCTAATTGGATCATCTAGATAAAGTAAAAGTTATCTTTAGATATCCGAGAATTCACCAAAATTATAATACCATTAACATTTATCTTAGAATAAAGTTTAATTGTATTATAACTTTTATCTAGTATCAATATCATTAATTTTTAGAAATAAATCTCATTAATTTTTTTTTTAAAATAAATGAAACAACTTAAAAATTAGAGTAAACTATAGAAATAAAAAATATATATTTTAACTATAAATAATAATGACTCACATAAAAGTGGTAAATTGATGTACACATGTTCAATGCTTGTGTTGCAGGTTTACACGCACCGTTCCTTCGAATCTCTCACTCACATGATGTTTTGGTTTTGTCTGAAGTGACAGTGTTTCTGCGTCAAATTCGTCTAGCAAAATTCTCGCACCTTCCAAATAGCATAGCTTTGAAGAAGAGTAGAGAGTATTAGGCATAAGGAGCTTTGACTCATGATCATGGCGAAGATGCAAAAACAGAGCAACTCTGTTTTGGTGCAGTTGGTGGTTCTGTTCCTCTGTGCCTCCTCCTCTGTTTCGGTTTCAGCGAGAGTTGTGCCTCTCTTGCAGAGCTACGAGAAACCCATTTTCAGATCAAACTTTCACACCATTTATGACACTTCAAACTATGGTGTGCTTCAACTCAGTAATGGGTTGGCTCAAACGCCTCAGATGGGGTTCGTCTCTCTCTCACTCATTCTTTTGCTCTTAGCCTGTGTTTGGATTAAAGTTTAATAAACGTGATTTTTTTTTTTTTATTAAATAAATTTTGGTGGCGACTACTCTTGGATCATTGTCATTTTTGCAGCTCCTTGCTATAGAATGAAATTGATTTTATAAAATTGATTTGATTATAATGAAGTTTGAATGAATTGATTTATGTCTGTATATTTTTATTGAAAGATTGGTGTAAGTGCACTGCAAAAGCTACTTTTTCTAGACATTTGATGACAAAATCAATTTTGACTCACAAGTCACAATAATCAACCTATCTCTATTTTTATTAAAATCATATTTGACTTGTCCAAATGCAATTCTGATATTTTCAACCGTGAAACCAAAGTTTATTTCTGGGTCATTCAGTTCATCTGGAATTGGAATTAAAGTTTATTTCTCTTTCTGTTTTTCTTTTTAAGGTTGCAACCACAAGTTAACAAAGGCTTTAACTTTAATGTTTATTTTAGTTTTTCTTAAAAAGTGATTGGAGAGATGAGTTATTATGTGACATGATTTGGTCTTGTGTAGATGGAATAGCTGGAACTTCTTTGCCTGCAATATCAATGAAACAGCCATTAAGGAAACGGGTATTGTTTTTCTAGCTTTGGTGCTACCACTTGTATATGCATCACTTTCATTTCCTCAATGAATTAGTGCATGCGTGACGGATTGTGATGATGACTGGCAAGGGAGATAAATATATTGATATTATCTTCTCAAAGTTTTGATTTTGCTATGTAAAAGATGAACATATTTTATCTTTGATTTTATTTTAATATAATTATTGTTAATATTACTAGTAAAATTTATGATAGAACACAACGCAATGACATCTGTCTGATCCATTTAGCTAACCCCAACCAGTGGGGAAATGTTTTGGTTGTTGTTGTTGTTGTTGTTGTTGCATAATTACTAATAGAGTTACAACTTGATATCCTTCTGCTACTGGACAAGAAATGAGCTTAAATTGTCTTGGAAAAGTAGAAAATGATAAGTGTTATGAAAGCCACTATATTTTGAGGGGTTGAGGGAGGAATTTCTCCCTTGGTCTCCGGCTCAACCTATGCTTCAAATAACACTGCATTCTTGAAATAATTTTCCATCTTCTTCGGTAAAATTGGTAAACTTTTTATCGAAGACAAAAGTACATTTGCTTTCCTAGTGAATTTTGAATTAAGTTGGATAAAACTTTGTATTAAGATGTTTTATAAAAAATATGATATTTATAATTTCCAATGGCATATTTGACATACTCTAAGCATTATGGTTCATCTTTTCATAAATAATAGCAGTAATTTAATCTTTTCCTCAGTAATTAGTCTACCAGTACTGATATTTATTCTATTTTCCAGTTGATGCGCTGATATCAACGGGGTTGGCTGATATAGGTTATGTGTACATCAACATAGGTACTGTTCTGTGTGATCAAAATGAACATTCTAACCGTAGTTCATCTATTTTATACTTGTTTGATATTACAATTTACAATGTGCAGATGATTGCTGGTCTTCTGCGACAAGAGATTCGAAGGTCAGCTAAATCCTGTTCCTTTCAATGTTACTGGATCACCTTTAGAGCCATAATCTTTCTCTCATCGTGCATACTTATCAGCTTTCGATGTTGTCTATCTTGATTTTCAATTGGATTGGTTATGTAAAGATTTTAAGTGACACTTTCTTTGTACTTCCACTGTGCCGGTGTAATTGTTGTTTTTAAAGTTTAATAAAGCAGGAAAGCATGCATACTTGCACTATCCCTTTTCTATATGAATAAATGGTTTTGTAGCAAAGCTTTAAAGTGATAGAAATATTGTCTGCACTAAATATATGTTGCTCCTCACTGTTTTTGGTGTGGAAGTGCAGGGTCAATTGGTCCCTGATCCTAAGACGTTTCCATCAGGAATCAAAGCTCTTGCAGATTATATACATGGAAAGGGACTCAAGATTGGGATATATTCTGATGCTGGGTAGGATGGCGTTGCAAAATCCGCCAGATGTTTGAACAATTCATTTCGAAAATAAATCATTCCCGTGTTCAGTGTGACTAACTGATCTTTTAATATTCTGCTCAATATTTTTTCACTGCCAACTGTTATTAGGGCTTTTACATGTCAAGTCAGACCAGGATCGCTTTTCCATGAAACTGATGATGCAGATATGTTTGCCTCTTGGGTTAGATTCTATTTTCTCATTTTATAATTTGCAAAATATTATCAAATATTCTTCATGTTTCAGGGAGTTTGCGGATGTGCAAGGAACAGACGTACTCCCTTTTCATTTCTATTTTACATGTCGATTGCATATGGGTAGGGTGGGGTTTGAATTGCTCTTCATATAATTATTTAGATGTACAGCCTATATATCTTTTTATCCGACCAATTTCTTTATGAAACAAAACCAACCTTTGGAAATGAAGTTCTGACTAGGGCCATCATAAACACCAAATTTGGACAAGAGTTTGGGGCATTTAATGGAATTCTTTTAATGTTCTTAAGAAAATAAATGGAAAATTGTGCCATCCTAGATCAACTAGTTCTAAATCGTTGATATGGTTGAAATTTGTGTCATTATGGTCTTCATGGAACTTAGCAATGACCTATATCTCAATGGATACTTTTTACACTGTGGCACAGTTAGATTGTTAGGATCACAATAATACTAAAGAATTCCTGAAGGAAAAAGTGTAGTAATACCTGAGAATTTGTCTCTTCTTGATATTGATAAGCTTAACTATAAATATAACTGGTATTCCTTTCAATAAGGAGACAAATATTTTCTTATGCTATAAAAGTAGACTAATATCTGTAACATATCTTGAAGTGCTTTTTGGAGCCATTCATTCATAACTAAACATTTCAGTTACATTATTCATAAATTTGAATTGTTGTTAGTTATATTTTTCTTTAGTTCATCAGTGATTTTTTTTGTCCTCGTTTGATCCTCTTACCAGGGTATAGATTATTTGAAGTATGACAATTGTTTCAATCTGGGCATCCCACCAAAAAAACGGTTTCTTCTCATCTTTGCCTCAGAGTAGTTGCAAAAGCAGAAAAATCTAGTACATATAAATTGATTCAAACTGGTTCCATGTATTCCAGATATCCACCAATGCGTGATGCTCTCAATGCTACTGGACGTACGATTTTCTATTCACTTTGTGAATGGTAATAAGCTGTGTCTGTTGTTTGTTGTTATCTGACTTTTGTTAATATTAGCTTGAGAAAATTTTCCTACGGTACTTTTATTTTTGCAGGGGTGTTGATGACCCGGCCTTATGGGCAGGCAAGGTTGGTAACAGTTGGCGCACAACCGATGACATCAATGATTCATGGGCAAGGTTTAAATTCTGGACTTTGACTTATAGGTGTTGCATATAACATTCTATCAGGGCTTCTTATAGTTCAATATCGTCAATATAGGTCAAAGACACTTCAGATAATAGCTTTAACCAGATAAAACAAAAGTTGTGGTCAAATCAGTCCTTGATTTCTACCTTGGAGTTTTGCTTCTGTCAATTGTTTTCTATTAACTAGCGATCTAGTATCATGAACATGATTATGTTCAGAAATGGTATGTGATGATGGCATTAATGATTTTATTTTATTTTGAATTATATTGGAAAAAGTTATTAAGTTTTCATTTTAGTTGATGCAACTTTTAATTATTCAGGCAGTATAATCAGAATATATTTTTTGACATGTGGATTAGTGTCTCACTATGTTAAGGCTTTCTATCCCTAGTCAAATTATGATTATTTGGCCTTTCATTTATAGCGGAATATTATATATTATGGTTTCAGTCAATGATATAACTTACTGAATGGAGTTATTCCATAATCTTCTGGTCCCTCTGTTTTCGTTTTTGCTTATCTACATTACTCCCTTGGCACCTTAGGGTAAAGGGAAGTGACAAGCATATATACATTGAGCACATGCCAACAGTTAACTGGAATATATTTAATGGTGTAATCGTTACTCTTTATCCGCCCTTGGCTTGGTAGGTATTCAAGTAAAGAGGACAGTTGTTGTAGGGATGAGTTGACATGTGAAAGGATGGGGAAGGGGGAGGGATAAATGAGACGAGAGGATGGGTGGTATTTTTCCATCTATTTCTTGGAGCCAGAACAGGAAAAAGAATTGAGAATATTCATATGTCTGTGTATGTTCTCTCTCTAAAGAGTAAGAAGATAAGTGGGTGCATTTCTTGAATCTCAAAATAATTCCTACCCAGCCAAATTTTATCTTCTTGCTGTGATATATCAGCTGAACTCAAGGAATCAGATGCACTCTAGTGTAGAGTTATTTTAGATTCTAGGAATTATGAAAACTCTGAAAACAATCTCAGAATGATGGGAATTGGAAATAGTGATGGGCATGAGCCGTATGACTATTTGTCGTAAAAGAATGCTATTGGATCATGATAATAGAAATGACATCAGCATATAGATTTAGGTAGTACATTTTTTTATGTAGAATCTGGGTCATGCTGCAGCACCGGTTGATTTTATTCTAGGGTAGACCATTTTGGAGTTATCTGATTCATTCCCCATGAGGCCATGCTATTTTTGCATATCTATTACTATAAATACTTTTTTTTGAAAATCAGTTCTTCGTGGCCAACTACAAATGCATTTGCCAAACAATTGTCTCACCCTCAGTTCAGTAAGGAGTTTTAACATATGATCAGTTTAGTATTCTTGTCCATAATTTTCTGCTTAGGCCTTCCGGGGCAGTTTTATTCGAAAATTGTTATTTTTCTTGTTTAGCATGACAACTATTGCCGATCTTAATGACAAGTGGGCTGCATATGCTGGTCCTGGAGGATGGAATGGTATACATGTTGTCTTTCTTGAAATTTTATTGAAAACGTAGAGAAAACCAGAAGCATTGTTACCTATCCCTCATATTACCGTTCCTGGACAGACCCAGATATGTTGGAAGTTGGCAATGGTGGCATGACTTACCAGGAATACCGTGCTCACTTCAGCATCTGGGCTTTAATGAAGGTCTTGCTCTTGATTCCTATTTCTCCTCTCCCCTTCCCTCTCTCTCCTGTAGGGCTTTTACATGGACTGATGCATACATTTATACTGGATTTGTAATCTTGCAGTAGTCATCTGTCATCACACGCTTTTCTACCTGTTTCCTGATAATTTAGCCACCTATTTGGGATTAAATATCACTTAGGATAGCAGGTAATGGTGGCAAAATTGATGTTCTGGTGAAAACTAACAAAAAAAGAAGCCGACCTGAATTTGTAATTTGTTTAGTCTGTGCTATGAGGGTAATCCTTACTTTCATTAATATTGTCCATAATTTTTTATGATAAAGCATGAAGACAAACTTGCAAAGATCACAAGTTGACACATGCTATAGCTGAATTTTTCACAAACTCAAAATTATACACTTGGTTCTGCAGGCTCCACTATTGATTGGTTGCGATGTAAGAAATATAACTGCTGAAACACTTGAGATTGTGAGCAATAAGGAAGTCATTGCCATAAATCAAGGTGGTACCACCTCTTTCTGTTTTTCTGAGTAACAAGTTGGTGCATAATGCCTCCCACTCTGTGTGTGTGTGCGCCATTCTTTATATTGTTACTTGGTATTTTTTCATTTATCTTATTCAGGAAGGTTAAATGAGTCAGGTTATTAATTGTTATGTCTATCTGCAGACCCACTTGGAGTTCAGGGAAGGAAGGTTTATGTTACTGGAAAAGATGGTTGCAGTCAGGTATCTATTCTGTATCACCTCAGTGTATCTACGCGATAAAGCTTGGTTATTTTGTCTAGGTTTTCTAGGTTCATTGTAGTCATGCTTCACAGTTCAAATGGATATCTGGATCAAGGAATTCACGTTCATCTTCATTTTGGATTAACATGGATTTCACTGTCCTGCTAATTTTTACTTTCTAAAACATAGTCTGTGCAAACAGATGTGTTCCTTGTCTTTGAAACTTGTTCTTAGACTCAAGTTAAAAAGAATGAATCAAAAATTGCTAGACTACTTTTATTGCCACTTTAGCAGGAGAAATCGTTTGTTTCTATTTAAGTCTTAATGTGGCAAGTATGTGACTAATATGAATTTTAAAGTTGTGTATATGTTATTATGCTAAATTTAGCCCTTTATTTTACATCTTTACAGGTTTGGGCAGGTCCTTTATCAGGGCATCGATTGGCTGTTGCTCTCTGGAATCGGTGCTCAAAAGTTGCTACCATAACAGCATCGTGGACAACACTTGGGCTTGAATCTGGAATTTATGTTTCTGTAAGGGATTTGTGGCAGGTAAGCTAGCCTAGTTGCATGAAACTTCCCTAAGACAATCTTTCTGTATGATCTTATTGGGTCTTTGTGCCTCCTCCTGGTGGAGCTTCTATTTATTTGTTATTTCAGGATATTTTCCCTAATTGAAGAAACTCCCGTTATCACTATCTAATAGCTTTCACACTAAAATCCTATAATTGGTCCTTAGACATTGCTTTCCTTGTCACTTCAGTTCCTAACATTTCCTTTTTCTCACTTTAGTTACTAGCAGTTATGAATCCAATTTAGTTTAGTCTTGTTGTCTATATATAATATATTCATTATCTAATAAATGGAGATATTGATGTGGCATTGTTATTTGATGGCGTGACAATTTGACAGGTGATAACTCAGATGAATGCATCTAAAATTACATCATGTCATTCTTTCACTTGCCATTTGAGAAAAAAATCTCATCTCGCGTTTCAAATCACATGTGAAGAATGAAATGGTGTCATTTTAGATATATCCAACTATCCACGCAGTCATCTTATGTCAGACTGCCATGTTGGTAGATAACAATGCCTCATCAGCATCTCTGCTTATTAGGTAACATGTATAGAGATAGAGAGACCAAATTAAAGTGAAATTAAAATATGTTAGGACTACCAATGTGTGTTGGTCCAAATGGAAGTGGCTCAGATTCCTTAAGCATGTGGTTCTGGGTTCGTTCATTGGATTCGTGCGTATGGAAAAAAACACTATTGGGAGGGGTTCTCGTTTCGATCCCTGGATTCATGCGTATGGAAAAAACACTATTGGGAGGGAACCCTGTTTAGGCGCCTGATAATATCTCGAAAGATTAGTCTATCACCTATTGAGTGAGAGATACTCTGGGAAATTAAAAAAAAAAAAAAAAAGAAATATATCAGGACTAAATTGAGAATAAAAGCAAATTTGAGAGACTAAAAATGAGTTTTAGTCCTGTTTTTACTATTTAAGGACTTGCTAACTCTAACGTTTGTGTCCCTTTACTATCTTTCAGCACAGGGTAGTAACTGAAGATGCAGTGTCTTCATTCAGTGCTCGAGTTGATGCTCATGATTGTCAGCTGTACATTTTCACTCCTTCTACAGTATCTCACTCTGTAGAGTAGCTCATGCTTCACCCACCCATGGATTTGGTCCGCATGTATATAATACCTAGCAGGATGTTCTTGAAGGAGAAAATGGTGCCATGCACATTCTGGATTCCCTGCTTTTTATGAAAGTGAACTAAATGGAACTCTACTTGTTTATTTTATCCTCTTTTTTCTTTGGTCGTTTATTGGTCAGACATACAGAAGTTAAAACCTTCGCTCTTGAAAGTGTTTCTTCTAGTGTTGCCATCTCAAATAAACTGTGATCAATGATGTAATTGATCTAGTGCATGGATGTTCCCGGTTTATACCAGAATATCTCTTTGAAATTGGCTAATTTCATCCTTAATTCAATCTTGATATAGAAAATAATATAAAGTTATTATTTGATGTGTTGACTGAAAATACTAATTTATGTTAGTCATACAGTGAAAGGGTCAAAGGTGGTTTCTATTATCACTTACAATTTTCATCAAATATATATATATAGAATTAACTAAATGTTATTTTATTTTGGTAATAAAAATATACTTATTTATTTATATTAAACAATTAAATTAATTAGTATTAAGTTATTTATATACAAAATTGATTAAAAACTTGGATAATATAAATACTATTTAATGTACAAAATGTCTGTTATATGTCACAAAATGATTCTCATCTGATTCCAAGCACTTGAAGTTTGACTGACTAGGCTTGACTGGTGGCTTTCTAAGATGGATAGATGAATTCAGACATGAGTTTAGGTCATTTTTGACGTAATGGTATTTTTCGTCTGAAGAAACAATGGGATCACATTTCATTACAACATATATATATATATATATATATATATATATATATATATATATATATATATATATATAATTTATACACAATTTATAATTATAAAACCCTTATACAGTAGTAATAACAATTTAGTAGCTTATGCAAAGTTTACAAATTGGTTTAAATGTATTTTTTTAATCTCATGCACGTGTGTAAAACATGTGTATGATTTTGTTGGATTTAAATGGTTCAGTCTAAATTCCAAAATATTTTTTTTTGGTAATAAAAAATTTAGATTAAGGGAAGGTGCGTCACCTTGCAAGATCAGGGAAATTACCAACCTCAATGAGGATTTATAGTGGAATTTACATATTACCTACTAATAAAAAAAACCTGAGAATCAAATCAAAGCTACAACGAATATGGACGGAAAGCTTAACTAAATGTGCAATTCTATTTGTCAAATCCCAAAACTTTGAATGGAACAGTACAAATTTTTTAAAAAAAAATCTAAACTGAACTAAATCATATTAATAGGAAAATCAAACTAAACCACAGGTTTAGTTCAGTTTCATTGGTTTGGTGTGGGTTTTCAACATTGCTTGCCCAAGCCTAGCTTTTAGTAACCAAGCTCTTTATCTGATTGATGTCAAGCAACCAAACAAGGCACTGTGTAGTTGGAATAACTCAGTGGATATTGGAAAGATCGATTTACGACTTAGGATTGATTTCCCAAGCAATGGAACCGGATCCAGCTTCAGTAATCA
The DNA here is from genome assembly GCA_039655645.1 of Ammopiptanthus mongolicus. Taxonomy (NCBI): domain Eukaryota; kingdom Viridiplantae; phylum Streptophyta; class Magnoliopsida; order Fabales; family Fabaceae; genus Ammopiptanthus; species Ammopiptanthus mongolicus. The sequence goes on from CM077345.1 coordinate 20,063,415, forward strand.
TTTTCTTGATGACTTAGGGTATGTTTGGATGAATGGGTGGAGTGGTAAAAATGCATTAACCCATTTCTTTGAGAGTTTCTTCAGTAATGGAGTTAGTTCATTAGCAACTGTAATGACAGTTAGAGTTAGTTGTTCAAAACAAAGATTAGTTAGACTCACATGAGCTATATAAGCTGCTCTCTGTACAGTGAAACTCAGTTCAATACAATCAAAATTCTCTCCATTTCTCATCTTAGTTACATTGCACAATTTCCTCCTGTACATTCCAAGCTTCCACGTCAATCTTCTTTCAGTTAGTGCTTTATTGTTCACTTCTCCTATTTCCATAGTCTTCCATGCTAATTCCTTTTCTCCGCAGGACCACATCTGCTCGAAGATGATTAGCAAGGGTGACTTGATCCAAGGACTATATGTCTTCAAGCTTCACCCCACCAACTTTTCAGTATCAATCCCTTCTTAAAGAACTAGTAAAACCATATCTTTTTCCAATTCTTTTGTAAGTAAAGTGTCTGCAGCTACTTGGCATTCACGTTTAGGACACCTTTCAAATAAATGCTTACAATCAATAAATTCCAAATGTCATTTGTCTATAACTAGTTCTGAATTTTGTAATGAATGTCATGTTTGTCCATTGTCAAAACAAAGAAGAATTCCATTAATTGCCAATAATCATTTTTCAGATTCAAATTTTGATCTCATTCATTTTCACATCTGGGGCCCTTATCATACCCCCCACATATAATGGGAAGAGATATTTTTCGACTATATAACCTGCAAACCAATTCCTTTTTCATCTCCAGAGATATGATTTTCCATGAAAGCACTTTCCCATTCCACACTACCACAATCTGATCCTGCATTTGACCCTTTCCCAATCTTAGATTTACCAATTACCCTTAACCATAATAATCCAGTCACCCAACCATCTCCTGTCCATTCACACAACCCAACTCTCCCACCACATAGAAGGTCTAATAGATCACACAGACCACCATCCTACTTGCAGCACTATCACTGCAATCCTGTGTCACCTTATGCCATTTCCAACCACCTCTCCTACACCAAATTATCCCCTTCTTTATTAACACTTCATGCATCAAGTATCTGGCATATATGAACCACAATTCTATCATCAAGCAACCAAATATCCTGAGTGGCAGCAAGCTATGAACTATGAAGGATGAATTATCAGCTGTAGAAGCCAACAATACCTGAGACTGTTGTTCCACTCCCTGCAGGTAAACACTACATTGGCTGTAAATGGATTTACAAGGTTAAAACAAAGTCTGATGGCAGTGTGGACAGACTCAAGGCTAGACTAGTGGCTCGGGTGGATTTTTTAGACACCTTCTCACCTGTGGCCAAACTCACTACATTCAGAGTTCTCTTGACCTTGACAGCAATCAAAGGGTGGCAATCTCTTCAACTTGATGTCAATAATGCATTCCTCAATAGAGATCTGAGCAAGACTCGTAAAACAGGTCCATGATAAGCATAGTACGATAACAACGGAGTAATATGGTATCCCAATACTGCAGCCTCCTTGGCAGCCCCACCTATAAGCATTCGCAAACCAACCTCAATTGAATAGGCATAGGGTGCACATAGGCTCTGTATGCAGCTAAGGAACTAGCAAGAAAAGTAGAAAGTTACAACCTATTAAACGTGACTAGGCACATAAATTTTCCAAACAAATACAAACCAGCCATCACAACACAACTGTGACATGTAAAAAAAGACACTTGGTTACAAAACATCATCAAAAGCACCCCAATCAAGCATGGATTAGTTGAAAAGTTTAACAAGTCCAAATTAAGGGACATGAATGACCATGATTGAACTATGAATCTCACATCAAACAAATTAGACAGAAAGAAAAACAAGACAAAATAAAAAATCCTTGCACATAAAAAAATTTCATAACCATTTTAAACCAGGATGTGTCAAAAATTGGTTAACAAAGTGTATCATAGTAACACATTTTCAAAAATTTGGTGACTGTTAACTAATACACACAAATTGTTAACTAATTTTAAATGCATCATTAACCTTTTTGTATCAGTGAAGTGCAAATAATATCATTGTAACAAAATAGAATTCTTACTGATGAGGGGGGGGAGGGGGGTACAAACACGGGTTGTTTGTTTGTGTTACAACTAATTGGCGAAGTCACCTAATTCCACAGTCACACAATGCATTGTGAACGCGCAGGCTTCCAAGGTCACGGACGGTGATGGAGTGAGTTTTCTACATTTGGTCATTTCTTCTTTTAATCAAGTTGCTTTCTTGCCCTCATAATTAGTTGGTGTTTTTCATATGCTTCCTGCTTTAAATATTTTTCTTATGTATCAGATCCATTTTGATGTATGCTATGAATATTCTTTGATTTCTGTTTAGAAATGGTTGGTTGAAATTTCTTTCCCTTTTATGTTTCATTCTATGCTATCTTTCTTTGGTTCCCTTTACACAGTGCACTTCCTCATACCTTGACCAGAAATGAAAACACTTTTGCAACTCATATTCTGATACTTCATTGGATCACAAGCATGTTGATGCCTGCACATATTGTTTCCTACCAGCCTAAGTTGTGCAGCCAGAAAGCAACCCCCCTCCCCACCAATACACACACCCCACTTATTTGATAAATGGCATTCCTCCATACCATGGGAAGATGTTATTTTTGGCCTTCTGCATGTGTGGTTTTCAATTCTGTCCGCAGAATTAAGTGAAATGCTTGAATTGAATAATATTAAGGTATATTTGCAATTAATGGATTACTCTGACGACCACTTGTTGACTTAAGGAATTGGACAGTTTCTTAAAAAGCATTTGCTTCAATTCCAAATTTTATAGATGAATTTTTTTACCTTACGTCTGGCTCTGGTGGATTTGACTGTCACTTTAAATCTTAAAAGCTTAAAAAAGCTGTTAGGTGCCAATATCATGTTTGTGTCATTGTAGTGTTGTTGACCACTTTTATGTTTGGATGACGGACTGCAGGTTCAGGTTGTGAAATGCACAGTGAAAAATATAGCAGTAAACATCTCTTTTAATCAGATTGTGGGACTCTATGCTCTACGCTTTGTGGATCAGGTAAAATCTTGTTTGTGCTAATTAGTATTCACAACTAATTCATGTTCTTTGAGTTATATATACCATGTACTTAAGATCAAATTTCAATCTTGTGTTACTGTATGGACACTTTATATAATACTGAAACCTAATAAATGAGATCTTATCAGTGTTAATATTAGTAGCGAATATGAAATTTTATGTCATATCAGAACTATCGTTTATTTCAAATTTAGGTATACGCCCTGCTCCTTTTAAGTTTTCTTGCTGTGACAGTTTGGACGCTTTTATATATTTGTCCTCTCTCTCTCTCTCTCTCTCTCTCTCTCTCTCTCTGCTACCATGCTTCGCTAAAATGTTACATCTTTTTTTCAAAAAAAATCTCACCAGAAAAACCATCTTTTCAAACGCAGTATTATCTTAATCAAAGCCTGGTACTACTATGAGAGCCGAATTCTTGGTGCACAACATGGCCTGTTATCAACAACATATGCTAAAACCGAGTATGAAATTAAGTACTTCAAAATGGTAAATTTTTTCGGATAACAAGGTCCATTCTCATCAAAATAACCAAATTATAAAAATGGATAGGTATTGGTCAAGGACACATGCCAACAATCAGAAGAACATAACATCCCTACACAAAACTGAAATTCCCAAAATAAAGGAATTTAAGTTTATCATATAAAATTGATCCAGCAAGACCTAAAATCTTAGAATTTGCTTTTAGGTACGGCCAGGAGCTGCTCCTACTCCAGCAGGACGAGGTGCTTGACCTGGCTGACCGGGCCTTGGTGCATCATCCTTGAAAAGAGAACCAAATAATTTCATCAAACACCAGCAACCATGATTCAGAATAAAGGAAATCACCAACTACTGATCAACCAACAATTTCATGGGCAGAGAATCAAAGTCTATTACTATTGTAAAATATAAATATTGCACATTCAAATGATTTCCCTTTATATGCTCAAAAGTGACAATATCTTTTCTTAAACCCTAAAACAAACTCAATGTAATATAAATTTCCATTAGGTGTTTCAAAAATAGTGTTTGGCTTTGGCAAAGTAAAATAGCAATCCTATAGTCCTATTTGGTAACAGGCCTTCACATTCAAATGATTTCCCTTTATATGCTCAAAAGTGACAATATCTTTTCTTAAACCCTAAAACAAACTCAATGTAATATAAATTTCCATTAGGTGTTTCAAAAATAGTGTTTGGCTTTGGCAAAGTAAAATAGCAATCCTATAGTCCTGTTTGGTAACAGGCCTTCACATTCACATTCTCAAGTGACTTCAAGCTAAAAACGGCATGAAAAGTGACAGATCTTTTCAAGAATCCATAAAATCATGTGCAATAATTGACATCACAGTTGAAAAGGATAAAGAACCAAGTT